>JAOVVG010000018.1:19834338-19846703 GCA_028566375.1 Leptodoras nelsoni
AGAGTTGCCGGCTGGGCACCGGCTCCCCCGTGACCCCATAACTGGGAATAAGCGGTACAGAAAATGACTGACTGACAATGCTGGTCTCAATCTCTTTCTCTCCCAAAAACTAGCAATTAAAAAAAAAGGGATACATCAGTACTGAGATTGTACTAGCCTAGTGTACAATGTTGTGAACACAACATGATGGACCACAAGAGAGAATGCTGCATGCCATCATTGTCTCGTTGTATCAGAAGTGACATGTGTAATATGTAGTATCTGACCTGTCTGAGGTCATCCGCAGCACTCGAGGTCATGGGCAGATACCCCACTGGTGCTGACTGGCCTGAGGCGCTCTACAGCATGAGAGAAAGAGAAATTGTTTTATTCTCAAAAAGCTCACCTATTAAAAAGCACACAAACAAACAAACAAATAGATCAGCGGTGGTGTAAGTCTTACCCTATAGGAGCCGATTCGCATGCGGGAGTGACTCCTCGATGGAGACATGTGGAGAGGAGGAGTGGCGAAGCCATCATCCAACGCCTCATCATCTTCACTTTCAAGGTCAGCTTCAATTAGTTTAGGCTCTCGCAGATGGCTGTCATCTGCCGCAGCGCTGTTCTGATCCTTCTGCATTCACATAAAGAGACATGATGTAGCAATGGATGATGGATCCATTCAGAAGGTATAGATAAAAGGGCATTAAAGGTCACTAGTGTCTAACCTTGACAACAAGGTAGCGGGGTGGATCTCTTGCCATTCGGGTAAACTCGTTAGCCAGCTCTTTAAAGGTCGGCCTGATGTTTTCATCGATCATCCAGCCTGAAAAAGAAAGAAACACGGCAGTTCAGAAACGGTTGAAAAACCCAATTGAAGCAGCTACTGTACATACTGTATGTGCCAGTGTGTAGTGTGTGAAGACCATTCAGACTTGTATATTACTGCGCTTGTACTAACATTACTAACATTGTCATACGTTATCATTTCCATAGTAACAACCTACACAGTGAAATCCACATGGTGAAATTGTAGGGAGGTGATGTTTTCACACTTGGTCTGTTTCAGCTTCTCGAAAGGAGCTCAGACCATTTAGTCAGCATTTTCTGTGCATATGTGAACACTCTAAACAAACTCACACACCCCTTCAAGTCAGCGCGTTAAACCTGAGTTGTAAATGAGTAAAATTGTCAATATGAAAGCATTTTGTATATACACGTGGTATGCATTTTGTGTGTGTACGAGATAGTTGAAATAATCCTAAAAAGCATCCTAAATGTGACTTACACTTGACCATGACCATGTAGACGTCAATGGTGCAGATCTGTGGTTGAGCCAAACGCTCTCCCTTCTCCAGCAGACCCGGCACATCGTTAGGATGCATGGATGCGTATGGCTCCGCCCCATGTGACATCATCTCCCACACTGTCACACCTGCAGCAGCAGGTAAATACAGGGAACACAGGGAAATATTAGCTCCTTTATCCAGGATGGATCACACAGCTGCAGAGCTTTATAGGTATATACTATGATTCACAAAGCATCGTCTTACCGTAACTCCAGACATCACTCTGGTGAGTATATCGCCTAAACAGGATACTCTCTAACGCCATCCATTTTATTGGAGTCTAAACACAATGAGCAGACTATTAGTCTAGTACAGAAGTGAGAATATAAGCAACTGACCCTAACTCTTTTCTCTTCATCCCCATGGCCAGATTTGCTCTCTTGGACTTGACCATGACATAGTATCATCAATAAAATATACACTAAAGTACCAGAAAAACTGGAGTCTATGCAAAGTACATAGCAGGTATGTACTGTTGATCATATTCACGTATGAGCATTTCAAGGGTGTACCGTGACTACAAGAATTCTGGCAAAACCTTGAACTTACAACAGCAGCATGGATGTAAAAAGACTCTGGGTGAACCAGCGTCGGCTAGTAAAAATCGTTTCATGTGATAGGCTGCAACACTGCCTCAAGTGACACTGGAATTCAATGCTGGGGCCTCAACAAATATCAGCGTGAGGACTGTGCAACGTTCCCTCCAACATCCCGTGGGGAACCTACCAAGTGTTAACTGCTATACCAGTTTTCAGTGTATGTATTTGTTTTAGTAAAGGGTCATTCCCCAGTCAGGATATCACTGTATATTTTACACATTGTTATTGGTGATAATTGTTTAATACCTTGTAGATGTATTTCTTGTCATCCGGGTAGAGCAGGTCTGCAACGCCAAAATCAGCAACCTGCACAATGTAGTCACTTTTCAGCAGCACGTTCCGAGCAGCAAGGTTCCTGTGGACCATGCGATGTTCCTCTAGGTAGTACATGCCCTAAAATCACAGACACAAAATGAACATAATATACTGCATGTACTCACAGATATATACCCAAATGGTCTAGCACTTCCACATGGACTGTTTTATATAGTATATACAGACACCATCACGAGCTCCTGAGTCTCACCTTGGCTATCTGCACACACCAGTTGAGGATGCGCTGGGGGTCCAGGTTGTTTGCATTTTGCTGCAGATGTTGCAGCAGGGAGCCGTGTGTGCTGAGTTGGGTGACCAACTGCAGGCTTTGTCCAGGACAGATCCCGAGCAAACGCACAATATACGGGTGATCCAGACTGCCCATGGACAGCATGTGCTGCGTACACAGAGGCGTTTATTTAACGTATTGCAACACACAGGCAAGTGTTTAAAGTTGTCAGAACACTGTTACTAGGCAACAGGGGCATCAAGGTAACTAAATACTGACCTTGCATGTCTTTTTCAATAACAATTTTGGGAAAAGAAAAAAAAAACAGTAAATCTAAACTTTATATAAATATAAACAGGTTAAAACTGTGAGGGAACAAATGGGAATGGAGTTTATTACTTTCCTATAACAGTGCGTCCTGTCATGTTTTGTCCTCTATTATATCAACATAGTCAATGATTACATTTTCTTTATTAAAGAGTGGCACATCCTACATTTGAACAGTTTACAGCTACATCTAATGTTGCGGAACATCTGTAAACAGTGAGGCTTGTCATGTTACCAAAAAAAAACAAACAAACTGCAAAGCACAAAGTGTCCTGTGCTGAAGGCTTTTCCGTCTCTCAGCAAACTGAAACTACAGCTGTACCTCTACCCGCTATGAAACACTGACGCTGCAGACTCCGTCCATAAACGCTACATAAACACTTCCATTTCCTGTTGATTTTCACTACATCAACAGTTACACAGGTTTTTTACAAATCCGTTTATGTGGAGCTTCTGCAACACAAATCGCTGTTTATGTTCCTGTGTAACTATAGAAACAATAAAGCATTAGACTTAGCATGTTATTATAAACCTGTGATTTGCCATGTAGGTAAAGTACTGCTAGAACTGCTGTTATAGAAAATGTAATAGATTCAAGAATTCAACAACACGCTTGTGATTAATGTATGACAAGATATGTGTGTAAAGAAGTAAAGCTCCTCCATCTCCTAGAAGGGTTAACCTGACTATAAGGAAAAGCATCTCACATCTGTAATCTCTGTGAAAGTGTGGTGCCCGCTGCGGTCCTGGATGGTCTTTATGGCAACAGGGATTTTCACAGAGTCTCCTTCAGGTATCCAGAAACCCTGAAGACAAAGTAAAGGGCACAACTTTATTTTCAGACATCATATATACTGTATCTTAGAGACAGACAGAAAAAAGCTCAGAGGCTAACACACACACATTTTGAATATCATGGAAATGTTGATTAATTTCCATAATTCCATTCAAAAAGTTTCATAGATTATAGATTCAGGGCCCACAATTTAAACATAGAATACTGTGGAGTATGAATCAACTTTTCCATGATAGTCAAATTTTTTGGAATGGGTCTATATATATATTAGAAGATCTCAATTAATGTTCAGACCTTGTGTACGGTACCGAAGACTCCCGACCCCAGAAGTTTGCTCTTGCGTAGTTCGGAACTTTTCAGGATGCGAGCATGAACTTTTGTCCCTTTCTCACCTGGATCCAGTGGCTCGATGCTCTAAAGGAGATGAAGAGGACAGGACAGAGGGAACACACAAATGTCAGGCTACAGGCTGTTCAGTTTTTCTGCTACAGATCTTGATACATACACTGAAATTATAGCCTGTGATTTTGGTAGAAGGTAAAGTAAAGACTGTGTCCATTCTCATTACTTTCTGGACAGACCTCGTATGACCACTGCATAAAGTGAGAGAAAGAAATAATCACCCCGCTTCAGGGGAAGCTAGCAGGAAAGGCAATGCGCACATAGGGACACAAATCTTATATTCCATATCAGACATGTGGGGCTATAACTATAAGTGTCAGGTGGATTGGTAAAGACTAAGTATATTATATTATCGACCTAGAGTGAAGACAATGGTTAAATTGGTAAAAACAAATATTTAAGAAGAAGGAGAAGAAGATAAAGGTAACTAACTGTCCCTTGCATCCTACATTGTGGTGCATTATAGTTGCCAAATATTATAGTGCCTGGCATAAAGATCAGCGATGCCGCCTTTAAATAAAGTTGCAAGAAAGGTGCTGTATACACAGTGGATCACCAGATTCCTTTTAATATGGACCAATGATGAAGAACTCCAAAACAATTCCCTCAAATCAGTTTATATTACACTTAAATATAACATCAGTGATTTCACTGAGGCAATGCTTTAGAATTCTTGCTTATATCACATTTAAAAAGTGTATCATCACCTCGCCACTCTCCAGATATCTCCTGAGTGCTCTCTTGCGGCGGATGGCCAGGCCACGGCGGTACAGCAGTGCCATCACCACGACTGCCAAACACACGATGAGACCAGCCAACACTCCGCTTACTATAGCTGCAATATGAGAACTGAGAACAGGCACATCAGCCGGTGAGACGCAAAGCGCAAGGCAAGAATATACACGATGCATGCAATCATGGTTCACTAGCAGTAGAGGGAGCCACTGACCTGTCCGCTGTCAGGCGGTCGTCCTTGCAATTTCTCAGAGATGGTCCAATGCATCTTGGTTAGAAAAGTCATGAAATAGTAAACTGTTATTCTCATTTCATATTCACTCACACACACACACACACATATACTGTATATATGTTACTCTCAGTCTCAACTATGTTGTAGGAAAATGTGGACTGCATATGAGGAAAGCATTTAATATAAAGGTGTAAAATTATTATATGTTTAGGGGCTGTTTTGTGAAGTCCAAAGACTCCTAATGTGAAGCTTAAAGACATCATGAACTTTGATAGGTACCAGGATATTGTTCCCCAAAACCTTAGTGCATAAAATGTGGAGCATAGATGGACCTTTGAACAAGAACAAGACTCTAACTCCACAATGTCTGTGGTCCAAAAGGTCCAAAATTTCAGCCTCCTACAGAAAGCTTGTTTTAATTAAAGCGGGCACCATGGATAAACTTCACAAATAATATGTAGCGATGTATCTGTTGGCGTTCACGGACGTTTTGTCAGTGGTGTAGCCGCGTTCTGGATATACGGCGAGCTTACCCGTTTGTGCAGTTTGGGTGGCAGGGCTGGCAGTGTCCTGTACTATCTGAGTACTTAAAGATGGTTTGTCCCCTTTCTCCAATCACTCCATAAGGGCAGGAGGACACACAATGAGGACCATCCATTAGGTTGGCGCATGCTACACACTTATCTGCTCCCTTATAGCCACACACAGAGAGACAGACAGAGAGAGAGAGAGAGAGAGAGAGAGGGGGGGGGGGGTGGAAGAGAGGGGAAAATATGATTATTTCATAGAAGATTTGTCAGCTCAATCTGTCAGCACCTGTACCAAAGCAAACAACTAAAACTGAAATTCGTAATCCTGTTGGCGTGTTAGTGATGCGTTATTACACAATAAGCCGACTGCAGCCAACAGGCAGCAGAGCCAGTTTGGCAGGTCTGCAGAGCTCGCTGAAGACTTCGGACAGAGCGGGGGCGGAATATTAAAATCGTATTGTTAGCATTTTTCCTATAAAAAAATACCGCCATCACATTTACATTGGCATTTACATTTCCTCCTTTTTGAAATACAATATAATATAATACAATACAATACAGAACAGTCCACAGAGCATCCGCCGCCTAACCAAACCATCAGAGAAAATCACAAAACCGTCAATCGAATTACGGATAACAGATTCTTACATAACACGTGTCTCAGTCGACACAGCGCATACCTGCAACCATGAGCAACAAGAGAAACACAACAAAACGACAAAACGACCAAACCGAAATGCGCAAGCACGATCAGAAGGAGAGTGTTCAGGGTGTTTCTGTATTGACAGTAAAGTGCTCATCTAAACAGTGGAAAATCCACAGGCTTTGGCTTGAGTGGAATCTGAACGATGGTCACCACATCAAAGGAAAAATAATGAAGGTCATATTTCATCCTGTACAAAAGGGACCAAAAGTAAATACACTTCTATATGTGTTTAACACTGAGCTGTTTAATATTGCCAAAGCTGCCTTCTGAGTCATTTAGGAAAATCCATGATGTTGTTAAGGGGACAGAGCACGGAATTTGGCAAATTATCACGACGTGCATGGTGCGGTCTGATTAAAGGCAAAATACACCCCAGGCGAATAAACAATGCTGCAGGTCAAAATGTGTGTTAGAGATAGAGAGAGTTAGAGCTGGAGAGACTGAAAGAAGCAGAGAGCAAGAGCAAGGCATTTTTATTCTGTTCAGACGTGTTGAATCTAAATTGCTCTAAATGTGTTACTCTAAATGTTTACCACAGCCTTTTTTGAAAGGTCAATTCTGATTGGTCAGAGATCATGGATTCATTTTCTATAACTGCACAGCTCACAGTTTTGTATAAACGTGACGCTCCGTACCTGTATCATTCTTTAGACAGCACCTTGTACGGCAAGATGCTGCGCATAAATGGATTGAAAAGCTGTAACTGATATTGATATAAAGCATTTTTTGTGAAGGAGGCTCCGGTGTCAGCACGTTATAACAAAGAAGCAAACATAAAGTTGTTTTTTTTGGTCCTCTGTCTTTCTTGTTTTTTTTTATTAAGTTCAAGATGGAGGAAATAACGAGAGGCACCTTCTTTCTTAGACGTTTCTTAACATGACACTGGCAAACAGCTGAAGTATAAAAGCATGAAAACCCTCGGTGCTCCTGTAAAACGTGATGACGAAATGCGTAGCGCTCTCGCCCTGCAGGAAGAACGGCCTGGGTTCGGATCCCCGCCTGGCCGATAGATTACAGCATGCTATATCTTTTACTAGAGACGTTTAGAAGAGAGTACAATAGTTTTGTGATAGGTATAGTATAGTAGATACTATAGAGACTTACAGTAGCAGAATAGACAGGTGTAGTGGATTATACCCATCCACCTATAGTGGAGTCTGATATCAATATAATGCCAATTCAGGAATACCTGGAATGCCAGGAATTATGCTGTGTTATACCTTAGTTTACACAGCAATCTGGGTTTGGTTGTGGCACTGCAGTGTTGATGTTGATATAACTGTAATATCTTAAATGCCCCCCATTCCTGCATACCTCCCCTCTGCAGGTCTCTTGCCCCTCCTGTGGTAGACACTCTGGATGACAGGAACGGCACTCTCCGGTTGGACTTGCGTACTCCCGGGGCTCCCTGCAAACACACATAAATGACGTTTTGTACACAGAAAAGCAAATAAAAAAATAGAAAATTAATTCAAGTACTTAGCAGCGCTGTAGTATAAACATATATTCATTCAGACACTCAATCCGAGAACACACACACACTGACCCAGAGAAGATGTTACATTGGGCCACACAGGTACCATGGCGACTGTGATTCCTGCAGGAAAGACACTGCTCAGGTCCGGGACCCCAGCAGCCTGAGTTCGAACACAGCGGATCACACGTGTAACCCTCCGTCTCTGGCAGACACATACGCAGACAGAAAGCGGTGATGAGTACATAGCATGAATCTGCAAAAAATGAACACACAAGCAAAGGAAGAGCATTCCATTTTACCACACTGGCTCTGCGGCTTGTTGAACTTGATGTCGTTTAGGCGTCTGCGCTTAGGCTGGTTGGTGAAGAGCTGCTGCCATTTCACCGTGTGCTGGTAGCATAGGTTAGTGTTATTGCTGATGTACACGCTGCCATCACTGATCTCCCGCAGAGAACGCAGTCCCATAGACGTCAGAGAGTCCACCTTCATTACCAGCAGGGAGAAGGGTCTAACAGAATCAGACGCAGAGACGGATCAGAAAAGAGCGACATGGTGCAAAAAAAGAACTGTTTAAAGAAATGGAAATGACTCAAGTGTAGGAAAAACCCTGAGAAAGCTGACGGAGAAGAGACAGAAACTGATTGGAGCAGAAGCTACATGTTGTATACATCGGGGCTTAAACAGTATAAAAGTGTTTATATGCACTCCTAGATGAAATGAATGAAAGAATGAAATAAAGAAAAGTGTTGGCTGATCCGAATGTCTGATTGAACAAAGGGGATAATCTCTTTAATAATCCACCACACAAAGCTTTATGTAGGATTAACGTTAAACAGAATTTGTATATATTCGCTAAACAACATTGCTCACCCAAAATAGCGATGTTATAAAAGAGTTATAGATTTTAAAAGATTTACAAATAATTTTTAAAGCTGGATAGAAAGAGGGCATGTATGAAGCCTTTACATGGTCAAATTTTTACATTTATAACACATACAATATGATTTTATATGAACCTGTAACATATAACCCCAAGAACAATGTATACACCGTTCAATTCAGTGATTTGCATTTTGTTTATTACATTTCCTGTCCTTTAATTAGGCCGTGCATTCTATGTTTTTATGTTGATGATGGTGATGATGAAAATGTGACATCATGGACACATTGACGCTGATATCTGATTACAAACTAATTTTCTTATGTCCATTTCGCCACAGCATGTAACTATCCACCAACATCATTCCGGTTTTTAATAAAGTACAGCAGTTAAAGTATTGTATCCAGCGCTTAGCTCCAACCGATTAATCTGATTGGACAAGAGGCATTCCGTGAGTGCTGATATTAAAGTATAACAGTACTAGGATTTTTTATTCTACATGTATCGCTCCAAATTTGTAACAAACCTTGCACTGCACAGAAACACAGTTCCACTGTTAAACTTAAACATAGTCAATTTCATTTATTACAATTGTTATTATAAAGTAGCAAGCTAGTGTGCAGGAAAATGTTTGTGTTGCTTGGCAACAGTCTAGTCCCTGTCCAGATGTGAATTTATTCGTGCTGGGAGAGCCAAACAAATGATTAAATAATAAAATAAACTGTAATCTGTTGTACAGTTTATAACTGTTAACTCATAAATGATGCTTGTAGATTTAAAGGTTGTGCGGTTATACCTAATATCAGCACATCTGTGATTCAGTCATATCCACAAGGCTACAGGAGAAAGCCCTGGCCCCTTTTGATTTCCTAACCTGTCACACCTATTTCAAAATGACACAGGACACAAATTCTCTTCCTGCCTTCTGTTGGCTGAGGATTGTCAGACTGATATCATTTCATTTTCAACATGCGACCATTTAGAGAACGTTATCCATGACATATGCTTTTCTCACTGCCATGGTAACAAGATATTGGCACTAAATGCCTGGCTTTGTGTACACACAAATATGCTTGTGATTACATTTAACTGGGATTTTCAACAGATCAGAGTGTCTAGGGAACAGATAAACAGCTCGTATTCGTATTCAAAGCCGAAACGAATTCAGTCATCGTGTAGAAACGTAGCCACAGACTGAAAGCTATAAAATCTTTTCAAGCCTACAAGTCTAAACTCCTTCCCCAACATGCACCATTATCTTATCAGCCATATTTTGAAACCCATCAAAGGCATTCGGCTCCATTTTCACATTGCTGTCAAAACGTGACACCCAAAGAGGAAGATGACACCAGTGTACGAAGGTGTGTGTATGGGAGATACAAAGAGAGTGATAAAGAAAGAGGGAGATTTCTTAGGAAGCCATGCAGTTTAGAGGGTTTAGAGGCATTGGCTTGGTTTACGTACCTCTTGCTGTTGTGGGTACACAGTTAAGGGGAAGTGGGTATGGTGGGGTGAGGTGGGATGGAGGGATGCACAAAATACAAAAAAAAAGAACACAGATGAGATGCATGCGCCAACTGTCAGACACGGCTAGCATTAAAAAAAACAGATGTAATTTAATAGTATTAGCACGCAGCCAGACACACAGGTGACAGTTAGACTTAAAAACTGCTGATGCAAGAGACAGACAAACAGAAATGCACACACTTACAGGTGTGTAAGCCCCCTTCCACGTATCGTGGTAAGGTTGGAGAAGCATGACAAATCCTTCAGCTCTGCAGGCCAAGATTGAATATTCAAAATTCCTATAGGACACACGATCATAAAAAACAAAAAAACAAAAAAAAAAACAGAAAAAAAGATGATCATTATTATGACTGACTATATATAATATCACAATACATTCAAATGAGAAATCTTTTCTTGGTCCTTTTGTCCTTTTGAGCCTCAAATGATGAACAAATTACAGATTTCTTTTCTAGAAATGGGGTTTGTACAGTATGTGTAAATGTTTGAGTAATCTATATTAATATACTGAATATATAATTTCCACTGGATTTTCTTGTGCATGTTGATCACTCAGAAAGTGCAAAGCGTTAATAGACATACCGTGATAAAGCAACTGCATTGTGTTACTTCACTTAGTATGACATAATAGAACACTGAAGTACCAGAAAAGCAGTGAGAAGGTGACCAGTGTCGGCTGGCAAGAATCGTTTAATGCGATAGGCATGCAACACTGCCTCAAGTAACACCGGAAATCACCAAACATCAGCGTGAGGGCTGTGCAATGTTTCCTCCAAGATCCCGATGGGGACCTACCAGTTTTTCTGGCACTTCAGTGTATCGTACAATTACAGACCTACTGTATTACTATAGAGAAAATAACGTAACATTATTACCTGTTATTTCTCTTACAGTGCTGAAGACTCTGAGTTTGTCTGGGTCCAGAGGAGGTATCTTATTATAGACATCCCTGAAAAAGATACACAACTGTTGCTTGTGTGGCCATCAATAAGTAGGATGAATAAATGTATCATAAAGAGCCTTTAGTAAGAGGTAGTACACCCTTTATTTCCGCTCACCCTAATCTAGAAAATCCCACCTTCTATTATAACAAATACAAATGGAAATGCCCCTAATTCATCATGTGCCCACCTGTGTCCTCTGGTAAACCAGCTGCATACTAGAACTTGCCTGGTTTTTATATATTAATGTAATACCACTTCCCTGTCAGGTGTTCAACAGTAACTCAGATTTCAGCTTCTTCAGTTTCTTAAAAGAATGCAGTAGTGCCACTGTAGTGACAATTTTCACACTCAATTGAATTCCTTACTTAAGGCTTAACTAAAGTTTAAGTTTACTTTCAGCTATTTGGAAGATTATTAGCTTCTATCTGACAGTTTAAGGTATTAAGCCATAAGCTAATAAATAGGGTTAAAAAATGAATCAAATACAACTTATTTTGGTGGAAAGCATCTCATATATACTATATATGTATAGAACATATTTATAATATTTATAGCAGTTCTACTGAAGAATCAGATACAATCATATCATTCAAAGGCCTTTTAATAAATGAAGTAACAAGAAAAGTAATAAAGAAACTGAAGAAAAGTAGAGGTAGACATCGAGGCTCACCCATTAATACCCATGACAAGAAAATGCAGGTTGCCCTGGATCTTAGTGCAGTTGATGAAACTGTCAATGTTACTGGAGTCCACTGTCTGTCTGTTGCTCCTACTGGGATCTGTGCCCTCACACACTGCACAGAGAGAGAGATGAAGGAATGAACGAATGAAGTAAGGAAGATAGAAAGGAAGGAAGGAAGGAAGGAAGGAAGGAAGTTAGACCCTTTGTGGGCACACTAGTATTGTAGTACTCAAGTCCGGTCTTGGTCTAGAGATCACCTTTTCACTTACTCATCTTAGAATTAAAAGCAAAACAAATAGATCCTGAATCTTAAACTAGAGTGGCACTGGCTGGATGGCTGGACGCAGATCAACAAAATAAATGTATAATTAATAAAAAATAATTAATGAATACATAATTAAATAAAAGTGTGTTTTACCTTTTGGGCAGAGTCCGTTGCATGGCTCACAGTGCTTTGTGTCGTTCTTCTCGACTTCCATTTTATCAGGAGGGCAGGCACTTACACACGCACTGTCATCCACCACAAAGTGAACTATGAGAGAGAGAGAGAGAGAGAGAGAGAGAGGAAGGGAGAGAGGGAGAGAGAGAGGGGGGATAAAAAGAGGGTCAGAGAGAGGGAGAGAGAGAGGGGGGAGACAGAGAGGGGGGAGAGG
>JAOVVG010000018.1:19889216-19902354 GCA_028566375.1 Leptodoras nelsoni
TCCCAACTGTTTTGGAACGTGTTGCAGGCATCAAATTCAAAATGAGTGAATATTTGCAAAAAACAATCAAGTTTATCCATTTCACCATTAAATATCTTGTCCTTGTAGTGTAACTGAATATGGGTTGAAAAGCATTTGCAAATCATGGTATTCTGTTTTTATTTATGTTTTACACAACGTCCCAACTTCATTGGAATTGGGGTTGTAGTTCATGTACACTAATGCAAATTGTGCATCAAATTCAATAAAAAACAAGCAACAATGGAATTTGTTGTTAATATTTAGTTTAACATCAGCTGGCAGCCAAAACCTGGCCAGGCTGTTTTTTTTTAAACCCAGACCACACTTACAAGAACTGTAGATTCACTGGGTGGAGACAGAGGTCCAGGCACCGTCTCCTGTGGAGGGGGAAGGAGGGAGCAGGTTGGGGAAGTGGAGGAGAAGGATGAGGCAGGTTGGTGCTCAACAGCAGTGGAGGGGGGTAGAGCACCCTGGGTGATGCAATCTTCTCCTGTTCTCTCCCTTTCTCTATCTGATGAGGTGGAGGAAGTGCGAGAGGTGGTGGAGGAGGTGGTGGTAGAGGAGGAGGAATGTGGAGAAGTGTCTGAAGAGCAGGCAGGAGGAAGTGGGAAGGTAGAGGTTGGCAGTGCGTGAGACTCGGATGACTCCTCTCCCCTGGCTGATGCAGAAGCTGTAGCTGAGGAGGAGGCTGGGTCCGGAGTATGGGTGGAGATGGTGGCCCCACTGCCACTGTGCTCCTGATAGAGCAGATTCCTCAGCTTCTCATCCAGTGTCTTTATACGGTTGTCAACAAACTCAATTTTTGGGGGGCCCTCACTGTCTGACTCAGCTACTGAAGAAGGCTGCGCAGGAGAAGGGGAGAGTACGTGAGCCAGAGATGGAAAAGTTGTCTCTGAGAGTGAAAGAGGGGGCAGAGAGGCATCAGACAATGGTTGCAAAGGAGCAGACTGGTTGAAATTGTCTTCTGTGGCAGTGACCTGTCCTGTGGAGAGCTCTAATTCCATCTGCTGGATTGAGAGCTGCTTCTGCCCAAGTAGGGATGCAGGCTGAAGCACCTGCTCTAGCTTGGTTTGCGTTTCCTCAGGAGGGAGCTGATTTGAGATCAAAGACTGAGCCTGTGCTCTATGCAGGAATGGTTCTTGCATTTCTAATTGTTGTTGAGATTGTACAGTCAATGCTTTAGGGTGCAGCACAGTTTCCTGCTGCACATACTGCTGCAGTGGAACTGCCTGCTGCTGCACTACACCTTGCAGCTGTACTTGTTCCAGACTGGCACAGGACTGTAAGTGGACACTCTGCTGGCCTAGTGGTTCCCGTGAAAGCTCCGACACTCCCTGCTGGAATGGGATTTGCTGCAGAATAGTCTGTTGCACTGGATAGAACTGAGATGCTAGAGGCTCAGTTTGACAAGGCTTTGTGTTTTGCTCTGTGGCTGAAGAAACGTTTTCCAGGGGTGTGTACTGGGACACTGTCGACATAGTCTGTAGCAACTGTTGTTGCTGTAGTAGAAGCTGCTGCTGCATCTGAGATTGCTCAGTGTTGACCTTTGGAAGCTGTACCGAATAGACTTCTGTGAGTGGCTGAGATTGCACATTTTGCTGAAGTACCTCAGGCTTCTGCATTGTTGGCACTTGGGGTAACTGCTGCAGTTGCTGCACTTGTTCCCCATGATTTAACATGTAAGATGACAGGGTGCCCTGAGCCACACTGCCACAGAGTTCCCTTTGATCTTCAGGCTTGCTGTGCACTATAGCAGCACCATCTTCAGAACCCTGGCCAAAATTGCTCATATCCTTGCTAGATGCAATGGTATGGACATGATCAGCCACAGGAAAGCCTGTAGCATGAACAGAAGAGGGTTGGTTTGGGACTGTGGCTTGAATAGTGGTTGCAGACCCTTTCCCCACACCTAGCTGGGTGGTAGTTGCTATGTCTTGAATGACTGCATCTCCTGGGGACATGTGAAGTATTGGTGGTTTAGAGCTGGTGGAGTCCAAGGTCATGGTACTAGGAATAGAAACAGCAGGACTCGAGGCTTGAAGAGACACAGTGGAGGGAGGAACAGATGAACATGGAGAAAAATGGACTCCAGACAGAGAGTCTGACTGCCGTGAATCCTCATGGTCTGAAGCTATAGCAAATGATGAGAAAGGGTCATAAACAGTATTAAGGCAATTAATCTTAAACAAATCTAGGCTAAAGAAAAACATAACAAACATCCAAGCTGAAGCCGGATTTACACTGTATATTCTGTTGCAGGGAGAACTGTACCTTGCATAGGATAATCTTTGGCTGCGAGTTGAAATTGGTGGTCTTATAATGCATAATTAGACATGCTCACTGTCTGCTCATTTAGTGCAGCTGCAAGTTCTGGTAGTAACAGAAACTTTTGCATCACTGCTTCTAAGACACTAATCTAAAATTTACTAATAAGAGGACATGATATGATTACACACAGCCACAACCATGGTGGTGGCAAAGGCAAAATATACACAAAACACAGGGTATTTAAAAGAAGAGCAGTCTGCTGAACTGCTACAAGAGATGAACGTCTCAATTACCCCTTTTCCACCAATGCAAACTAGGTGCTTGGATTTGGTTCAATTTTCCATTGGACTTTAGAACTACTGCAGATCCACATTATTATGTCTTTCTATATGTCTCTGCTTAGTAGCAAGGCTACAGGTGATGGGTATAACAGCTTTTATGGGCTCTGAGGGAGCTGGGCTTTACTAGGTTTATCTGTAAAATAATCACTAGATAGGGTAAGCTTTTTTATCAGATTCAAACTAAGACATCCCGCTGTAACATCTAAAAGCTGCTGTGTTTTTTCAAATATGCCTGTGTCTTAGAAGCCCTGTAGGTCTGTTTGTCTTAGGGCAAGGATGAGTCACACACACACACACACACATATATATATATACTCAAGAGCAGAGAAACCACACCAGACAGGAAGAAGCATCCACTTTGGCAGCATTCACAAAAAACAATCCTTCCCACAGGGTCGTGTGGAGGTATGGCCAGTGTTTATTTGTACTTTAAAACGTAACTACCCTTGCATCATTAAACATTAGCACCAAGCACAACAACAATGGTGGACCACTGCTGCTTCAATTTCACATCCATTCCTCTTCTTTGTATTGAGGTTAAGCAGACTAGATGCTAAAATAACTGTGTTTTTCCAATGGTGATTACAATGGCAGTCACAGGTCGTGGTCTTGTGGTTAGGGTGTCCTGGGTTCGATTCCCACGGCTGACAGGACTTGGCTGAAGTGTCCTTGAGCAAGGCACCTAACCCCCAGTGTCTCCCCAGGCGCTAGGGCTGCCCACCGCTCCGGGCATGTGTGTTCACTGCCTGTAGTGTGTATTCACTAGTGTGTCTCACTGCATGGATGGGTTAAATTTGGAGGTTCAATTTTGCTGTGTGCAAGCACAGTGACAAAAATGTGTCACTTTCACTTTAAATGTTTTAATTGGCCACGATAATCACAACCCCCCCTCCCCTATCCCTGACATAAGTAGTTCTTATTTCTAGACCAGCAAAGTGGAACCAGTAAAAAAAGGAACCTGTCTTCCTGGCCAAGACCTGGTTATATTTATCTGGTTAAGAACTCTTTCGAGATTAGGCACTAGCTTTGAATTGGCTCCGAAACTGCCTTGATGGAAAAGTGGTATATAATCACTCCTCACACTTATATCATGACAGGGTAAAAATGGACATGAATGACCGGTGTTTCAGGTGTGTAGTTAGCAACTTTGCATGTAAATGCTCTGTTCATAGAGTTCACTTACTATTATGGCTACAACAAACTATTTTTATGCTTTCCAGGCGAGGAGTTACTAACCTGTACTGTGTCACTGCACACCCAGTATAGCAGAATGCAGTAAATAAGTTATCAGGATTGTTTAATCTGACATGAAGAACACATTATTGCACAGACTGTTACAAAATTCTCTACTTGGGATCTTCTCAGACAGAGTGACAAATGATAATTGTGAAACTGCTGAAATTGCACAGTGTAAAACCGGCTTAAGTAAATGTTTGAAATTGTACAAACAGTTCTAATTAAAATCTTCGCCCTTTACAATGGACTCAAAGCCTATATATAAATGAATGCTGCTGATGCTGTTTACCTCGCTCAGTCTGGCCCTCCTCTGCTGGGGAAGGAGTGGAGGCTTCACGGTTGGACTGGGAGTCACGATGACGAATGGTCTGGTTGATGAAAAAACGCCAGCGTCCCACTGGAGAGGATTGTGGAGCAGAGTCTACTCATGGACAAAATGAGAAATGGGAGTGACAGAAACAATGCAGTGACATTATCAAGTTTTGAATTATAATCAACCTTTGAGTGCCAAAATGACTTTTTTAAATACAAGCTTAATATTTTGTTTTTCACCTTAAACCACATTATTTAGTAGCTGCTACATTTTATTCAATAACAACAATAAAAATAAACAGGAAATTATAAAGAGTGAAGACTATGAGTGTTACCCTAGGCATAATGTTCATCTTATACGAACAAAACCTACTCAACTCACTCACCTGTTGAACTTGATGGTGTGCTTACATGGAGCTGCTCTGTAGATTCAGTCTGAGAGAGAGAGAGAGGGAGAGAGAGAGAGAGAGAGAGAGAGAAAGAGTGGGCTGTGGGTGTGGGAGGGTGGTGGTGGGTTTTGTTAAGGTAACATTATGATGAAGAACTTATGTAAGCTAATGATTTATTGATATCCATTACTGCATAGTTTCTCCACTGCTTTAAATACAACTAGAAAATAAAGAATAACTGCTGATGAAAAGTAACAGCTTGGGGGGGCAGGCACAGGTTGTGTAACATCAGCCAAACCTTTGATTGAGTGCTAAGGATCTCCTGGGCTTTCTTCACTATAGCCCTCAGGTCCTCAACAAATTTTTCTTTCTCTGATTCAAGAACAAAGTCCTCTTCTACCTATAAAAACATTACAACAAAATTTCATTAGTGAAACATCCCCATCTCTTAATTTTCTCCTCCAATTTGGTCACCTGCCAATTTGCTCCCATCAGCTAGCTCGACCCTATCATATTATGGCTCCTAACTCATGACAGTGAACATGTGTTTGCCATCCATCCCACCCAGAGAACCCAGACAATTCTGCTCCATTTAGTAATTCAAATCTCAGGTTCATATTTCAGAAAGTTTAAATTTCAAATGACCAAGATCATTCATGGCAGGGAATCAGAAACGTAAAATTGCCTGGGTGAGAAGGATAGCACGTCTTTTCTGTTGTGCCGCTAGGGAGCAGTAGCGAGTTTGTTTTTCTTTAACAAGCAAGCACACTTACGCTTCATGCTCAATAATTAAATTCACAAGAGCCTTCTAACCATGTAATCTGCTATATCTTCAGGTGCATCTTCCTCAATATCAAACTTGAATGTAACCATCTTGTTACTGTGAGTTTCCAGTTGGCACTCCACCATGTTGTCTCCAGTGTTTGACACCTACAAATGCAGAAATATTCTTTGTTCTTTTGATGTAAAATCATAAAATCAAAATGATACAAAAGAAATAAATGTGCTGCAAGAAAACCATGGGAAAAATATGGAAAAGGGCTTAATGTTTACCTGTAGCATGCTTAACTGAAAGTGAGTGGTTCTTTCAGGTCGTTGATAGGAAGACCTCCTCTGAGTCTTTATTTTCTCCAGCTTTCCATTAACCAAGGGTAACTGAGATTCCTCTCTACTGGCTAGAGCAGAGCTAGGAGCAAAAAGTGACAAACAACTCAAAACTCCACAAGATTCATTAAACAGATATCAAAGAAAACGTCCTAACCCTTGAGTTTAAAATGAAAAAAGGTAAGCATCTGAAACATACCCTACTAAAGAATGTTGGCTGGCAGATTGGTTTGGGCTCCCCTATTTATTCAGTTGAAGAGACAAACAAACATATATACAGAAAAACAAATACCAACAGAAAAAGACAATCAGCTACACTTTCAATGTAAAAAGGTGTATAAGTCTGAATACATAAAGCTTTGAGAAATAGCAAGTTTGATTCTGTAAGTATTAAAGTAAGTATGTTTGATTGCAGGTGTTAAGTATTTAGATTAAAAAAATCATAGGGTACCAGAAACTACAGTCTAATAAAGTCAATAAAAGGGATTACTGACATAACTCGTTGCTGGTACAAGATGTCTTGAAGCATAGCTATAAAAATGTTACATTGACAAGGTTGTGCATTTGTACCTGTGCAATGGCCAACAATGCAGGGTCACAGTCTGTCAGCAAGTTTGAGGGAAGGGCAGTGCCATTAGAACCAGGGAGCTGTGAAGCACTGATAGCAGGAAGGGAAGTCGAAACTATATCATTTAACCCAGCTTGGTTTAGCTGTGCCTCAGCTGGGACTGGGACTTCTGAAGCAGTAGGGGCATGCTGGGAGCTTGATAAGCTGGTAGTGCTGTGGGCGGTATGAGATGGACTAGAAGGTATGTGAAGGGGTTGCAGGGGAACTTGGGGGTACAGTGGCTGCACAGATGTGCCTGCAGTCTCAGTGTATATGTCTGTGTGTGAGTAAGCCTGTGATTGAACTTGTGTCTGTTTGGGGATATGTGTCTCTGACTGAGTGCAAGTCTGACTGCGAGTATGGGAAAGCAACATTGATTGAGGTTGGTGTTGTGGGGAAGGTGGTATGCCTGTTACAACATGACTGTAACGTGTAGCAGTCGGAACTTGAGTCTGACAGGGCTGACTTGCTCGTGTCGTGTCGTGTGATGGAACCACAGAGTGCAAAGCAGATGGTATAGGTGATGACTGCTGATTGAGATCTAGTGCCACAGCAGTCTGATGAAATGGTGGAGTTTGCTGAACAGATGACAAAATCTGGGTGTGAACCTGCAGCTGTACTGGCTGCTTCTGCACCTTTTGGCCTTGCTGTGTTTGCTGTTCATACTGCTGAGGAACTTGAGGTTGCATAAGAGGCAAGGGCTGCATGACAGCCTGAACGGTGAAGCCACCTAGCTGTTGTTGTCCCTGCAGGGTAGGCTGTGTCTGTGCTTGGACTTGATTTTGAGCCTGGCCTGTCTGCTGTAAGTATTGCTGTGTGGTAGATACTGTAGCAGGAACTACAGTAGCTGAGGACACAGCAACGGTACTTGGCACTGTTACTGGAGACAGCACCATTTGCTGATACTGCTGTTGCTGTATTGTACCTTGTGCAACGTCAGTTTGCATTGGCTGTATGGTGTGTTGACCAGGCTGTGGGGCTTGAAGATACTGCATTGTGAGCAAGGCAGAAGGAGCCTGAACTTGAGACTGAATTTGGCTTGATATTTGAGTTGATGGTGGTATTGATGGAACTTGACAAAGGACAGGAGTTATGGTTTGATGTGGCATGACTTGAGCTGGAAGATTCTGTCCCTGTATGACCATTTGTACCTGTGCCTCACTTGGGGCATATATCTGGGCCTGTACTTGTGTCTGCGCTGAGTCCTGCCTCTGCATTGGAGCCAGGAATGCTTGAGGACTCTTCAGCTGGATGGGACTTGGCTGTGCTAGGGATGGAACTATCGATTGTGGTGCTGAGAGACTTTGGGTCTGTAAAGGAATTTGACCATGGATTTGTGTAAAATCACTTTGTTCCTGTTGTATTGGCCCTTGAGTTTGATGTGCTATCAAAGCTGTTGCATGCTGGTCAATGTGTACAGAGGTTTGTAGCTGATTTGAAATTTGGGAGGCAACCATTTGTGATGCTGGCTGGGCAACAGCTGACTCCAAAACAGATATTTCATCTTGCTGCCCAGAGAGAACAGTTTGTTGCTGAACAAATTCTTGTTGGTGTTGCTCTACTGTGAGTTGAGCAAAACTTTTGTGAGACTGAAGAGGCTGTTGTAGCAACAAGGTTTGCTGTTGCTGCTCATGCTGAAGAAGAACATGCTGCTGCTGTTGAACAGTTTCAAGTCCTCCGGCTTGCTGCTGCCTACTGTGCTGCTGCTCAGGGGCTGCCTGTTGGTCCAACTGTTGTTTCTGTTGTAAAAACAAAGCTTGCTGTTGAAGATGCTGCTGATCCTGCTGTTGTTTGAGCAGAGCCTGCTGTTGCTGTTGAACAATCTCAAGGATAACAGCGTGCTGTTGTCCACTGTGATGGTTCCCAGGGGCTACATGTTGGTTCGATTGTTGCTGTTGTAAAAACAAAGCTTGCTGTTGAAAATGCTGCTGATCCTGCTGTTGACTGAGTACACCCTGCTGCTGCTGCTGACCAGACACAAGAGAAACAGTTTGCTGTTGACCAGTGTGATGTTGGCCAAGGGGTACTTGTTGGTTTAACTGTTTTTGCTGTTGTAAAAATACAGCTTGCTGTTGATTCTGTTGCTGATCCAGCTGTTGCTCAATTAGAGCAAGCTGGTGCTGTTGAACAGTCTCAAGAGTAACAACTTGCTGGTCCAAATGTTGCACTTGCTGTTGAAATTGTTCCTTTTCCTGGTGTAGCTTGGGTAGTGCCTGTTGTGACTCTGTATTTTGTTGATGGTGCTGTACAAGAGGCTGCTGTTGTATCTGTATTTCTCTCTGTTGTACTAACACATGCTGCTGTTGGTCAATCTGCGGCTGAAAAGCTGGTTGCTTTGACTGTTGCTGCATTTGTGGTTGTGTAAGTTGAGACTGTGAAATGTGCCACAGCATAGACTGCTGCTGCTGCTGTTCAAACTGCTGCTGCTGTAATAACCCTTGTTGATGTTCCATTTGGTGCTGCTTTTGCAAAAGAACTTGTTTTTGCTCTAATTGCTGTTGTTGTTGTAGGAGTTGCACTTGTTGCTGCTGTTGCTGTAAAAAAGCTTGCTTTTGCTGTTGTTCTAGCTGCTTTTGCAATAACGATTCTTGCTCTATCTGTTGTGGCTGTTGCTCTGCCTGTTGTTGCGGTATTAGAATGTTCTGCTGATCTAACTGTGGTTGATTCTGTTGTAATAAAGACTGCCGTTCAAACTGTTGTTGGTGTAAAAGAATTTGTTGTTGCAGCAATAGAGCTTCTTGCTGTTCAAAGTGCTGCTGCAATAGTGCCTGTCGCTGCTGCTGCATGCCTGCCTGTTGTACAAGAGCCTGCTGCTGTTGTACTTGCTGCAGCATCTGTGGATTATGTTGCTCCATTTGCTGTGTCACTATTGAATTTTGTATGTCTTGCTGCTCTATTTGTTGTTGTTGTAAATAGATATTATGTTGTTTCTGCTGTTCCAATTGCTGAATACCCTGAACTGCTTGTTGTTGCTCTGTAAGGGGTAGCTGCTGAGGAGGTGACTGCATAATGGCTGATTTTTGGGGTTCAGCCTGACTTGGCACATGTATCTGTTGATGGTGTTGTTGCAACAACAACTGTGGGTCCTGGTGCTGTTTTTCCATTGATAGCTGCTGGATGCATGCGTTCTGTTGGACCTGCTGTTGGATTACAGATTGCTGTGGTTTAGGTACTCCTACAGGTTGCTGCGCATATACCTGTTGCTGCGGATCTATCTGCTGAGGATGCACCAAAGTCTGCTGTTGATGATGATGATATTGCTGCTGTGTTACACTTGACTGCAGCTGCTGCTCCTGTAAAACTAACTGTAGATTCTCTATCTGCTGGGGTGGAATTCCAGCTGAAGTACGAGGCTGTTGCATTAACATGCTCTGCTTTTGAATTTGCTCCATCTGTTGTAATGCAATTGCTTGTTGCTGCTGTGACGGTGGTGGAGGTTGTTGATGTAGCAATGTAGTCTGCAGATCTAACATTATCTGTTGTGGCTGAACAGCAGTTTGTTGGGACAAAAGTTCAGTCTGTGGCAGAGGTGCAACATTATGTTGGCTCTGTTTAGTTTGTGACATCAGGTTGCTCAGAGACGATCCTATGGGCTCTCCAGAAAGAATGCTAATGGAGGACTGGGGTGAAACAAGGGTTAAGTATGACTGTGTCTGTATAAGAGAAGCTTGAGAAGTAACTGCTGCTCCTGGCTGGGGGAGTGCTGTTTGTGTTATGTCTGTGGGATATGGGGCCAGTGACTGCAAGCATATATGATTATGCCGATTATTGGAGAAAGCATGAGGAATGGAAGGAATTGAGGGGAAAAAAGAAAGCAAGAATAAGGATTAGTATGGATCATTAATCATCCAAGGGTAAGAGGACAATTTAGAACCTAGGGTTCAGAGCAGGCTATCAAAATGTTCCTACATTCTCTTTATGCCATGTCAGCTTTTATCATGCTTTAACCACCAATGTCTGTGATACCACTAAAGCTTATATGGTTTCAATGTGTGTATCATCATTAAGAGACCCTGAAATTAGTAATAGTTGTTTTGCTTTATGCAATATATAAATGGTACATACATTATTATAAATGTTATCTACTGAATATATACTATGCTGTATGAATCAGATGAAACCAACATATTGGTTATAAATGCAAATTTTATAACTTCAGTCAGAACTGTCACAAATATTTCCCAGTTCTCAATTAGTGGTTACCAACCATATGCTGAATCAGATGAAACCAACATATTGGTTATAAACGCAAATTTTATAACTTCAGTCAGAACTGTCACAAATATTTCCCAGTTCTCAATTAGTGGTTACCAACCATATGCTTTGAACAAAATGACAATGAAAGACAGCAAGCTCATCTGTTTGACTGTCTGATTGTTTGTTTTGGTTCTTAAACATGATTGCTCCTGAGGCCTACCACTGTCTGTAATGCAGTAGCACTGCCTAGCAAGAGTGTAATGATTATGGTCATGATTCGATTCAATTGAATTCAATTCAATTCTCAGGATATTTTGAATAAAATTTGAATAATGAAAAATCATATCTGAAAAGTAAAACTATGCATTTTTGCCTGTATAATAATAATAACAACAACAACAATAATAATAATAATAATAACAGAAGTTAATATTATAAACAATATTATTGTACTACAATTGTACTACAGGTTCACCCTCATCTTAAAAATAAACAAATAAATAAATTCTCATAGAAATATAACTGAATAAACAAAGTCTTCAGCCCAGAGAAATAATTGACTGAAACATAATGAGCACCTAAGGTGTTATATTAACTGTAACATAATACATGTGGGTCATTCTGATCCAGACCCATCAAGCCCAGTGTGCTCTTTTTAGTCCTATGGTTTGTACAGACTGTGAAATTGTATTAGATGGATAATTAACAGAATGCTGATTTTAATGTTGCCAATTAAACATTTCAACAAAGCATATCTTAGCATATTTTGGTATCACAATTCATTGTGTCATGATGAATCTTTACAGCCTTACATTGTATCTATCACTAAATAGAAATGCAAAGCAATAGCTTGCACTTTAACAAAAGTTAACAAGTGTATTTAGGGCTAAATAAAAACAGGGCCTATCAGGGCTACTAGACACACGTGATTTACAGTCATTATAAGTCATATAGTGTCAAGCAAATAGAGCGACCTGCAATCTATACAAATGGAGCTTGGCAATGCTTAATGAATTCAGCTTTATCAAAATGATACATTTATGCAAAACAGACCAGGCTGGTAATATAAATCTCAGCACAGTAGTAAGAAACCAATATGGAAATTCGGTAGCAAACATCTTCTGTTTCAGCAACATTAAATGCAGCACTTAAAACACACAGTGGCTGAACACACCAGAATACTTTATAACACATACTTTACACTATATGGATGCCATGGATCCAATATGGGAATCCAACCTGTATATATTTTATACTAATAGGTGTAGCTGCACATATACAATCTAATGTATATTGCTGTGTCTTGTGAAATTCAACAAATAATGTAAAATAAAGAGTGGGAAGAGTGGCTGGACACAAGGGAGTCAATCTCCTGAGAATACTGCTCCACTTTACCAGATGTGACCTGAGTAGTAGCTGTCTGAAAGAAAGCCTGTGCAACAGGACTGTTAGGAGCCCCACAACCGCTTTGGTTAGTGGACACACCACACACACGTACACACCTCTGTGAGATGTTATTGATAGCAGTTTTTAGTAAGGCAATACGTACAGATGTCCCAGTGGGATGGCTGGTCTGAGTGTTAGCAAAAGAGATTCCAGAGTCTCCTGCTGATGAATAGGGCTGGCTCTGTGCACCTGAAAATGATTCTCCAATTACTGCAGAGAGGTTCTCTGTTTCTGAAAAAATGCAACAAAAACAAATAATTACAGTCATCATTGTGAAAACGTATTAAACATTAAACAACTTTTAAACACTATCTTAAAATACTTTCTTAAACAGTCTTAAATTGTTGTCTGATTATATGTTTAAATCAATTGAAATACACAAGACAAGCTAGATATAAAATCTCTAGTGAGCATGTTACCTATGGGGCCTTGTGCGTTGCTAATGGGAATCTGTTGTCGAGTGTGATGATCCACCTCTTGCAGGTCCTCTCCCTCCCTGTGCCCTCCAGTGACCCCTACAGTGGCAGCAGTATGAAACGCAGGAGCCCCGGGACCCAGGGAGGAGGGGAAAGAAGTGAAACTGGTGGCGAGGGCAGAAAAAACCAGGCCAGAGTCCCGCCTCTCTGCTAGGGCCCGCTGTTGTCGCGTTGCACGAAACTTCTTAATCTGGGTTATCCTATCACGAATAGACTTTCCCACAACCTTCGCATCACTCTCATGGAAAAACCCAGACTTTACCTAGAAAGTTCAGAAACAGTCAGAAAACAAGGGTTAGGACAAGAGAAAGATTCCTTTGTTTAAAAATAAAAATATTATACAATTAATACTATAGAAAAATAATGTTGCTGGATAGCAATGTACTGTACATTCCTGGTGTTTCCAGCGTTTCTCCTTTCAATATGCAGAATGTCTATATACTGTATATATGTGTACTGTGTAAGTGTATGGTAAGATTCACTCATTCACATCAGTGCACCATCATAAAAGTTCATGTACGATTGCCCAGATTACAGTGCATCATTTCTAATATCTTTACATCAAGTAATCTCTATACAGTGGATCACAAACGTGAGTACACCCCTCAAATTTCTGCAGATATTTAAGTATATCTTTTCATGGGACAACACTGAAAAATGACAATTTGACACAATGAAGAGTAGTCTGTGTGCAGCTTATATACCAGTGTAAATGTATTCTTCCCTCAAAATAACTCAATA
>JAOVVG010000018.1:20049647-20067438 GCA_028566375.1 Leptodoras nelsoni
GGAGGCCCTACACCATACTAATAAATTATTGTGGTCTAAAATGACCGGTGTTTCAGTTTCATTGTCTAACACCTGTAGGTGAATTGGATGTACAAAAAATTGCCCTGTAATCCTGGTGTGTGTGTGTGTGAATGGCTGTGGGTCTGCCACCCAGTGGTGGATGGTCTTCTGTCCTGGCTCTTCACTCTCCTTTCCCTGCACCCCATTCAGTCCGCCAGGTTGAGAGTACGCAACCGGTGTGTGATCGGTGTTAAAGCTGTACGCTGACTGTAAAGCGTCCTTGGGTTTGAGAAAGGCGCTATATAAATGTAACTTTTATTTGACATTGAGCTGGTGATGATATAATGTGTGTAGTCATGAATAGCCCTAGATGCTGAACCAAACGAGTAAACGGGAAAAGGCGCCAACTAGCGGCTGACCGCGGCAGTGCTGTCATGGAGCGAGGAGGAGGAGAGGAAGAGATCCAGTAAGCTGCTGGTGAATGAATGAGTGTGAATGGAGGGGGAGGATTAAATCCACTCGGTGACTCGAAGTAAGCAGTAGGAGGACACTGATAGAAAAAAAAAAGCCGACGCTGATGTTTAGTTCTACAAAAAAGGAATCGAGGGGAATCGCGGCGAGGCGAGTTAAAGCCCCAATGCTGGAATGAGCACGGTGTGAGAGAGGTGCAGGCGGAGGAGCTGCTGGCTATGGGAACACTGGGAAACTTCCAGTCTAAAGTCAGCGCAACAGGTCAGTAGTGCGGGCTTCTGGGGTTAAACGCTGCTCAGGCTTGTACATTGTGACGTGTAAGTGATTTATTGCATTATACGCGAATGCACTGAGTTTATAGGTTATAGGCAGCACAGAGTGGGACCGTTGTAGCGCGGAACTCTGATACAATGAAAAACAAATGTGGCAGGAGGCTACACAAGCCTAGCACAACCCACACCAGCAGCATGAAGTCTCACCGTGCAAGCAAACCTCTCATGTGGGCAAAGTCAAATGTAAAAAACCTTTATATTATTATTGTTATGATTATTATTATGATTATTATTATTGTTCCTGGTCCACCTTTGAACAGAATCCCTGCCAGTAGATCTTTGGAGCTTTAAAACTACCCTGTAACTCATTTCGAGGTTCATGGCTTAGAAAGATTTTCCTTCCTTTTCTTTTTTAATGTAATTTATTGCTGGCTTTCCCCCCACTAGTTGCTCCTGTAAACGACTCGGAGTAAATGCACCCTAGAGGATGGTTCCCACCAGTAAGTGGACCATGAGCACAGCTCTTCATCACAAATCCCCTCCGAGAAGCTGGCTGGGGATCCGACTGCGTCTCAGTAAGCGTCTCGTCACCTTCTTTACACCTCTCTACATCACTAACGCGCCCTTTCCTCTTGCATGCTCACGTCTCTGAAAGTCTTCCAGCTCTCATTCTTTAGACAGTAGCCTCCACGTTTCCTGCAGCTATACTGTTCCTGCTCAAAACAGGTAGAGTGTACGCTGAAGCCTGTACAAAATAGCAGTTCCATCTGTGCACATCATTGGTCCGGAAGTGTGTATATAAAGCAAAAGGCATCTATGGAAGCTTCTAGAGCTGTTTCTGCTGTGAGATGTTTCCGCACATTTAATAGTTGCTTGAGAGACGGGTCCTAGCACTTCAGACGTAGAAGCAAAGTTCGGATTTTAAGGTATGGGCACCGTGTCTACAAGAATTCCAGCAAAACCTTGAACTTACGACAGCAACGTGACTGGCGTTGGCTGACAAGAATCGTTTCACGTGACAGGCGTGCAACACTGCCTCAAGTAACATTGGGATTCAATGCTGGGGCCTCAACAAACATCAGCATGAGGACTGTGCAACGTTCCCTCCAAGATCTCGTGGGGCACCTACCAAGTGTTATACCAGTTTTTCTGGCACTTCAGTGTATACTCACTCTTATGGTAACTTAATTACAAAATGACATCTGGGACCCTAAAAGTCCTTGTTTTTAGACATCACTTGTACACCCTAACAATATGCAGTAGGACTTTATACTCATAGGTCCTTCATGTTGTTCATCTCGTCCAACCTTTTTTTTTTTTACCCCGCTGTCAACCATCCAAAGAACCCTTAGGGAACTAATTTTCTTTTTCTAAGAGCATGAAGCATAATTATTCCCTTAATTACACTTCTGGCTTGTATTAAATATTTGTTGTCATGTTCTGTATCTTACTCCAGATTAAATCATAATGCTTGTTTTTTTTCCCAGTCATGAAGGATAATTATGAGCTTTCTAATTAACGCCCATACTCGACACTCTGACACGTGTATCTTCTGCTAGCCAGAGTTCATACGCACTTTGTTTTTCTCTTATAACAAACCCCATTGGCAGAAATGTTTCTAAAAATGCAGTAAAAAAATGAAACCTGACATTTGTTAACGCACTTGAACCTTTATTTAATAAACCAAATGACACAGAAAAGATTTTCAGTGTTTTCAATGATGAGCTTAATTCTGTTTGGTACATATAAACACATTTAGAAAATGAAAATTGAAAAAAAGACTGAAAAGGTTACACATTGGGTTTGTAGATGAAACTATGACAGAGTAGCACTTTGTTTTTGCTTTAGTAAGGTGAAGTAACCAGGTAAGCGAACCTGCTGTTCTAGACAGTAAGTCTGGCAGTCACACCAGGGATGAGATTAGTCTGGTGATATGTAGTACAGGCGCTGGTTATATTTAGCAACACAGTAATTAAAGCAGGAACATGGGCTGGTAAGTCACGGAGTACTTACTAAAGCTTGGTTTAACACGCCACAGGTCAATGAATCCTCCCTGAAGTATGAGGCTTTCTTGTGGAGCCAGTGGCGTGTATGTGTTCTGGCTTACTTACTCCATTTGTCTCACTTTAAAGCATAATTATTTATATATTTATACATATCCCTGTTAATCTTGTCTGCTAATGTCTCCCTTTGATGTACTTATGCCTTGTTCTTTGTGTTGTCCAAGTTTCTGCTTTTGATCTGTTCTGTGTCTTCCTTCACTGCTAAATCTGAACCGTCAGGTCCCTTGCCCTTACCCAGATCCCTCACCCAAACAATGTTTATATCCACCTGCATAGGAAGTAATCATGTTCTCCATAGTGTCACTGGCTATTAATTAATAAGCCAGCACCATGAGTTATCACTTCAGCACGCTTAGTAGAGTAGCAACTACATTTTCCTGCCGAGAGTCATGTGACCCATTAGCCATTCCTAGTGTGTGTGTTGGTACAAGCTTATTTTTGTTCCAAGCATCATCCAGACAGTCTGATAGAAAGCAGGTGGTATTCTTCTAATGCCGTAATACTTACACAAGGAGCTCACTTGCTAGAAAAGGTGGTTATTGTAGGCTTGGAAATATTTTCCAGTATGGCAAAGCTTTCCCGGGGGCGCCTAGTCTTTCATGTTTCAGCCAGGGTTTATTAATTTCTGTTAACTCTTAAGTGTAACTGAGAGCTGTGCTTGGTAAACGGCTTTACCCTGTGTGTGTACTTCTAAAACCCTGAACCGCATATGGACACACACTCGACATAAGCAAAATAAAAAAGGATGGTGTCATGACTATTAATACACATACACGGTTTGAAACAATCCTCTTTTCATCTATCTTATCATCCACTTCTATCACTCGATGCTATGGAGTTCTTTCATCTGCAGATTTTTGGTCTTGGTTAAAGTTTAGTCTTGTTTAATGAAGGAGATTAGCAGCCTATTTCAATCTGTTGGATCTGTTTCTGTAACAGATAATGCATTGCCTAAGGGGCATTTATACGTATAGTAACGTATAGGGACATATCGACTGTTAGGGAGCCGCAGTCGTGCTTCCTTCGTAGGCCAAAACGGGAAAATGAGGAAAATTCTAACCTTTAACAGACATTAGATTAAGCTGTATCGTGTGATCTTGCACTGATTTCATTAATGGTCACGTTAAATGCCCTGCCATCGGAAAAGGGTTTTCTAGCCACCAGCTCTCTTGCATTGTTGGATCAAACGATGAAGCAGCATCTCTGAGAAATCGTGTCCTGTGCTCAGGTCCTGCTCATCAATGCAGCTTGCTCCAGAGACATTAGTCGTGTCTTGTTTCTCTCTGTGAATAGGCCTACGCCCTTTTTGAATTGCCATGTTGATGCAGATGATGAAAGGTGTTTTTACTCTGACACCTTGTCTCTTCAAACTGCTGTTCTTGCCTTCCTCTAGGGCCCACACCCAACTTTATGACTGTTTTGGTGCATGATGGGCCTCGGTTAATAAGCATGTCTTTGCAAGATGAGCTGTCTTAATATCGGCTCCTAAGGAGGTGCTCTCAGCACTCCTAGTAATTTCAACTGTTAGCAGGTAAAGGGTTTTCTACTAAAGTAAAGAAGTTCATTTTTGGTATGAACATCCAACAGTTTGAATAAACATTATTTTATTCTCTGGTTCATGTTTTTTCTGGTGAATTTGCTGTCTTTGAGCAGTTGAATAATTGTTTTCATGTTCATGGTGTCCTGATTACATTTAATTTAAGGCTGAATTGGCTTAAAGGGAATGTGATGGATTGCAGCCTTGGCAAATGGTCTAAAATCGGTTGTGTGCGGCGCCTGTTCCAAATGAACGGCGGTAAAACAAAGATGCGCTCCGTTGCCATTTGCCATCTATGGTTAGGAGACTGTATCTTCCAAAACGTATGTGTGTTCTCAGTCAATATAAATTTTAAGGTGGTATTTTTGTAACAAAAGTGATTGAATTACAAGTTAAATAATCGGTTTATATACTGAATAATTGTAGTCAGTAGAATGGTATATGTAAAAACATAGGAAATAATACAGGTAATTGTATTTCTGAATGAATACAGAACCTTGGCCAGAGTGCCCAAGCCATTCAGTGATGGTTAGATATCATGCGTTACATAGGATTTGTTACATAATTTCATCTCACTGTTACATACAATACATGGCCAAAAGTATGTGGACACCATAAATAATCGTTGCCCTAAAGGAAGCACATGACTGTTTACAATGTCTTTATATGCTGTAGCATATATTCCCTTTGGATCCTCTTAAGGGTCCATAAAGACATTCTACACTGGTGAAACAGCTTTAAAGTGTCACTGTGCTCCTAGCATCTGCTAGTTATGAGTTGGTACTGCAATATAGATCTGCTGTGTGCTCTCATCAAGGAGCATGCACTCTAGACCATCCTAACACCAAAGCTAATGCACTGGGATCAAGTGGGATTTACAAGAATGAAGCTGGACCCCAAATGCCACAGATCATCTGCTGGGGGGTGCTTTTTTCTATCACAGGTGTCCTGGGAGGGAACTGGCACTATGATGTAAGGTACCTCGATCACCTGGAATTGAGGATGGTGAAATCCTTCTTACTGTACTCCAACAGTGCCTTGTTCTGGGGCTCATCTTCTAGAGGTATGAAATGAATGCACTGTCAAGACTAAGAATGCATGCAGGGGTATATTTTCCAAAAGGATAATTAGCTAACTGTGTTGGGAAGTTGTGTCGGAAGAGACATCGTTAGGTGTGAGGATGTTCCCCAACACCATAGTTTAAACAAACATTCACAACAGCCTCAGAAAGCTGCATCAGGGCTGTAGTAAGAAGCTTAGTTAGTAATTGTCCTGCCAACGCAAAATTAAGCTAGCCTATGCACATACGGAGCAAGTTTTTATAATAAAGAAGCTGCAATAAACTCGGTGTACACTCATGTCAACCTCTTGTGTTCTCTTAATGTCCAAGTAAGACTGAGTGTAAATAAAATAATTAATCTGCCCTAATATCCAGAAATAATATAATTAACTATTGCCTTGCAAGATACCTGTCTGGCAGAAGCATCATCCTTATCTCTTGGGTCCTGCTACTCCTCACCAGGCAGCTGAGCATGGTTATGGACTATAGTGCTGTGATAGCCACAGTAGCACAGCATTTGTTTGGATGGAGCTTCAGGCCACCACTAGACTTGCTTACGCAGCAAAATCTGTTGCACTCTCTACAATGCATGAATTGGCCCAGACGAATGAGTCATTAATGCTTTCTGGCCATCTTGCCACAATGTTAGTGAAGACCCCCTCACAATAACAGACAACCTGCATGATGATGGCAGGGTAGCCTTTCCTAAGTATATGAAAGTTACATTTATATAGCGCCTTTCTCAGACACAAGAACGCTCAGAGTCTACACACAACTCTAACACCAGACACACACTGGTGAGAAGAGGCAGCCAATTGCGTACAGCATACTCTCAACCAGAGACCACAGCCCCCTGGGGGACTGAATGGGGTGCAGGGAAGGGAGAACAGACAACACCCAGGACAGAGCACCATCCACCACTGGATGGCAGACACACTCACGCAATTTTTTTTGTACATCCAATTCACCTAACATGCATGTCTTTGGACTGTGGGAGGAAACCGGAGTACCCGGAGTAAACCCACGCGGACACGATGAGGACCCAGACCTCCCCATCCGGGTCTCGAACCCAGGACCTTCTTACTGTGAGGCGACGGTGCTACCCACTGAGCCACCATGCTGCCCGAATTGGTATCAGGGTGTTGTCAGTTCCACCAATGACCCTTGGCATGTTTGCATCAGCTGCACTGTTCTCAGATGTCCATACGTATTTAGATTTGTGATAGTAATGAGTTCAATTTAATAGTTGTACCCTCTGTTTTATCGTGTTCGGGCACCGGTCTTGATAAACCTGTGTATATTTTTTAACCTAATTAGTCATTTCTTTTTATCTAAAGATGGTTTTCATGAAACCGTTAAAAACACAGGTGAGCTCAAACCTGTCTAGGTGGTGGTTCAGCTCGTATAGACTGCTGACACACCATTGCACCACTGGCGATTCATGATGAAAGTGAGCGGGTGTGTATTTAAATCACCTTCAGATGACTTGGAAAGGACTTACTTAAATCAATTTTTCAGAAATTCAAAGTAAACCTAAACCTTCAAAGTATTTTCTTTTCAATGCTATTTGCAGGGATAAAACGGGGAAAGCACAAGATCAAAGATGTTGCGTATGTTGGTAATGTAGTTTGGATAATAATACACTTAAGTCATTATTTGGATGTTGAATAGTTTCACGATCCATAGTACTATGTTTCCGTGTTGACTTATGTCGATGTTTAGGAAGCACACTCCAGGGCAGTTGTGTCTACATCTTGGTGGTAGCCCAGATCAAGCTTTGGCCAGGCGCACATTGCCAGTGGCACATAAAGAAATTGCTGGTTCTGGTTCTTTCTGGCAGAGCTGTATAGCCCTGTGATATGGCACTGTCGTATCCATTTCCTCCTATACTGCTACTTCTTCCTTCTGTGTGCATTATCCAACAACTGCATCATGTTTGGCAAGACCTTATGATGGTCAGCAAGACATTGATTTGACTTGTTCAACATGAGCTTGCTGGCAAAAATGATCCAGGTGTTATGCCAGTTGTTAGGGCTTAAACTGAAGACGAATTCTGTTAGATTTACAGTAATTGCCCCCAAACGTAATAACTGGTTGTGGCGGTTTGTGGCATGTTTGAAATCAAACATTTGTGACAACTTATAATGAGTCTTTTCCATCCCTGTGGAGGAATTTTGGCCCACTCTTCTTTGCAGAAATGCTTTAATTCTTTTACATCGGAGGGTTTTCGAGCATGAACTGCTCGTTTTAAAGCCTTGCCACAGCATCTCAGTGGGATTCATGTCAGGAATTTAGACTCCGCTGCTCTAAAACATTAACTTTCTTTCTTTTGAGCCATTAGGAGGTAGACATGCTTGTGTGCTTTGGATCCTTGTCCTGCTGCAAAACTCAACTGCAGTTTAGATTTAGGTCCCGAAGTGAAGGGCTCAGAATCAAAGCAGCCCCAGAACATCACACTACCACCACCATGTTGGACTGTTGGTATGATGTTTGTATGGTGGACTGCTTTATTAGCTTTATGCCAGATGTAATGGGACCCATGTTTTCCAAAAGGTTTCAAGTTTGACTCAGTTCACAGGATATTATCCCAAAAGTCTTTGGCAAATGCAAGATAAGCCTTTGTGTTCTTTTTGATCAGCAGTGTTACACTGGAGTCCCAGAGCCTTAGCAATGGCTTTGTGTAACCCTGTCCAGACTGGTAGATTTCAGTGACTTTGTTCACTGATCATTAGATTCAACAGGTCTAACACACTCTGTGCTGGTTCTGTAAGAAAGTTCTAATGATTTCTCTACACACAAGATGCATAGAAGTACAGTGCTGTACATAAGTAATAGTACTTATCAGTAGAGAAGTGTTCATTAGAGAAAATGGTGGGATCTGGTTTAGGAAGGTTTAGAATTGGACATAAGTGACAGAGGAATAGCTTGAAATATTCCTGAACTACAGTTATTCTGAGAAAACAACTAACCATATTTGACCCCAGATTTAAAATAAAAATAAATGCTGAAATAAAGGCAGCAGTAAACATTTTCTAGAAATTTGGATATGTATATCTGAAATGCTAAGGACGAACCCTGAACTTTCGCTTTCATGAGAAGTTATTTGGAAAGACTGAGTTCTGAGTTCTCCATGACAAGCGTGCACTTTCAAAGCTGGTTCCGATTACTACCACATGTCTGTGGAGCAGAACTCCAAGTGGCCATCCGGCTGCCGTCCTACCCTCTAATTTCTTATCCCAAAATTGGACATCTGAGTTGCTGTATAACATTGTCCCAGCCTTCCCAGACTAGCACAGTGTGTTCTCACTTCTTTCCCCATTCCAGCAGGCAGTTAACAATGAATCACCCTCACTGGAGGGAGGTCAACACAGAGGTGACTTTTTTGTGAGTCTTACTGCAGCATAAGGAAATGCAGAAGCCAAGCTTACCCAAACAAAGCTGTCTCAGGGAGACGTGGATATGATGTCATTCTGATTGTGGCATCTCTTTATTTTTCTTCCAAATGTTTTTTCAAATGGTTGCAGGGCAGCCAGTTTATTTTATCATCTCAGTCTGCTGGTCCTCGGCCTGCATTGTCCCTCCGCATAAATAGCTGAAAACATTAGCGTGGTCACACTGCATTCACGAGACATAAATCCATCACCAAGCAGAGGGTGCCAGAGTGTGATGAATGCACAAAAATGTGAGGCCTTTAAAGTTTGTGCAAATTATGAGGAAATTTCACTGTCTGCGTAGGAGCTGGGGTACAAGAGATCTTTGTGTCACCTATATTGAAAGCTATTGGCTCAGACTGTCCCAGCATGCATTTCGTCCTGTTGTGAATGCAACATTTGTCTGGACGTGTAGGTCGAATGCCGTCTCATAGCCGGCCCCCTACGCCGTGGGACACTTCACTTCACTTCAGCCAGTGCTAACTTTCAGCTTTCGGCGACTGGGCCATACTTTCAAGATGAGGAGTTGCACCAGTTTTGAGATAGTGGAAGGACATCTTAACTTGTTGACTGGGCAGATTCGCTTTGTTTCAGCTCTAAAACTCTCATCTTGAGTTTGTAATTAAAACCAGATGGTGGAACGGTTCCTTCATCAAAACATATTGCCAGATACATACCCAGGGTCCTGTCAAGCAGACACGGTACTCTTCTTGGGATACAAAACACGCTGTATTGTTTGGGTAGTCGTACTGGCATACCATGGATCTGGATTTGTGATTTATAGAGAATTATTTACTATTGACAGTCCTTGGAAGTAGAGGTCACTTGGATGAATGATGGCCATAATTGCATGGACTTGGAGCAAACTTGTCCAGAGTGTCTGTTCTCAGACGACTTAATGATTAAAGAAATTAACTAAGGCACAACAGAGTGAGCTTTTGGAGCTCAGAGGAGCTTTGTTACTTGCCATGTTCATGTACTGGAAGAAACGGGGAGCCTACGAGCTCGAGACTCTTCCATCTTCAATATTAGGGGCAGAACGTTACTCCTGGTCCTCCTCCCTGGATGTCATTCATGATCTATATGGTAAGGCTAAATTCCTCTCTAATCTGGTTGTATACTAGCAGTCATTAGTCTGGATTTATGAGCATGTTCTAACAACATGGACGTATTCTATCGTGTTTATGTTGTTTATTGTAATTCTTTAGTCATTTAATGATTGTCTTATTAAGGGCTATTTCCACAAAATAAAGCAATGGATATGATATAATACATATTTTTCTTTGGCTTTTGAATTTCCATATTCGTGCCATATATTGTTCTTTAATTCAATGCAGCTTTATAGCTAAAGGACTAATATGGCAGCTCCTGGTTACTTCTATTAAAAATGTGTTTCAAATCAATTCATTTCATTTGATTATTGTTATTAATTGTTTAGAAATATTTGCAGTCTAATACTGCACATGATCAGCCTTCATTCCTGATACAGTGTACGTGAATTGTGTGTATTACGGCATGACATTGTATGTAACATCTCACACAGATATAAAAAAAATGCTGATGGAAGCAAAGCAGCTCATTTATAAGTAACATGTTAGATTGTCTTTTCAGTTCCTGGTGAAGAGCCGTGCCTGTCTAGCCGCTCATTTGCAGACTCTCAGTTCTGAGGCAGTTGAACGAGCATTGTGTCACCCAAATGAGGATGGGTTCCCTCTTGAGTCTGGTTCCTCTTATCATTTGAGGGAGTTTTTCCTTGCCACCGTCGCCACCGGCTTGCTCATTAGCTGTTGGGGACAAGGCCTATAGGCCATGTCCTGATTTCTTGTCTTTGTAAAGCTGCTTTGAGGCAATGTCCATTGTTAAAACCGCTTTAGAAATAAAATTGAATTGAATTATGAATCAGTTGTTCGAGCTTTCGAGCTTACTGCGTAACTAATGGGGCAAAGGGTGGCACAGGTACTGGTGGAGCTGTCAGAGTCATGTCTTCTCTTCATGTCTTTCTAGGTTTCCTCAGGGTTTCCTGGTTTCCACCCACCTCCCAAATACATGGTGTGTGGACTGAGCACTCTAAGGGTGTGTTTAAACTTGTCGTTTGGTTCCCTTGGTCTGGACAAAACAAGAATATACATTTACATGTTTTAGTCCTGCTTTACTTGGTGTTCAAACTCACAAATTTATAATCAAAGCCAAAATATGAGGCGCAGGACACATTTGAATACACACTGCTAAAAGTGTAGTCTGTATGATCAGACCTTTGAGATGCATTTGTCCCCGTCTCAGTCGATCTGATCGCCCAGGATGCATGTTCATGCCGGGTGTGAATGGGGCTGACTTTGGAGAGTGTAAATCCCAGGCAGGGCTGCTACTGCATACATGTGCATCACACACTATTCATTAGGCACCCGATCATCATGCACTTACACAGATGCAACTATTTTTGGACACTCAAAAATAGTGCATGTGTGACCATTTTGGTTGCAGTCTGTAGCCTGGTGTTAATCAAAGCCGTAGAGCGTAGTACAGAGTAAGCTTAAGTGGAAATTGTGGCAGAGAGGAGGCATTTTTGCTGCTTGGTCCATGTGGTCATTATTAGATTGAGTTGCCTAAAGATGCCTAAAAGATGCTTTAAATTAAGCACTTAAAAAACCTTGTCCTTGCTTGGCCAGGCCGTGGATTCACTCCCCAGCATAAATCGTACATAATTTCCGCTCTTTCTGTTCTTCTGACATGGTTTGAGGGTATGTTTTTACAGTTGTCTTATCACTCCAGGTTGCAGTCATGTCTTTAAACACTTTTATTCCCTGAACGGTTACCTGGACATAGGTAGACGTACTTAAGTATATATTTACACCCTTACAACAATATCTCAATACCTTACCACTTTGGTTTCTCATCACTATGTAACACAGCCTGGTTGGATCCTTGATTAGGACATTGAACCCTCAGCTGCTCAGTTGTGTCTCAATTCTGTGTCGTAACTAGCTCAACCCCAAATGAGCAAATGTTAAATAAATTTTCAGCGAGTTCTCTATTTGCATTCAGTAGTTACGGTAGGTAGGTATACACAGCGCTAGAGTTTATCCAGAGTTCCCTGTGGAAACTTTTTAAGCAACTTCAGTGTCTGGCTGGCTCATGTGCTCTCATTATGCTTTACCAACAGTCTGAGCGCAGGACCTGACGATGAGAGGGTTCCTGCTGTCTTTGTTTATAGATTTTTTTTTTGTTTCCCACTTCCGTGGGTGCATCTGTGTTTAGAAGGAGCGTAATGGTGTGGATCATTCCGTAGGCTGCGCTAACATCAATCACGGCTTCACTTAAGCCTCGGTGCCACTGCAGTCCGCTACAGCTGGGATCTTTTTCAACTGAACAAAGAGACAGTGTGCTGGACCACCTTTTTCACTGACGGGGGAGCGTCTTGTTGGAGTTAGTTGGAACTTCTTAATACCTTCGCTGCCTGTATTTCAGCTTATCACGCTGTTTGAAAAATGTAACATTGCTCTTTTTTTTAATCCAACCAGAAAAATGACCATACTGGTTCCTGTTGACCACTCATACGACATTGTTCACTCTATGCGTTTGTCTGGTCGGTGATGTATCAGTGAAATAGTCTCTCTGCTTTTGTCCTGGTGGCTGAAGGAAACCGTTTGTTCCATGCGGTCTGTGTTGTAGGAGAAGCCGTCCCACGTAGGCCTACCCTCAGTCTTCACTGTGTAAAGCTAACAGGCAGCTGGAAGACAAGAGACAGGATTCAGAGTGGAGAAGGAATCAAATGGTTCAGTCAGGGTAGACTGGTGAACATGAAGGCAGCCTTAATTGCATCCCGCTTGTAGAAAACAATGGTACCAGAGCTGGGTGGAGGAAGCCCAGGATACTCCTATGACTGAAATATGAGATATATTAATGCTAGACTTGTTTGGGATGGTGGTGGTAGTGGCGGCGGCGATGGTGATGATGGCTTGTACTCCACGTACTGTATATCCAACTCTTTCTAATGGCACTCTTTCTAAAACTGCCGAGCTGCTGAATTTTAAATGCAAATTCTCAGACATTCGTCATCGGTTACTATAGGAGAAATCCAAAATATGTGGACACCTGAGTACTGAACATCCCGTTCCAAAAACCATGGGCATTAATACAGAGTTGTTCCCCCTCTGCTGCTACACTACAGGCTCCACTCTTCTGAGCAAGCTTTCCACTAGATTTGGAATATGGCTGTGGCTCTGTCTAGAAAGAAAGCATTGTGTGAATTTGGTGTTCCAGTTCATCCTGAAGGTGTTAAATAGGGTTGGGGTCAGGGCTCCTTGGCTCCTTGGGCCACTCGAGTTCTTCCACACCAACCTTTATTCCTGCTTCCTGCGATTCCTTGCATGAATTACGGTTGATGTTTCTGATTATTTGTTGTTCCCGGTTGTGCTGAAGTTATGAATCATTTGGCTTTAAGGAAAGTAAATAACGATGAGTTCATGGCTCATGGCTATGCTGCTGTTGTAATTGTGCTTGTGCCTTTGGACAATTCCGTTGGACGAGGCAAGTTCTCTGAGCTTTTTACTCTGTAATGACATTTTGACAATCTACACAGTTCCACTCAAAACTAATGAGGAAAAAAGAACAAATAAACAATAGCAGTTTAACGAAAGAACCGTGAAACGCACGCCATCCGGCATTGGCTGTTACGCTAGCTCCTGCCGGTTCCTGGAAATTTGGGGAAATCAGCAATACTGGTTTGTGCAGTGTTAGCTTCAGGAATAAGGTGGATGCCATGTCTTCATGACATTGTCTCGCTGGAACAGGTTTGGGCTACTTTTAATTTAAAGTTAATTACATCCAAATGAAGAAAACGGTGTGTGGATGACGGCACTTTATACAGCGTCCAGTGTAAACACCCAGTAACATGGTGACCGAAAGGAACGCGGCTAGGCAGGCGTGACTAATAAATTAGGTGTGAAGCGAGGACTGAACACTAAAGCTACTTATTAATCACATACTTGTTTGTTATGATGACGGTCTTGTTGATATGTTTTTATACTACTTTTTTTTTAGCCTAGTTAGTTTCCAGGCAACGAAAACATGGGAATGGAAAACATATTGGAGCTTTTACTGGGCTGGTGAGATGAACAGGTAAAAAAAAAAATCACAGTGTCACCGTTAAGGTTCTGGCAGGAAGGGGGCGCTAGTGTACATCGGCCCAGACACAGTGAGGAGGATGGTGAAGGAGGGAAAGACCTCTTTAGAATCTTTTAGTTTAGTTGATTATAGGGGTTATCATCGGTTAGTGGCCGTCTCACAGCTCCTGAACCTCATCAAGCAATCAAGCACTTGTTGGAATAAGAACTGGAATTGCGTTGTGGTCCGAATCCTGAAACCTTTTGCCCATGAGCACTATCAGCACGGTTTGCTAAAAGTGGACCGCAAATCAGGAAATGTTCTCTGTAAAATAAGTCTGTGGTGAAGGCTTGATGCTTTGTGGCTGGTGGTTTAGCGTCAGACCCAGAATGACCCCCTAATGACCCACTAATATCCCGGGCTTACAAATCAACAGAGAAATGTTTGTGGAACACAAAATCCATGTGGCTGTCCTGGTTTCTGTATTTGAACCATACTGAAAATTTTCAGTGAACACAGAATTAGGTTTTCCTCCACAACTCGGACTTTTCTTTATTTGTCTGCTAAATTCTTTTGGTTGCATATTGCAGACGTGGCCAATTTTGATTCAGTTTGACTTTCAAAGATTTCGTATTCATTTGATTCAGTAACATTTAATTGTTCCGCCTTTTTAGGTTGTGAGGCCGTCCAAGAGTCTTGATATTTCAGAAGGTTCTAGATTATTTTAAGAATGCGGAAGAATGAGGAAGAATGACTGTTCGTAGGGTTTGTTGCCAGCAGTACTATGAACTAATTCAAATTTGGAATGGATCTGCACAGATTTAAGGTCACAGCAAGGTCAAGTGCCTACAAATACTAGACTTGTTGATTGTGGAAGCATCCCTGTCAACACGATCAGTGACATTTTTGCATTTTCAGTCGATTGTATAGGTTTCAAACAGGAAAAACTTTTGTTGAACCGGTCTCAGTCACCCACACTGATATTTTTTTTGTCTGGGTGTGACCGTCTTTTTATAAAAAGAAAGTGCCCTGGCTTTCGCTCCTCAATGTTCTACCTCATTGCCATCGCATGTGTGCATGTGGCTGCGAGAGCTGGTAGCGCAGTTTTATTTGTTTACTTTGGGTTTAATCAGCAGCGCTGAAGTCAGGAATTCCTGTCGAAGAGAGAGAGGGCGAGAGAGCAGGAGAGATGGAAATTGCTGACACTCGCTGCTCTTCACACCTAGTCATTACCATCCACTTACTCATGCTAAAACTAAAATTACTGCTTATCTAAGAAGTCTCTTGCCCAGACCAGTTTCCTGACTCCACTGCCGTGCTGCACATAGGCCTCTGCTGACCCTCACCTTCAGTTTGGGTGTTCGTAAAGCCGTTGCTTGTGTTGCCAAATGCAGTTTGAGACCATCAACATTACCAGTTTATGCAAAATGTTTCGTCTGCTCCAACTGGCTACTGTTGCATCATTCTATCACGCTCCTTCCTGTGTTTAATGGGATGTCCAAATTAGGTTTGCAAGCAGAATTCCAGCAAAACATCAATGCCAAATTAACGATCAAATAGATTTGCGAATTTTTTCTGAAACATGCATACAAACCATGTGGCAAAATGTATTATAATCTGACGAGATCATGGTAGAACTGTTTGGGCATGATTCTACAAAAGAGAGTCTTTTGGCAGAAAAGCAAGACGGTTTATCCTCCACAGAAGCACCGTTCCCATGGTAAAGCATGGTGGTGGGAGCATTATACTGTGGGACTGGTTCCCTTCAGCAACCCAAGTTTTACGCAAGTCGTATCCTTTCCTCAGTGCATAATCTCTCCAGGATACCTGCTTGTAACGGCTGCTGTAATCAGGCTGTAGTATATAGTTGCGTAATGCTTTATAATCTGTCTAGCTTGTGTCATGCAGTACGATTATGATTTCCCTTCGGACTCTTCTTTCTCGTGGCACGTTTTCCCCTCAACACTGTCGTCTCTGACTTGCTCATCATGTAAAGCTGCTTTGTGGCAGTGTTTATTGTTAAAAGCGCTACACAAATAAATTATTATTGTATCGAATTGAATTCAATTGAATTGGACTTCACCAGAAGTTTGATGATCATACATTTTTAGACTTCCTGTCTATTTTTAAATTCTTGTTTCCCCTCTTTAATCTCCTTTAATCCTTCCTTCTCGTCCACTGACCCTTTTCTTCTCTACAGTCCTTACTTGGGCCGTTATTTAGTCTATAATGACCTGTTTCTTTTTTGATCTGATAATCAAATGTCATTGCGCTGGCCTTGCCCCCCCTCTGCTTTTGATGGCACGGATTCCAGTATGTGTGTGCGTTTACATGCTCTCTGTGTGTGTGTGTGTGTGTGTGTGTGTGTGTGTGTGTGTGTGTGTGTGTGTGTGTGTGTGTGTGTGTGTGTGTGTGTCCCTCTTTAACGCGTCGGAATTAACAACATCGCTTTGCTGTAATGTTCCAGATGAGAAGTCTGCCCAGGAGGTGGAGTGTGTGGAGTGTCAGCATCCAGACTGCAGCGAGCGCCGTCGAGCCTCCAAGGTAAGAGCTGGAAAGGACACACATTCTTTTACACGGCTCTGTGGAGGGTCCTGGCGGAATTATTAGCACACGTACACGCACTCTCACACACACACACACACACACACACACACACACACACACACAGACAGTCGGTCTCTTATTCTCTGACATTTGGCATCTGTGTATGTGTGCTGAGTTATGGCTTTATTACTAATAAACATGGACAGTATTTCTTATATGGTTAGCCTTCCTGTGTGTGTGTGTGTGTGTGTGTGTGTGTGTGTGTGTGTGTGTGTGTGTGTGTGTGTAAGAGGGTTCTGTTATCTCTCTCTCTTTCTCTGTTGTCCTTTCTCTTGTCCTCTGTTCCCGTCAAGAAGCACTTCATCTGATGAGAAAGGAAGGAGAAAGGAGAGGAAGGAAAGCAGCCTGAAAACTCTAGACAGAAAACAGAGCCCTTATGTACACACTAGTGTTGTTACATTGTGGTGCTTTTGAATTTGAACAATTTATTTATACCGCCACAGCTGGTAGCACTACCCCGCCTTTTGTTTTGCATAACCGTAGAGAGTCAGAGTATTAGTTATATCCCATTGTTAGCTTCCTTAATTTCACGTCACGAAACGTTTCGTTCCTGACATACCACAGGAACCGCCAACAACGACAATTGATTTGTATTGCGTCCAGCATTGTTTTTTGTTTTTTTTTCTTTGTCCTTCTGTTTGTCAGTCCAGATGGTAGTGGTGGTGTTCTTGAGTCCGGTCTTGGTCTCGAGACCACCTTTTCACTTCATCATCGTTCTACTCCATCTTGAACTGGTCTTGGACTAGATTGGTATGGGTTGGACTTCACAGTGACAATGATAAACTTTTCCATTCTTCATACCCTCAAAATACTTATACACATTAATACAAAAACAGTAAGAGTAATCAGATTATTTGCACTGTATTGCCTGGTGCTGTGTATTTCATATATAATGCTGGTCTTGGGTCCTGACAAACAGAGCAAAACTAGACCTGTTTAGCCTTACTAAAACATTAGGCTTATTAAACCAAAAAAAGCAAGCATTCGCTGGGTTAACCACCTTTGGCTGCAGTTACAGCTATGCCTTTTTTGGGGTATGGCTCACTTTTGCACATCTGCAGCCTGCTATTTTTGCAGATTCTTCACTCTGTGCCACTGTGTATGGAGAGTGTTGGTGAATTTCAATCAGATTGACTTCTGGGTTCGTGCTGGTGATTCTAACACTCAAACAATATACAGTACAGGCCAAAAGTTTGGACACACCTTCTCATTCAATGCGTTTTCTTTATTTTCATGACTATTTACAT
>JAOVVG010000018.1:20101465-20113908 GCA_028566375.1 Leptodoras nelsoni
CCACTGTGCAGGACTTGTATATGTCATTTCCAAGACCAATTGATGCTGTATTGGCCACAAAAGGAGGCCCTACACCATACTAATAATTTATTGTGGTCTAAAATGACCGGTGTTTCAGTTGCATTGTCTAACCCCTGTATATATGTTGTTGAGTGCTGTTTTCTGTATTCTGTATTGATTTGCCTGGAGATATTTTTTGTGATGGCTTTTGGCTGAAAGGAAAGGTGGCAAATGGTAGTTCACACTTTACACAGTGTGGTTCCTCAGCGAGTGCATTCATTTTCAGCACACTTCACAGCCCATTTCCCTAGAGCCATTCGATGCTTTGATTTGCCAAGTCTAACCTGATTATCATGCAATTAGGTCCAGACTGTGGGAGACAATAGGGACAAGCAAGAATACGCAAACCGGAAGACACGAATTCTCTTAAGTCTTTTAACTGTTCTGATCAGATTTTTTTAAAAATGTGTCAAAATATCTTTATATGCTCTCATGCTTTCAAATAAATATATTTTATATTTTAATTATATGTACTGAGAAAAATCTAAGTTCTAAAATAATAACAAATTAAATGAAACTGTTAATCCGGGTGACCACGGCTGCTCGTTCGATGTAGACCGTATTCAGAGATGAATTGAAGTAAAAGACTAATCCTGTGTTATTTTGTGACTGACCGCTCACAGCTTAACGGCTTTGCTTTTATAGTCTTATTTTATAGTGTTATAGAAGAATTCCCTGGTATAGAGTTTGCACATCATTAGCTGTTTTTACCCTTTTTTTTTTGATAAGCATTTCTGCATGGTCTGCTGTTCTTCAGCTCAGAGAGAGGGGGAGGGCTCAGCGTTTGCGGTGTGAGCGCTCTGAGGATGTTATAACTGTATGTAAATGTGCGTGTGTGATAAAGTGTTGAGCGTGGCTAGAGGTAGGAGGTGCTCTGTGGTCCATGAGCTCCGGAGCATCAGTGTCTCTCTAGTAGTCAGAGTGGCTAGACGATCTTCAGAGAGATCTCTGTGGGGGATTTTATTCCTGCTTATTTATTTATTAGTCGTATGTTGAATTTTTGGTAGTTTTACCAAACACATACAGTTAGTCACTTTTGGGTGAGTTGGGCTTGGAGGAGTTTGATTATCTGGACCTTGGTGTGTTTAATGGTGCGTTTTGGTCTCCTGCCTACCTGGAGGAGTTGGGACTTGGTCCACATGGTCCCTGAGAACTTCCCCGATCCACAACAACCCTCTACACAATGCGAGGTAAGGAGTTATTTATTAGTGAACTAGTTCATCCCTTGTACTTTGTGTGGTCAAGTTTTTGAGAACCCCGAGAGTAATGCTTGTTTGATGTATTGCTCACTGCCCATGCGTAGGGATGCTCAATAACAGGAAGTTTCTATTGGAAGTAGAATGCATGCGTAATGGAAAAAGCAGTGTTGGAGCTGGTGACACGTTCAGTAGGACGCACAGGCTTATCTGTTCCCGGCGATAAGATTCCTCCAGGATGTCAGTGTGTTTGATCACTGATTAATCTGCAGGGCTGTAGTCTCAATAGCTCCCTGTTTTACCTGTGCTTTTGACTAATGGCTGGATGTGGTGCTGGCCCTGAAACCTGGTTGTTGTTCACGGTCAAGGCTGGTCATCCAGAGGATAGCGAACGAAACTGGAGCCTTGTTTTTCACCATCTTTGGTTTCTGGGTATTTTCCTGTGTTTGGTGGCTGGCACTGGGGAGGGGGGGTTGTCTACTTATCAACAGAACGTATTACCCTACAGGTTTCCCAATTGTTAATCAAGGGCTGATCAAGGGCTATTCTTCGTAATGATTCTCGAAACTGGTATTGCGCAGAAAATTTGCAAATTCAGGGAATTTTCCATGACTAATTATTTAGTTATTAAATGGCAAAGCAGATTTGAAATTCCTGAGATGTTGGAGATGTGTGTCTTTTCCACTCCCATTGCAGTTCCCATAGCTGTCAAGATAAGCCCAAGAGGTCAGATTGTCTTTAATCTTAAACTAGGTGAGTGGAAACGGCGGTTAGGGCTCTGGCAAACAAGACATGTTTGGCTTTGGGATTATAGGCTAGGAAAAGACAGACGTTTCTGAAGTTCTTGCAGGCTTAATGTATGGCGAGGATTTACCTGTACCTACCTCTGTTCACAATGCATGCATTGCATGTTCCGGGGGAAAAAAAAAGAGTTTGTTTAGTTATGTGCATATCTTTTGTAGACGCAGGGCAGCACGTGCTGTAGTGTTGGGATTTTCCCTCTTGTACTTCAGAGGTCATTTCCCTCTGCTAAAAGGCATGACGATTAGGAAAAGCTCTTCTTGGTTGTTGTTTTCACAAGAACAGACAAAGCTTGATGTGCTTACCTTAAATAAATAACTTGAGGATTATAATCAGAATATAGTTTTTAATAAAACATTCATCTACTGCTGCAGTATACAGTTGGTTACCGTGGTAACTGGCATACCGTTAACTGCCAAAGTCACTAAGCACGTCTACATTATTTTCTGTTTGTGTAATTTTAAGATAAGAAGGTTATGGGGAAGTTCTGTACTTGCATCTCTGTTATGAAAGTGATCTGCACAAGGAATTTAGTCAAAAGACATGCCTGCAAACGAGCAGCTGGCACCTCGGTGGTGCCAAAATGTTTTGTTGAGGCAGAGCAAGCTGTCCCGTGGGTGTGCCTGCATATGTAGATTAGCCTTCTGACTATCGCAAGCCACACCCCTTTCTTCCTGTTCACACAAAATAGGAAAGAGATCCTCCTTGTTGCCATGACGCTAGAGCAGTCCTCCTCAGTAATGCAGCCAAGCGGTCGCAATTGCTACCGGACAGCGAGGACGTCGGGGTTCGAGATCTGTGCCGGTCCTGTTTGTCAGCCCTGAAGAGATCCATTAAAAAAAAAAGGACGCAGAAGGCCGTCTGTGCTTGCAGCTGCTCTGGTGGCATAGAAAAAGAGAGAGAGAGAGAAAGAGAAAGAGAGCTCAACAGCTGGCTCTGTTATGGGCCAAACTCTGTGAAGCCATTTGAAGGATTACAATGGTCTTCAATGCTTTTGACATGCCGCTTTCTTCCACGGTGAGTACAGCTCAGTCTCTCTGAGAATTCTGTGCGCCAAGGGGTTGAAGTGTTGAATCGTTGCAGGTTTGCTATGCGTTGAGCAGATCCAGACCTCCTTATTATAGTGCTTTTACACATCGTTCAGTTGAATATAACCAAAAATGTCTTTCCATCTTTGATCACAACAGTGTTATGTGCTGTAACTAGTTGGTGATTTCCATAAAGCATGATTTAGTCACATGTCCTTTTCATGTCCCTAGTTCTGTGAGCTTTGCTTCTGTCTGAGCTTTGCTTTTTGGGGTAAATCTCAGTACGCCAGTAGCAGCGGAGCCCTTCCAGCCGGCAGGAGTTGGCTGTTGGTGCCGGTCGCCGGCAGCCCTTCCTCTTCTTTCTCCTTGGAGTTGTGACACTTCCTGCCATCTGTGTTCCTCTCCTCGTCCTCTTGCCCCAGATTCCGCAGAAATCCCCTCATCAAAGCCTTCGGTGCCTGCCTTCGGTGCCCTGCTGTCAGGGATCTAAATATAGGAGAGAAATTTCACAGGGCACCTGTATTGTATCCATCATCCCAGTTTCTCCATCAGAGTCTTGACTGACTGATGCAACAGCAGATTTCAACACCATCAGAATAATAAAGATTAGAGTGATTCACTGTGGGGGAAACCCAAACGGAAATCGTTTGGAACATTAAAACGAGAACGCCGTTACATTTAGTGCTGAAAAGTGGTTTTACACACCCCTAATTCTTCAAGTAACAGTTGCTCTTAAAATTGAAAAAAAGTATTTGTTCTTGATATCATGTAAAAAAATATGCATAATTCTATATGTCCAACAATGCAAACAACACACTTCAGAGGGTATCATTGTTTTTCATCTCCGCCGGTTTCCTGTTTTGCATCCTCAGCCCAGAAATTCCAGAGTCCCACTCGGAATGTTGGAAGTCATTAGAGGGGGACATCACTCAGGGCCGTGGAATTCCACAAGCTTTTGGAACTGGGGTCGTTAGGTTTGTTTTTGCCGGCTGCCCAGAAGTTTGCAGAGTGCCGACGGCAATAACCTGCAGCAAGTGTTTGTACAGCTCGCCGGTCCTCATAAAGAAGATTATGCCTGGACGTGTGTGTGACGCGTGACCGCTCTGTCTGATAGGGGAACAATGTGGCGTGGGACAATGGACAGCTATTTCTAGTTTGTTTAAGGAATCTAGCCTCATCCCCCGAAGATGAAGTAATGAGGAAATGAGCGTATATCCTAGCTTATTGTGTGGCTAGTCAGGATGGTGTTGTGTGATATCCTACCGCTGCCGGTGTCAATTGTTTAATAGACGCCTCCACAAGGTTGCAGTTGTTATATCTTATCATATATACACTGCTTGCTTCTCCTCAATTTCCCTCCTCTACACCCTCCACCTCCTCCCCATCCCCAACAAGCTTCTTTCCTGAAACTCACCTGATATCTTTAGTGAGATCATTTCTGCATCATGTCTGAAAACATTGGAATTTCCCCATGGTTATAAACCTTCATGATCCCCTCCCTACGACCTCTTCAGGGAAATGTACAGCTCAGCTCAATCTGTGTCTCTTTCTCTTTCTTTTTCCCCTTGCTCAGGGTCAGGGTCAAGGACGCCGGAGGAAGAACATGACCGAATTCCTGGGCGATGCCAACATCCCGTCTCCGGACTCCCTGGCCCAGCTCGGCGGTTCTCTCCCGATCGTTACCCAGACTGCATATGATAAACACAAGAATCGCAGCGCTAGCCGCTTTAGCGGTTTCTTCTTTCCCTCTTACAAGGTGAGCATGCGGTTGAATTTGAGCTGAATTTCCTTAAAGCTAAGCTATGAAAGGACAGATGATGTCACTCTGTCCCAGTTTTTTTTTTTTTTCAGCAACAATGACTAAGCAGATTCTTATATTATAAGATGAAGGTTTCCGGGTGTCAGTTAACGTATTTCACCCTCTGGCACAGGCGTGTAACAGATGTGTGACAGGACGAGGCAGTAGCTGTCACTCAGCTGTCACATTTGGCTTATTCTCAAACGCTCCCCATCCCCTCTAACGCCCAGGATGACGAGCAAGGGGACTGACCTCGTGCCCCAGTGGGACCTAGCTCCTCAAAGCAGGGGTTAGCCAGGGCCAATCAGTGACATTAGGCCAGCTTATTGGCTTTGTGTCTGCCGGCTATTGTCTGAAAGCGTTAACTCATTTTGTAAGTACGTCAGCCTCTGGCAGACGGAAAGGATGCTTGTAAGGTACCATAAACTACAGTGGAGGTCTTTGTTGAATTCATTAGCAGAAAGCCAGACAGTCAATATGTTAATAAGTGTATGTTCTTTTTCTTTGGGGTACCTCATACTGTAACTGTGTGTGTGTTTGTGTGTATACACTAGGAGGTGGACCGTGTGGAACAGCTCAACAATAGACTACAGATGTACACGTGCCATGGCTTGCCTAAGGTACATCCACATCTCTCCTTCCACCATGACTCGTGGGAGGAGGAGGAAGTAGAGCCTGACCTGACACTAGAGGACAGCTGGCAACAGCTGCTGGAGAACCCAGAGGTAACACACACACACACACACATAGACACAAACACACACTCTCTCTCTCTCTCTCACACACACACACTCACTCACTCACTCACTCACACACACACACATATATACTCACTCACCCCCCCCCCACACACACACACACACACACATACACACTCACTCACTCACTTAAAATATGTATTTTTTCTGCAGCATTAATGTATATGTTTCACTGAATGTTTTAAACACCAGACATAGATCTAAAGACTATGCATGGGTCATTTTTATCTGAGAGCAATAAAAGTGTTTAAAAGCCATAATTTATATTTATTTAATGTGAAACACTGTCAGGAGATGGTGTAGCAGTCTGGGAAAAACCCATCTGATATGGGTGTTGAAAACGTCTGGAAAACAGCCAACAGAAAAAAAAGGGTTTGGTGAAAAAAATCTAGGGAACTTTGCAGTGCAGTTTTCTAATTGCAGTACAAGAGAAACATATTTCAGTTTTGTAGTTTGCAGAGCAATGTAGCTATTTAAACTATTTTAAGAGTTATAAAGCGATGTTGTGTTTGACTATGAGGTTTAATAGTGTGTTGTATGATATGTGTGTACAGACTCTGAGCAGGCGGCAGTTCCACCAGCAAGAGGCGATATGGGAGCTGTTACACACGGAAGCCACCTACATCAAGAAGCTGAAGGTCATCACTGACGTAGGTTCAAAGTTTCACCCCTTTACCTGACACAGCACCGTATAGGGTTTTAATCAGCCCTCACTGAATTGTAATAGTAGCGTAGTAGTAGTCAAGTGTAAATAAGACGCCTTTGTATCGTTGATGGTATTTGTTGAGCTGCATGCTGACATTGTGTTTGTGCTCTGTGCTGCAGCTTTTCCTGTGTGGCCTGCTAAACCTCCAGGACTTTGGCCTCCTTAACGAAGTGGAACCGGTCAAGCTGTTCAATAACATCCAGGACCTGGTGAGAGTTCACACGGCGCTGTGGAGTCAGGTCATGGTACCGGCGCTTCAGAAAGCTCGCCAAGACCGCAGCCTGCTCGATCCAACCAATCTGTTCGAGGGCTTCCAGACTGTAAGTCCACACTCAGAAGACAAGCACTTAAATCAGCAAGTGTGCAGTACATGTCATATAATCTACATCTACTGTCATGTTTTAGGACTTATGTATTACTCTGGGTCAGCTTAATAATAATATTAATTTTTATTTTTTTATTTATTTAATTAAAAAACTATTTTGCTATTATTAGTAGTTTTTGTTTATTTATTAAATTATTATTAGTAGTATTTATTTATTTATTTTATTTTATTTAACAAATATTATTTTGCTGTTATTATTATTATTATTATTACAAGCACTTAAATCAGCAACTGTGCAATACATGTCATAATCTAGATTTACTGTCATGTTTTAGGACTTTTGTATTACTCTGGGTCAGCTTAATGATAATAATAATAATACATTATTATTATTAGGTTTATTTTATTTATTCATTTATTTATTTAATTATTATTGTTGGTAGTAATTATTCATTCATTTATTTATTTAATTTATTTGTTTAATTTTAAAAATATTATTTTGCTATTATTATTATTATTATTATTATTATTATAAGCACTTAAATCAGCAAATGTGCAATACATGTTTTACATGTTTTGACTTTTGTATTATTCTGGGTCAGCTTAATAATAATAATAATAATAATACAATTTATTTATTTATTTAATTATTTATTTATTGTAGTAATCGGGTCAGGTTTGGTTGTTGGTCATTACACCATAGCAGTGTTGGAAGTTTTGATTCTCATTGGTCTTATGAGGTGTTGATGAATTTTCCACAACAGCAGCTCTGATCGTACTGCCAGCTCTAATTCTGATCACTGGTTTACATTAAGGTGCTCTTTCTAATACATTATCATTTCTATAAACTCTCAGGATCAACAGGAGCTTTTATGGTGGATTACTCATTCTAAACAGACAACAAATGTGTTCTCATTTAACTGTATGTAATTTACTTAACCTTTATGGAACAAGTCTGCAACATCAGTGCTTTTATAAGAAGACAAGCTGCACTTTTTTGTCTTAGTAACTTCAAGAAAGAGAGGAAAATACAGGATATTCAGGGAACGACTGTTTATAGCTGCTATATAGCAGAAGCTCCAGTAGGAAGTAACTTGCTTAATGGAAAGAGCCTGATTAAAAATTACATTTAATTAATAAAACTGTAATAGTGTAGTCTTTAAATCTTAATGTATGGAGTAGTATATGTGTGTGTGTCTGTATGATGGTGTTAATATCTCAGCGTGATGTGTGTGCAGTTTGCATCCAGGTTCCAGCCATATCTGCGCTACTGCATGGAGGAGGAGAGCTGTTTGGAGTACATGCGCACTCAGCTGAGGGACAACGAGCTCTTCAGGATCTACATCACAGTGAGTTCTAGCTTGGGACTAAATCTGGTCTGCTCAGCCTTTAAAAAGGTTATGCCTTCTAGTTCAGGCCCTCTCTAACTTTTTACAGCCAGTGTTTCTTTAACCTTAATTCCATTGACCTCAATTTATTCTATGAACATAATCCAGATACACCATCAAGTCTAGACTCCTCCTTCTAGACTTCTTCTTTTCTTTTTTGGGGTCTTATTTTTTCTAATCCTTGCTTTATCTTCTGTTGTGCTGTATGGATGCAGTGGGCCGAAGGGAACAAGCAGTGCAATCGGTTGAAGCTGGCCGACATGCTAGCCAAGCCGCATCAGAGACTCACCAAATACCCCCTGCTACTCAAAACCGTCCTGAAGAAAACGGAAGACCCCGCAGCAAAAGATGCCCTCCTGAGCATGGTAAGGGACCGCCGTCTGAGAAAACGACAAATGGGTGTCCTGAGTGTCAGAAGGCGAATATATCGGACTGTTATTCACTAGGAAGATGTGATCAGTCTTATGAACGCTCTGCGTTGTGTTTGCTGCTCAGGTGGCGAGTGTGGAGAGCTTCATCAATAGCGTGGACTCTCAGATGCTGCAGAAGCAGGAGCAGCAGAAGCTGGCGGCCATTTCAGCTCGAGTGGAGAGCTACGAGGCGGTGGAGGGAGGCAGTGAGGAGGTGGAGAGGGTGAGAACAGCTTCTGTATTTCACTAATAAGTAAATAATCGAGCAGGATATTACTGTTAATGCATTATATTGATTACACTTCATTCAGATTGACCGCACTTCCACATTTAGGACTAATTAGGACTTTTTTTTTTTAGCATTTATTTTAGTGGCTGTCTTGGTGACTCATTTGGCTTTTTTTTAGATTAAAGCAGTACCCAGTGTAGCTTCTTTTCATCGTATATTAGCAGTATTAATAATATTTATGGGAATAAATACACTTAAACACCTTGGATGCTTGAAAATAAAAGATGGTGAATGTGAATCTGTCTCCCATTGTCAGATCCTGAAAGAGTTTAACCACATTGACCTGACGGCACCAATGATGGACGTCTCTCCAGATGAGACCAGACAGCTCCACCTAGAGGGAGCTCTGCGTATGAAAGAAGGCAAAGACAGCAGGGTGAGCTGAGGCAGCGCTTGGCTTTGGATAGCTTTTGAATTCCAAATGTCTTCGCTTATATAGCCTAGTGAACAGCGCATGCTGATATCGCTAACCTGTGTCTGCTCTTTAGATGGAGGTTTATTGCTTCTTATTCACTGACCTTCTGCTCGTCACAAAGCCCGTGAAGCGTTTAGAGAAGGTGAAGGTGATCCGGCAGCCCCTTCTCCTTCATAACGTTGTGTGCAAGGAGCTCAAAGACCCAGGTTAACACACACACACACACACACACACTTGTGAAACCTCCATAGAAATACAATTCAATTACAATGACAGGATGGTTATGGTAACACAAATAACCACACGTTAATCAGATTCCTGTCCTGTCAGTAAAGTACAGAAATCTGAGGCTCACTCGACCAGGCAGTTAAAGATTGTGTAAACTCTAGAGACTCTAGTGGTGCATTAAAATCTCAGGAAATCAGCAGTTTCTGAACTACTCCATTCAGCCCATCTGGTACTAACAACCAGAAAGAGATGAGATATGAGATCACATATTTTCCCCTTGTTCGGCTGTCTGATGTGAACGCTAATCGAAGCGATTGGCCTGTGTCTCCGCTGATTTCAGGCATCGAGCTGCCAACACATGATTGGCCGATTAGAAAGTTGCGTAAATGAGCACAGGTGTTCTTGTTATTGCATTTGTAGTAATTGTATAACCTAATGATTTCCTTATGCCTTTCAATCTCTCCATAGGTTCTTTTGTTCTCGTCTACCTCAACGAGTTCAAGAGTGCTGTGGCTGCCTACACGTTCCAGGCCAACAGCGCCTCCCAGGGGCGAAGCTGGATCGATACAATCAGCACTCTGAAGGTTCGTGCCTACAGCCGCAGTCATTCCATTCTGCTACTTTATTACCTAAAATGTTTCGAGAAAACCTTACTCAGTGAAGCGCACATCACCTGACTTTGTTTTTCTTTTCCCTTACACTTCCATTTTCCACCTCAGAGCCAGCTGCAGCGCCTGCGTTTCGAGGAGGCTCGACGGCACCAGGCTGGACAAAAACCAGAGCTGGAGAAAGAAGAGGAGGAGGATGGAGGTGAGCAGAGCAGTAACTCCACTGCCAGCTCTCCACGCCTCGGAACTAAAGGCCAACTTACCGCAGGGTAGGCTTTTCTCCACTGGTTTTAAATGTTCAACCCCTTGTATTTTCATCAACAGTAAACCCCATTTATTGGAAATCACACCATGCAAGAATAGAGGAATAATGATATTTAAGCTTCTAACATACCTGAACTATTACTGTTTTTTTCTTGAACTGTCTAAATTGAATGAATTGTGTTTTCTGCCTCAGGGACTCTGACGGCTCCACAGAGACGCTGTCGGTGATGGAAACGGAGGACTCGGGAGCATGCTCGGATCTGCAGACGGATTCTGACACAGTACCGTCTTCCCTCCCCAGCAGCGCCGAGTCCCAGCCCTCCCAGCATGACCCAGAGTATCGCAGTCTGTCCATGGACAGTGCCTATGGCACGCTCTCCCCTGAGTTGCTGCTGGATCTGCAAACTCAGACACCCGCCAGCGAGCAGGAGAGCACAGAGGAGGAGCCCGAGGGAGACAGTGCAGAAGTAGCCACAGAGGACAATGAGAATGAGGAGGAGGAAGAAGAAGAAGAAGAGTCTGATGACAAGAGTTCATCGGGCTCGCGAACCTCAGTAGCGTCCCATCTGAAACCCAGGCGGCGTCCACCGGTGCAATCCCGCTTACACTGTCTGAAGAAGATGGTAAATAAGTGCCATTCAGAGGACAATCTGCTGCAGCGGGTCAATGGAGAGGAGAGGCATGGCACCGGGGAAGACGTTGGCACGCAGGGTACGGACGCCCCTTACCAGCTGGGTCTGGAGTGGGCAGAAGGACGGGGGCACAGCAAGAGCCTGACTGAACTGAGCCGAGCTGACACAGATGCTTCCCACCAGAGGGAACCGGACAGAACACAGAGCGAGCGACTGGCGCACAGCTTGCCGTCCTACGTGTTCAGGAACACACTGAGGCGGCGTAACTACCAAAAGGACAAAAAGAAAGGCTTAATGGACCGCCGAGGCTCAGAGGAAGTAATTACACCCCTTGCAGCTCAGGAGGGGAATTGTGGTGTTTCAGAGGATGAGATGGGCAGTGAGAAGAAATTAGGGCAGCACAAGAAGCTCACGCTGGCACAGCTATACAAAATACGCACCACTCTAGTGCTCAACTCCACGCTCACAGCCTCGTAAGTATTGTGTGTTTACCTACGTCCAGTTCGCTCATATTAGTAGCAGTAGGAGAAGGTTTAATCATTAATAGTAGTAGTAGTAATATGTGTATTATTAGTAAAAGTAGCTGCAGAAGCAGTAATATTACTAGTTCTAGCATTATTATTTGTAGTAATAGGAGCAGTAGTATTACTAGTAGTAGGAGTTATACTATTGTAGTAGAAGGAGGAGTACTGACTGTATCTTTATTATTATTAGTAGTAGTAGTAGCAGTACTACTTACAGTAATGTCTAATAGTAGCAGGAGAAGGAAGATTTGTTTGTAATAGTATTAGTAGTAGTTTTGTGGTATTAATTAATCATGAATTATTATTATTAATCAGTAGCAGAAGTATAATGATGGTCTGACGCGTCACTCTCATGATAAGTACGTTGATGTGGCATTGTGCTATTTTTTAATATCTTTACCGCTTCAACGACATTCTCTTTTCCCTCTCTCCACAGGGAAGTGTAGAAGTGGCCACTTCATCACTCCACCAGCAGCACCACTTTCAGGACTGACTTGCGTGCCACATGAATGCACTCTAACCAATGAGCTTTCTTTTTGCACTTTTGTAATAATACAAGTAGCTTTAATAAGGGGTGGGGTGGGGGGGGGGTGTAGTGTGTAGGGTGATAAGCTTTAGGAGGAAAAGATCTCGAGCACCATGTGGAGCATGGGAAACCTTCCAGCCGTGGTCTGGCCCATTTGTGCACTTGGACCTGATCATAAGGGATGGATTAGAGCAGTGAGATAGTGGCACCTCGGACGTCCGGAGATTTAACTCCACTGTTCATTTCAAGTGTTTCTCAAAAGACCAATGAATCTCTCAGTCACAGTGTTTTTGTTCAGTTTTTCCACTTTCTCCAATTCTCCAATGAGGAAATACCTCTGATTTGGGAGGGAGTCTCATTTCCGACTTGTGCTCACACCCTGGATTTCAGACTGTCTAGGTGACTTTCTTTCAATGCTTACAACGAGGCAATGAGTTTTCCTCCAGATGCAGTATATACAGTCTATATACGTCTGAGCATATATATA
>JAOVVG010000018.1:20138076-20151762 GCA_028566375.1 Leptodoras nelsoni
CCTACCTGCATGTCTTTGGACTGTGGGAGGAAACCGGAGTACCCGGAGGAAACCCACGCGAACATGGGGAGAACATGTGCCACCGTGCCGCCCGGCAATGTTTATATGTTTAACAAAACAAAAGAAAACAAAATAAAATAAACACAATTTTATGTTTTTGTTTTTTACATGCTGCCCAATAAGAAGAGATGGATAGCGAAATGTAAACTAAACGAAACTAAACTAAATGAAACTAAAATAAAATAAAATAAAATAAAATAAAATAAAATAAAATAAAATAAAACTTTTGTATGGTTTATTAAATGCTGTCCAATGAGAAGAGGTGGATAGCCAAAATGCTAAATAAAATAAAATAAAACTTTTCTATGGTTTATTAAATGCTGTCCAATGAGAAGAGGTGGATAGCCAAAATAAAATAAAATAAAATAAAATAAAATAAAACTTTTGTATGGTTTATTAAATGCTGTCCAATGAGAAGAGGTGGATAGACAAAATGCAAGATAAAATAAAATAAAATAAAACTTTTGTATGGTTTATTAAATGCTGTCCAATGGGAAGAGGTGGATAGCCAAAATGCAAAATAAAATAAAATAAAATAAAATAAAACTTTTCTATGGTTTATTAAATGCTGTCCAATGAGAAGAGGTGGATAGCCAAAATGCAAAATAAAATAAAATAAAATAAAATAAAATAAAACTTTTCTATGGTTTATTAAATGCTGTCCATTGAAAAGAGGTGGATAGCCAAAATGCAAGATAAAATAAAATAAAATAAATCTTTTGTATGGTTTATTAAATGCTGTCCAATGGGAAGAGGTGGATAGACAAAATGCAAAATAAAATAAAATAAAATAAAACTTTTCTATGGTTTATTAAATGCTGCCCACTGAGAAGAGGTGGATAGCAAAATGTAAAATAAAATAAAGTTAAGTTCAATAACTTTTGTATGTTTTTTACCCAATGAGAACAGGTGGATAGCAAAATGTAAAAATGATATATGCCATGCTCAGTTGGTTTTCACAAACAATTTGTTTTCATTGCTAGAATTTATGGTTTGTGTTTTGTGTCCCTAGTGAGTAAAATAAGGGCCTTTTTTTAAATTATGCAAATCTTTTTGTCTTTTCCCAGCGAAGTACAGAGAAGACTTCAAGTGCATCATCGACAAAATAGCCGTTTGTAAATTTGAGAATGTGAGTAAGACATTTCCACCCACATAACAACCATTAATGCCATCAGGACCATTAGTGAAATGTTGCTCTTAGATGATTATGACTGAGATACAGCCATGTAATTGAAGGGTGATAAGCTTATATTGCTTCCTGTGCTTATCTTTGTGAAAAATGCTACATTCTGTAAGAAGCCAGTTTTACTGTAATGGACTGGGGTGTGTGTGTTGTGTGTTTTAACGGTTTGTTACAGGGGTGGACAAATCATAAATGCTGCCTAGTTTAATGCTATGCTCATCCAGAGCTCCAGTTAACTAGACTGTAAAATGGCAACCAATGCAGTTTAACTCAGAATATAATGAGCTAATGCACATTAATGCAGACTTTGGAAAATAAAAGCCTACTTGGATCTCTGGGAGAGGTGACTTTATGCAGCTGTAGTCTTTATTCTGTCCTGAAAATGTCCCACTTCACTTTGAGCTGTGAACAGAAGTGCAGGAAAGTCTCTGGCTAACATTTTGGCTATGACAGGCAGTGTACTCTTATGAAACGTACATTTCAGTCTAAATAGCCTCTTTGAATTGTGTTGTTAGTATCATTATAGTTATATAAGAGTTTTATATGCTGCACTTTTGTCACTGTTTCCACATCCTATTCCTGATTCTGGAAAGATGGAGTCTAGCGTCCATTTAAGATCATTAAAATAGTTCCCAGTAATAGACACATTTTGCTGGAAAATATTGCTACTGCACCTTGTCTTCCAGCCGACTGTGAATAACTAATCAACAGATACGTCATGTGCTTGTCCTAGATGGCCGTGCTAACGATTTGTCCACTTCTGTATAACCGTGTTGTGAATAATAAGCGAACATACAGGACATTTGCATTCTTTTAATTGCACTTTATGTTTTTAATGTGATACTAAGATCAGAGCTTTGTGTACCAGCAGAATAAAATAAAATAAAATAAAATAAAATATGTTTAATGCTGCCCAGTGAGAAGAGGTGGATAGCAAAATGTAAAATAAAATAAAATAATAACATAAAATAAAATAAAATAATAAAATAATAACGTAAAATAATAACATAAAATAAAATAAATGTAAAATAAAATGTAAAATAAAATAATAACATAAAATAATAAAATAAAACAAAATGTGTTTAATGCTGCCCAGTGAGAAGAGGTGGGTAGCAAAATTTAAAATAAAATAAAATAATAACATTAAATAAAATAATAACATACATAATAACATAAAATAATAAAATACAATTACAATAAAATAAATGTTTAATGCTGCCCAGTGAGAAGAGGTGGATAGCAAAATGTTAAATAAAATAAACTAAAATAAAATAAAGTTAAGTTAAATAACTTTTGCATGGTATTTATCCAATGAGAAGGGGTGGACAGAAAAATGATATATACATACATTACCCTTGCATTCTTTTAGTTGCACTTTCTGTTTTTATTGTGATTCTAAGATCAGAGCTTTGTGTACCGGCTTTTTGCCGATGTTGACAAGCTTTGAGGCACTGCTGATTTATTTCTAACCCAAGAACTCAGCACCTGTATTATAGAAATAGAATATAGAAATACTTTCATGGTCCTGTTTATGTCCATGGTCTAACGTGTTCCTTCTTCAGGGAGAGAAGTACCTTATCCTAAAGAAGAAGTACAAGCAGCTCATGCAGGAGCGTGAAACGAAGCCAGTGGTTTCACAACCGGTACCGAAGACAAGCGCGGACTTAGTCGAATGGTGTGTAGGACCCACTATTACTGTCACCGATGCCCAGGAGCCAGACGAGAGGAAGGATGTGAGTACATCATGAGTTGTGAAAGTATTACTTAATGTTCTGTTTGGGTCAAAATGACTCTTATTGTGAAAGTATTTAAAATGATTGCTTTGTGTGAATCTGATTCCCTGAGCCCCGTTTGAAATCCTTGTAAAATCCGCCATATACACTCACCTGTGACCAAAAGTGAATTCTATATCAATGTACCAGGTTTGTAAACCCGTATATAATAGAGTCACACTTCTGTTGCTTTGCAACTGCAGCTTCCTGTTAACGTGTTATATTATGGGGCAGAATTTTTTAAAATTATTTTATGAATATTATTCATCATGAGTGAAATCATTTGGCTCATTTGCATTCTCTTGGAAAACCTGTTGCGTGTCCTGTTTGCTTCCAAGCGTTTGCTCACCTGGAGCGTAGAATCAGGCAGAGATAAGAGAGGTTCTGCCAGACAGACAGGTCTTTTGCAGTTCGGTTATCTTTTGTTTTGGGTGGATGTCATACCAGGTGGAGAGAAAGTGCTGTCGTGGTTGTTTACTATCATAAGCAACCCGTTAAGGCTTGTCTCCGGTGCTTCCAGTTCTGGAAAGCAATCTATTGTTTTGCTTTGCTCCAAACACACCTAATTATCAAGCCCTCTGTGTGCTGCAATCTATTTTTCATAACAGCGCTTTAGTTAAGAGTGTGCGCATAACATGTCTGCACACTCAGCAACCCTGTGGCATGGCACAAGCAGCATGGTTTGCTTCATGTTTGTCAAAGGAAGCTTATATTTGCACAGATGGGAATTGGAAAGCTGAGATAGGACAGCAGGTAGGGCAATGTGACAAGATCATATTGATTTTGTGGGAAATTATGGATCGTAGATTTGATATAATGATATGATATTTTTTTTTATTGCCCAGCCCTACCACAACAAATAATGCTATAGTGACTGTCCTGGGCTTGCAATCAGCAAATAATCAGCATTTTTTTTCTCTTCTCTGTAAGGACACGATCCTCATGGCCAGTCAGTTGTTTGGAGCGTGCATACAGTTAAAAGCTATAAATAAACAGGAATTGAAGTGCTAGCTTGATATTGCAATATCTTATGGAAGCCGTGACAGAAAACGCTCAATCAGCCATTCAAAGTTTTGCAAACATGAACATGGATAGTTATACAGTGCTTAGTCCGACAGGGTTTCGTTTTTTATCCTTGTTCCCGGGTCTCTAGTGTGTAACTGGACAAACGTGTACCTATGCCTATCTGGACCAGTCGTGTTATCATTACACTGTACAGATGCATGACTGAAGAGAGATGGGTTTTTGAACAGAGCTTTTAGGTACCGTGACTTCAGATTGGATATGCTCCCACAGTCTGAATCTTCATGATGTCGCAGTCATCCAAGAGTCCACAGGCCCACAAATGGCCATGCTCTCAGGGTGGGAGGGATGCTGTTACTCTCTCCCCAGACAAAAGCATGCTGAGGCAGGATGCATTCTTGCATCATGGAGGAAGCACGTGCTAGTTTTCACCATCTCTGGTTAGTAGCTGTGATGGGATAGAGGACAGCTCGCTGGTGTCTGATCTATGGCATTTGGCAGACACCCTTATCCAGATTGACTTACACTTATCTCATTTATACAACTGAGTATTTGAGGGTTAAGGGCCTTGCTCAAGGGCCCAACAGAGGCAGCTTGGTGGTGCTGGGGCTTGAACCCCCAACCTTCTATTCAGTAACCCAACACCTTAACCATTGAGCCACCCCTGCCCCTGGTTAATAGCTTATGAGAATGGCGATCCGACATGGTATACCGATGCTGGATTGTCTGAGTGTTTGCTAGTTGTCAGCATGGATATATACTTGTTAAGATCAGGCAGTAAAGTACAAAAATAAACAGGTCAAGTACTTTTTTTTTATATAAATAGCAAATATCAGAGAAACACTTCAGCTTTTAAAAAATCTTCGGTTACATTTTTCTATGTGAGCTAACAGCTATGCCACATTTCCTAAGAGTGAATTTCCTTCCTGGAAACGCTGCGTCACAGCCATTCTTTCAGCCAGGGCGTGAATCGCAACATGAGGCCCAAGATCTCATGTCACTTCAGCAGAAATGGTTCACAACACAGCAAATGAACATAATGTCAGCTCGTTCAATGAATTAGATATGAATTCGGAGTAAAACGGTGCATGTGTGTGGGTTGCCTGAGCCTCGAGCTGCTCAACAAGGACAGGACTAGGGTTTGCTGCTAATTGTGGTTTGTGAGGTTTTACAGTACAGCAGGCCAGTTTTCACAGAGTAGAAGTGCTACTGTTTCCTGTTTACTGTTACAAATAATAGATATCAGTAGCAGAGTCATTTTAATGTCATGGTTCTAGCAGTAAATAGAATTCAAGTGAACATGCATTAAATATTAATTCACAGTACCAGTTTCATAATAGAGACAGATGGACTGTGGTTTTCCATGCTGTATGGTAATAGTGGTTGGCTGGTTAAAACTATTAACTGGGAATAAAATCAAGCAAAAGGACCAATGTGCAGTTTTGTATATCCAATTTGTATATCCGTTTGTCTTATGGGACTCATCATTCAATACAAAATGAGTAATGTAATTAATTGAAATGTGTTATGGCTAGTATTGTTGTTTAGTATGAAAATGATTTTTAAAGTGGTGCCTTTTCCAGACATCACATCTATCTATCTATCTATCTATCTATCTATCTATCTATCTATCTATCTATCTATCTATCTATCTATCTATATACACAGTAAGTGAGTCCTCAATTAACCAAATGTAAGTCTATCAATAGTGTTTACAGTTAACTGTGCAGAAAAGGATGTAATGTGTAGCTCTCTAAATTTTTTGGATTATTAATGGATCTTTCATTTCAATCTATCATTAATAATCAGGTGACAATTGACCAACCATCAGTGGAGAACCCAGAACCCCTGTCAGAGGAGAACCCAGAAGCCCTGTCAGAGGAACCCATAGACGCAGAGGATGAAGTGGAAAAGGACTCGGGGTCGAAGGTCAGTGAGCAGCCCTTTAAGCAGCACCTGAAGTCAGCTTTGCGAACATGTTAATGTGTGCTTCGCTGTGATTCTGTGTGTCCACACCAGAGGGCGACAGATTAATTGATCTGCTTTACTGGACGTGCCTGGGGCAGATGAACAGCATGAAAAGGCCTTGTATTTCCATGTGAAAGATGCTCTCTGTTGTTATGTAAAGCAGCGACATGCTCTACCTTATTAGAGAGAAAATAATCATCTCTCTTCTCCAGCCATTCAGATGCAGATCAGTTTTGGGTGCAGCCATCCTGGCTTTTAAAACACACCGTTCTGAAAATATTCAGTCAAAACAGTAGAAACTGACTGTTGAATTTTATTCAACTATTGAATTGAATATTATTACTGAATTATTCAGTTAAGAAGCCAGTAATTTCTATTTATCACTAAATTGTTAGATGCATTGCAAAAATAAAATAATAATGAAATTAAAATAATGAAATTTTTAAAGGCTAGCTGTCAAGTGTTTAAATAAATGACTAGTAATTTAAATAATAGAGATGCTAAACAAATGTTAGAAACATTGTGAACATGTAATACTACAGTAAAACATTGGGAATGAGTAATTACATTTCAAATGATATAATGAGTAATATATATCACCCTAAATATAATGTTTAACTGTACTGTTACATGCTTGGTTTCAAAGGGCTGTGAACCAGGGCTGTTTCAAGAAGCACCCTTTTTTTGATGTGTTTGTCCTGGCACGGAATCGGATCATAATTGTGCAGATAAAAAAAATCCAGTCCAGCCCAGATATCTTACTAACATGCTTATTCTTTTAACAAACTCAAAACTCTTTCAGTGAGTTTCCATGGCAACACTTGTTTGCTTTTGAGCTTCGAAAGCTGGATCAGAGGAGTGTAAATGTTCAGAGCTAGGCAGTTAATAATTGATGTAGTTACCTGCTGCACTTCTACTTTTTGACTTCCCAGTGGGAAAGGCATGTGGCTCCACGCCTGTTTAAGCTGTTAAATGCGGCACCGTTTACAGTGGACAGTTTGGACAGTTAGCACAGAGCACATGAAAGAAAGTGTGTGTTTGCTCTCTGTCTGGCTGACCACAGGCTCTCCAGTCCTCAGAATAATTAGCAATCACTTGCTTTCTAAAACCGGCAGACTGCTCCATTTTCCTCTCTCACAAGCACATTGACTGACACGTTGGTCAGCCTACACACAGCCAGATTGGCCCTTAAAGTGCTGGCCTCTTGTGAGCGTAATTTCAGAAACAGCAAAATACACAGCATGAGCAATTTAGCTTTCAGTTAATTTCAGTGAAGCAAATTGTTCAGGGTTTGACCGCATTCTTGGCCTTGTCTTATGTAAAGTGGTCGGAAACCCGTCTTTCCACCATGTTCTCTCCTCTGGTTCTCTCCTCTGGTTTAAGTATACCATCCTTTGCATGAATTAACTTCTCTTCACTTACTTTTTTTGGTTTCATTCCGTATCACTACTCAGAAACCTGTTTACTGTAAAGTGCTTTCTGTGACCAGAAGCCATGTTTCGTTTCCTCTTCTGTGTTGTCTTCCGTGAGTGTGTATTGATGTCTATGGTCTGTTTGCTGTGTTTACAACAAGCCAAGGAGTCTCACACATCACTGCTCGATTAAGCAGTGTGACGGTGGTGGAAATTCTTTTAACAACACTCACACACACACACCCACACAGTACTAGTGAGAATACAGATGCTTGCTGCTTTGATACACAGACACACACCTATTACAGGGAGTCACTTTGTGTATTGGAGATCAATAACAGGTCTAATAACTTAGGACAGGCTTGTTTTGTATTACAAAGAACGTAACCTGTCTTCCTCTCTTTCTCTCTCCCTCTCTCTCCCTCTCTCTTTCCATTTTTCCAGTCAGAATCGGAGCAGGATGAGGAATCTACAGGTAGTGTAGGCTCCGCAGCAGTGGCTGTAAGTGTCATCTATAATGTTATTATTATATTATTATATTATATAACATAATATAATATATAATAAAAAAACAAACACACAAACAAATCAGCTATAACATTAACACTGACAGGTGAAGTGAATATCATTGATTGTCTCATTACAATGGAACCTGTCAAGGCATGGGATATATTAGGCAGCAAGTCAGTTCTTGAAGTTGATGTATTGGAGGAAGGAAAAAATGGGCAAGTGTTAAAAGGCTCTCTAATGTGCTTGGGGAACAAAGGCTAGCCCATTAATCCTGGATTGATAGAAAGGTGTCAGGATAGACAGTGTATCATAGCGTACTGAATATGGTGCTGCATAGCTGCAGACCAGTCAGAGTGTCCATGCTGACCCCTGTACACCACTGGGAGCACCAACAGTGGGCACATGAGCATCAGACCTGGACCATGGAGCACTGGGAGAAGGTGGGCTGGTCCGATGAATCATGTTTTTTCTTATATCATGTGGACAGCTGTGTGTGTGTGTGTGTGTGTCATTTCCTTGGGATGCACGATGAGAATAAGGTTAGCTGGTGGAGAGAGTGTGATGCTCTGGGAATGTTATGCTGGTAAACCTTTGGTCCTGGTATTCATGTAGATGTTACTTTGACATGTAACACATACCTAAATATTGTTGCCGAACAACAATTAAAGTTGCCTTTATGGCAACAGTATTCCCTAATGGCAGTGGTGCACCCTGCCACACTGCAAAAATTGCTCAGGAATTGTGTGAGGAACATGGCAAAGGGTTCAAGGACCTGGCCTCCAAATTCCCCAGATCTCAATCCAATTGAGCATCAGAGGGGCGTGCTGGACAAACAGCTCTGATCCATGAAGGCCCCAGCTCACAACCTAAAGGATTAAATGATCTGCTGTTAATGTTTTGGTGTCAGATAACCTTCACAACACACCATTAGTGGTCTTGTAGAGTCCATGACTTGATGAATGATGAATCAGGGGACTTACACAATATCAGGCAGGTGGTGCTAATGTTATGGCTGATTGGTGTATGTATAAGTTAAGAATGAGTAGTTACTATGGAACCAGTAATATATTAGAAAAAATATGATCATTATTCTGACTTAATTATGAAGTTAAAAATCTGTAAACTGACAAATGTGACAATTAAAAAAATAAACCCTTTCGCATGGCTTCCGTGGGTCATGGTGCAGCCGTGTCCTCTCTCTGAACAGAAGTATGATGTTTCTGCGCAGTCATGTTAGTGGAGACGTTTACCTGAGTGTGTTCATGTCGTGCTCTTCACTGCAGCTGGATCCTATTGAGAAAGAGTGGATCTATTCTGCAGCGTGTGCCAGACTCTCACACCTCAGCCAGCTGCTCAAACAGGACGCCTCATTGGCCAACAAAAAAGTAACCACTTTTACTTTTCCTCACACTTTAGATCAAACCTTCAGCTGATCTCTCAACAACTCATACCTCAGAACATTTACAAGCCTTGAAGTTACAACTAATGCTTTCTTTGTATTTTTTTCCTATGTTCACACCAAATCAGGATTTTACCTCAGTAAGTTCCTGCTCCACTAAACATGTGGTTTGTTTTAAGAGTTAAGCTTTGCATATGCATATAACCATAATAATAACCTGTTTCATTTTTTTCTCTCTTACATTTCACTCTGGTTGGTGGTAAACCTTTAGGGGGTGAGTAACAGTCAATTTACGTTTTATCTTCATTCTCACTAGATGATGGCTGCAAAATCAACTTGCACACATGTATTTTCATGTCATCCATAGAAATAATAATAATAAATCATTCCTGAGCTCTGGTAATGTCTCTTCTTGCAAACTTTGTGATGCTACATAGTCTTTTCTCTAGTCCCCAAGTGCAGAGTGAAGAAACGCAAAAAAAAAGGGGGGGGGGTGTCTGGGGATCCCAGGCTTACATTTCAAAGGCCTACTATCAAAAGGATTATGAAAGATGGCTTTTTAGCTCCTGCACCCTCAAAACAAGCTCAAATCCTTTTATTTGTCTCTTCTCCCTCCCTTGCATGTGCGCTTAAGAGCTTTGCCCTAGTGTTTGTTGTCCCTCCCTGGCCCGCAGTTCTCACAGTGTCCTGGCTTGGACCACCTTCTAAGAGCCACTAAGCCTCTCCCTTCCCCACCCGGACAAGATACAACAGCAAGCATTGAAGTACAGGGGAGATTAGGTGCCACCTCAAAGACTTCAACCACTTAAAGATAATCTGAAAGTAATAGCGCAGGCTAGGATTAATTGGGGAACAATAGTGAGTCTGACCTCAGATGGCTTTGATGCCCTCCCTCCCTTCCCTGCCTGCCAACCTTTACCAGCTTGGCATGCAACTGCAGGAAGTCATGCAGGACAATCCAGCACCTTTTTATTTAGTTGGCATTGTGCTGCATTGGCCAACAAAAATTTCAGTATGTTCCTGATTGTCATTAAGGGTTGCTACTTGTCTTAAGTGACTGTTGAGGTTTTATGAAAGCTTAGCCATTGCTTGAGAGGGATGCTCTTTTTTTTTCTTTTTGTTTCCTGCGTCTGCGTAAGTCCTTGATGATCTCAGGGTGGTTCAGCGTTGCCTTGAGCCTCGTGCTGAAGAATGCACTATTGCAGCAGAGGCAGGTAACCTGACACATGCGTTATCTGTGTTTTCCTTTCACATGTTTGCTCCATGTCAGTAAGGGTGAAGGGGGGTGGAATTCCAGCTGCGCCTCTCACAGGGTGACCCGAAAAATAAACGGCCACCATCCCAGATGCAGCGTAAACATTCCTCGCCTTTGAGCATTGCAAGCTGGACCTGTCCATCAACAAGTGCAAGATAAATCACGTGTGAATGAAAAGCCACCTGTACCCATCCCTTACCCCCTCCATTTATCTCTCCCTCTCTCTCCCCATGTTTTCCCTTCACGTCCTGTACACCACGGCCCCTCCCTGTTGTCCTCGACTGACTCTTCCTTCCTCCAGTTTGTAAGTATATAATTTTCCCATCTCCTCCCTTTTCAAAGACGTTGTGAATATGTGTGGCAGTGTGTCCCTTTGTTTCCCTTGTTAAAAGTCCCCCTAGAACAGGACACAGATATTGTATTTTATTCACCGTGGCTAGAGGGGCACCCCGCAGGTCCTAGACAGGAAGTTAAGCAATAAGGACAGGAGACGCCACATCCTGTTGGTCATCGTCCGTCACACCCTGCCCTCAGAAACCTGTCGGCCTGTCGCTCAAACGGGAAGATGACCAATCCGTCTCGAGAGTGTGACAGTGAGGACAATGGGTCTGTGGATAGAAGAGCCAGACTCCATTAATCACAATCTGTCTCAAGGGCTGAGCTTAGAGGAGGGGCTGAGGGTTGTCCCACTGCAGCAGGACACATACAGTGGAATATAGATGAGAAAAAACTGTAACAACAGCTGTTTTGGCAATTTTTTGCAATTCATGATTTCTAACAACAACAAAAAATGATGGAAAAGGTAAAACCATGTTATAAGGATCTCGTGTTAATTCACATCCAAAACAGTTTTGTTTTATTCTTTTTTAATGTCAAGCTGATTTCATTATTATTATTATTATTATTATTATTATTATTATTATTATTATTATTATTATTATTATTTACATCCTTCAGCAATTTATGGGCTAGAAAACAGTCTTTCCTTTTCATTCTGTCACTGCTAGAAGGGTAATATTGTGAGTCCTGCGGTTCAAACCTGGCTAAACTTTGAACAAATGAAAATATGTGTCCACAAGTGATTACTATACATCTGTCTGCTTTCTAGTTTGTGCTATTTTAGCCTGAGTGTTTTGTTAAACATCAGGTTTATGCATGTAGAATCCATCATTTCTGTTCTCTCTGCTTGTCCATTATTGTAGCTACAGCTTGTGTTTGTGTGTGTGTGGTGGCCCTGTGTCTTCTTGACGGGCTTGTCAGTGGGCTGATGCCTGGGTGGGTCCTCCATCACAGGGTCATACCAACATCATCAATCTTGCACTGGATGACAGGGCCCAGCTTCCCCCGCAGTGGGCACACTGGTTTGTTGTTTTGTAATTAGGCTGCCATTAGATGGCAGGAACCCGTCCTCTCGGTGCACAGCTGGGCCCCTCCTCCAGTCACCAGTACAAGCCCATGGAAGTGTCCGTTTTCTGGCATTGTGGAGCCGTGGAGTGTGGAGGGGCCAGGAAAAGCAAACGGAGCATAGCTCACGTATTAAAGCTTGGGTCGCGTTGCCTCGGGATCGTTTGATTCCCAGAAAACCTTGTTGGGGATTAGACCTGTGATCTTTACTACAGAAGGAATCAATGCACCACTTCATTTAACTAATCTTTTATCAGATTATGTTGAATTTTCAGAATATTAATCTTCTAATATTCTGCCAGGGAAATCACAGGTTTATAATAAGGCAATTCTTTTAATCCATAATAATTATATAAAATTTTTAATATATTGTTTCTGTAACTCATATTCAGGGACTTATGTCCCATATAATCCAATAATAAAAGGATTAAGATAAAGAAAAAATGATCCAGTCATTCATATGCAGAAGCATTCTGTAAGGAGACACTTACTGCAAAGATATTTAAGGAGTCTCCAGTGTCTAGTAACTAGTAATAACTGTGTGTAGGCCCTGTAAGGTATAAACTGGTTTCGTGGACATTCCACAAAGTTAACTGTAGCCTAACTATAAAAAGCTAAATAATATGCTGTCATTCACTGATAAGTAAAAAAGCTGTAATCTTTCACCACATGCTGTTATAAATTCACATTGCATTGGATGACATCACAGCTTACTGTTAAGCGTTACACAGTTGCCTTTTATTCCAGACACGAGCTAAATCCTTCCCACATCCTGCAGAAAAAGATGCATATTCACTGTTCATATAGATATTTATTTCTTATAGATATTTATTTGATGAATTCTGCATTAGTGAGTCAGTACAGAAACAGTTTAGATTTCCAAAAATTTCTATTACTTTTCAGAGAAGAAAACATAACCAAAACTGCTGGATTTTTCATGCAAAAAGGCGTGACAATCAAAGTCTGTAGCAGAGCTGTGGCAGACTCTCCAAGATGCTCAGTAATACTTTATAGTTTCTTTATATAACTGGGTACCTGGGTACACGATTTCAGAAAAAAAAGGGTCATTGCACAAAATATTGGCATTGGTTAGTTTATTGTTCAAAGCACATTGTGTTATTTTGCTTTTAAGTAAAAATATATCATAGCACCTTTCTACAATCCTACATATTTACAATTACATGGCAGAAGCTTTTCACTATATGCTATATTATATTTATTGTATTTATGTAAACATGTACTATATATTGTAAAGCCAGTGGTACACACTTTTATAATAATAATAATAATAATAATAATAGTTGTGGTTTCTGATATATCATCAGTCTTACCTATCAGCAATTTGAGTCTTCTTAAAATGAAACACTGTTTGGTTAACAGTAAGGGCAGCACTGATAATGTTCCTTTACATCAGAGGTTCTCAAAGTAGGGGACATGAGTCATGGCATTATCATAGCATTATATCCAGTACTGTGTAAAAGTCTTAGGCACCCTATTGTTTTTAGGTACAACTTTTTTAATTATTTCTTTTAGTATGCATTATTGAATCAGAATTTATTTTATTTTCTGTTTGATTGTTTAGACAATGAAAGTGAAACACCTGTCATTTTAGTGTGGGAGGTCTCATGGCTAAATTGGACCAGCCTGGTGGCCAATCTTCATTAATTGCACATTGCACCAGTAAGAGCAGAGTGTGAAGG
>JAOVVG010000018.1:20176218-20189040 GCA_028566375.1 Leptodoras nelsoni
GGCCCTGCACCATACTAATAAATTATTGTGCTCTAAAATGACAGGTGTTTCAGTTTCATTGTCTAACCCCTGTAGATAATACCTAAATTATTTAAATCAGTCAATATCAGTTATAGTGTGTCAGTTTGTGAGACGAAAGAAATGGCTTGAGAATGCAGAGGGAAATTGTACTACCTTGCAAAGGGAAATGAAACATGAGGTGTCTACACAAAGAAGTAAATTACTTCTAAAGGAGAAACAGATATAAGCAATAATGGGCAATTGTTTCCCTGATGATACTGATGGTTTTAAAGTGTAAGTGTCCAATAAGTATGACATTGGCTAATGGTTTGATATTAATCCTTTGTTAAAGCTACAGTATATAATGAAGAAAACTTTTGTCAACAGATAACAGGTTCAGTAACACTGCTGATGATTTGATAAATACTTATGAGCTGCAAAACATTTCTGTGAATTAATGATTCTGTATTAATGTTTTTTTGGCCAGGTATGAGGCACATCTCTATACAGGATACCTGACCCTGCTCTCGACAGGGCTTTGCCAGAATGAGGAGGATTCTGAGACACGCATGTCCTCCAACCTGCCAATCACCATTCACTTCTCTGATGGCAATGCCAGTGTAGAGAGCGACTGCACCTGTGACTCTCTTTTCACGCTATTCACTAACAATAATGAGTTCCAGTGAGTTGTATAGCTCTTAGGGAAAATCTTAACAATAGTTTTTTTTTGTTCAGCTTATCTCAGGATATGTTATTGAAATGTTAAAGGAGAATCTGATTTCTGTTACCTTTTCTAGTTTCCGGATTCCAGTAAATGGACAGATGAGTACAGAGGCCGTTAGGACTGAACGGGATACCTGGGTAAAAGCTGTTAACAAATTGTGCATGGACTGGAAACGCAAATCTAAATCTGAGCATTTGTATGAAGAATTCAGAGAATCTGCCATATTTCCAGAAATGCTTAAAGAGTGCGAGTCTGAAAGTGAGAGAGAACCAGAGACTGACAGAGTGCAGAACAATAACCAGTCTGTTTTAAAGCCTCCACTGCCAAGAGCCCGTGTTTCCACTGCAAATACACCTGTTCCATTGTCAGGCCCCGTGCTTGAAGCAGTGTGCCTTCCTGCCCTGGGGCCAGAGCAGGTGCCTGAGTTAAGGTTCCCATCAACACCAGTGAAAACAGCAGAGCCAGAGCCACAACCAGCAACTGTGACAGCACCGATGTGTACTTCAGCCATGACTCCTGCTGCTCCTGTGCCACCTCCTCTGCCCCCAAAAAGGAAGACAATAACACTGAAAGACAGAACCAAGCCATTTCACTGGGATGCCATTGCACAAGACAAGGTATTGCATTTACAGTAGTGTGCTAAAATTCTGTAAATATTGTAAATATAAAGAAAGGTAAGTAGCAGAAATGATAATCATATAAAACTGGATCATTTCTCTTCGTTCTACTTTTTCCTTTCATTCTAGAACATAAGGATGCTTTCCTTGGGAACTAGTAGAGTATTCCTGTTTACTTGATCCCCTACCAGGTACCAACAGCATGTGATGGCAGTGACAATAACCCCTTGCCAAATAGCTTATTTAAGGTCCCCACTACTTAACACTCATCCTCTTTCCCATTCTGCTCTTGTCTAGAAGTTTGAGGAAGTGGATTCAAGATGTTATGTATGCATACCCACTTTTATTTCTTGCTTATTTATATTGTTAATTACGATATCACTTTATTAATCCCAAAAAGAAATTAGAGTGTTCTAGCATCTTATGTACATGATAAACAAAAAGTACACATAGACATAAGCCAAATAAAATAAATAAAGTAAATAAAATAGAATACAACTATATTAATATATGTCCATTTACTATCACAGTGTCTATTATTTACAGTAGTTATACATTATACTACAACCCCAATTCCAATGAAGTTGGGACATTGTGTAAAACATAAATAAAAACAGAATACAATGATTTGCAAATTCTTTTCAACCCATATTCACTTGAATACACTACAAAGACAAGATATTTAATGTTCAAACGGATAAACATTGGGGTTTTTTTTGGAAATGATGATGCCTACAACACATTCCAAGACAGTTGGGACAGGGGCAACAAAAGACTGGGAAAGTTGAGGAATGCTCAAAAAACACCAGTTTCCTTAACCCCCGCATGCATCCACTAGGCAAACTGTAAGGGGTCCGATGCTGTTTCCACCTGTGTCCTAAGGTAGCCAATCACAAGCCTTTCAAATGACTTCATGAGGTGTGATGTCAGTGCTACTGGTCATTCAGTCATTTAGTTCCTTGGGGTTCTTGAACTTTGGCATGGAAAATCTGTTCAGAGAACTATGCATTGACGCAAAACTTGGATGAGCGTATTTTTAGCATGTGCTGTGGAAAGATTTTAAGTGAGTTTTAAGAGAGTGAGACATAATGTCCCCACAGTGGCTTCCTTTTACAGGCTACCCACATGGGGTCATTATCACAAGGTGACTGCTTTCTGCCAGTACCCTGCAAGAAAACAAGCAAGTGGGAATACTTTACTAATTCCAAAGGAAACAGCCCTGGTGATCCAGTTGTAGAACCATGGAACATATTGTTTTATATGAAAATTGTTTCCTAGGTTCTAGCTAGATTTTGTGCAGATTTTGGCTGTTAAATGTGCTTTGGTAGTACATACATGCTACTAATAATGTCTTTATTTGGAAAGGGACTTAATGTAAATGCAAAAAGTTAGGAAAACTGATTTTTTTTTCTGACTGCTATACAAGTTATACAAGATTATTTGTGTCTCTAATAGATTTGGAATTAAAATGATTAATAGTCCTGGTTACAAACTGCCCATTTTTGTTGAACAGAACACAGAATACATTTTTTATGTTTCTCACCATGACTGAATGCTTTGATTTTCTCTGAACTCATATATTCAAGGCAGTGTGTGTGAACTGTGATTTTGGTCGTTTGTGCCTATGGTTTATTTATTGCAGGTTCCTGTGGGGAAAATGAAGATATTGACTACTTTTGCTGCTCTTACAGATTGCAAAGTCATTGTGGGCACAGGGAAGCCCTAGAGAAATTGAAATCGACACATCGCGTCTGTATGAGCAATTTGGAGTCAAAGACTTGGGGCTCTTTTCTGGCACAGAATGCAGCAGTCGTGCTGACATCCTGCTGAATGCAAAAATCGCACACAACTTCAGTGAGTATTGTAGTCACCACAAAAAACAATACATCATATGTCAATACAATCATAATGTTTAAAGGCACACACATTACATGCCTGCAATAACTTTTAGAAAAATTAACTAGATTATCAAGGAAAATTCAACATTTTCCACTCAAACAAGTGTAGAGACTATGCATCAGTAGTGGCTGGTGCTAAAAAGTGTTTGGGGTGCACAAACACCATTAGTAATGTGGAACTGAATGTAATTGTTACATTTTGTTAAAGCATGTAATAAGGTATGACCAGTCAGTGAATTTGAGTTTGAAATGTGAATGTCATGGTTGTGTTTAAAAGCACTCAGGACTATGTATCATCAGGCCCTGTATGTCACATGATCCTAACACAGTCCCCATAATCACACTCAGGTGTTTCTTGTTGCACTTCGTTAGCACTGTCTAGATCAGGGGTGTCGAACTCTATCCACAAAGGGAAGGTGTGGGTGCAGGTTTTCTTTTCAACCAAGCAGAAGCCACACACTACTTAAAGTCAAGATCCGCTGATTAGATCCATTGATTAAAAACAGGTGGAATGAGGTGTGGCTTCTGCTTGGTTGGAAAGAGAACCTGCACCTACACTGGCCCTTTGTGGATAAGATTGGACACCCCTGGTCTAGATAGTCACAGTTGTCTCACAGCACTACGGTTTTGTGTTTATCCACACTATAATTTATTCTTTGTTTCTAAGCTCATGCTTAGTGTCTTGTTTTTTTTGTGCTCTGTTCAGTTTTATTCACTTTAAAAACAAATAATCAGGCCTTTGCCTCAACTTGACAGTCAAAATCACCAAACATGCACAAAGCAATATTTAACCCATTTTCAAAGCACCACTAATATATGAAAATTAGAATATAATAATAATGTTTAAAGAACTAAGTGTAAATCAATCAAACTTAAAAAAAGGAAAATACTTAATGCCACTGGAGAGCATTAAATTCAATTCAATGCAAAATAAATTTAATATCTATTAAAGCATTTAAATGCCCCAACTTCTTTGGCAAAAGGAGTCCTATTATAACAAATAAAAATCATGCATGTAAGCATGTCCTCATTCATTTACCTGCTGCTGAATTTCTAAATCCAATCGATCCGCTCCAAGCTCCTTAATCATTTTTTTTTCAGGTGAATGCCTTGTAAAAGAGATTTTTATAAAGATACTGAATTTCTTTTATAGAACTGAATTTTCTTACATTTAGAAGAAATGCTGCATCAAACTGACACTTGCTGGGTCATGTGCTGCAGTACCGGTGCATGATTCATTGAGAATCGTTCAATCACCTTAGGTCAAAAAATAAAAACAATACTGACATGCTATGACAAAACTGGGTATTCCGTACCACAATCTGGAGCAACCAGTTAGAGAGCAGCCTCAGGCGACCTGCTTACCAAAAGTTAAACTCTGAAGTTTAAGATACTCATTTGGCCAGCAACCTGCACACAAGCAGTATACCCTCCCTGACCTGTTGTTCAGGAACACTATAGTAATACTGGGTAGGGTCTCCCTTTGCTCTCAAAACAGCCTCAACTTTTCATGGCATGGATTCCACAAGATGTTGGAAACGTTCAGCTGAGATTTTGGTCCCTGTCTACAGGATTGCAGTACACAATTCCTGCAGATGTTTCAGGTCATGCTGTGAATCTCCTGTTCTACCACATCCATAAGGTGACTGGGAACACTGAACTCACTCTCTTGTTCATGAAACCAGATTGAGATGATGTTTGCTTTGTGACATGGTGACCATGGATTCATGCTGTTGGTGCCAAATTCTGACCATTCATTAGACCAGGCAAAGTCCAGATTTGGTGAATCTGTGCCCACTACAGCCTCAGCTTTCCGTTCTTGGCTGACAGAAGTGGAGCCTGACATGGTCATCTGCTGTTGTAGCCCATCTGCCTCAAGGTTTGACATGTTTTGCATTCTTAGATGCTTTTCTGCTCACCACAAGTGTAGAGAGAGGCTGTCTGAGTTACTATAGCCTTTCTGTCAGCTTATACCAGTCTGGTCATTCTCCGCTGACCTGTGTCATGAGCAAGGCGTTTCTGTCTGCAGAAGCTCCACTCACTGGATGTTTTTTTAATTGCACCACTCTGAGTAAACTTTAGAGACTGTTGTGTGTGAAAATCCCAGGAGATCAGTAGTTCTTGAGTAGAAATACTCAAACCAGCCCATCTGCCTCATCAACAATCATGCCTCAGTCAAAATAACTAAGATCATATTTTTACCCCATTCTGCAGGTTGATGTGAACATTACCCAAAGCTGCTGCCCAGTATCTGTGTGATGTTACGCATTGCACTGCTGCCACATGATTGTCTAATTAGATAATTGCATGAATGAGTAGGGGTGCAGGTGTTTCTAATAGAGTGCTCAGTGAGTGCATATTCACCCAGAAATTAATGAATGAACCACACCTTGATGTCATCTTGGAAGTTAAATTTGGTAGGGTCAATTATTGACTTTTTTGCAGATTTGAACCTTGTAGAACTCCTCTTACCTGAAAAGCCTTCACTGGAAGGCTTCATGCATGCTTATGCTTAAAATATGTCTCATTCCTTACATCTCATATATTATTTTCTGCTTATTTTCATAAAGCTTGCCAATAATTCAGAATCTGACAGTATATCCTGGCATAACACTTTAAATATGCCTTCATGAAGCTGCACAGAGACTTGGTCTTTAATTTAGGCATTAATAAACTTCACAATCGATTAGTTCTAATGCCTGGGAATTGTGAGAATGGCCTGCATTGTATTTTTGGTTTGGTGAGTGAACTTGACTATGAGGTGAGCATTTGTGTATCTTGCAGAAGCAATCACAGCAGATGTGTTATTGATCCCTCTGGAAGGATTAGGGAAAGAGGAACAGCAAAGCAGACCATTAAAACCCAACAGCGGATCACCTACGGATAATGTCACATCTCACAAAACTTCGCTTAGATAACTTTTCACTGTATTGTTAAGCAAGACAGATAAAGATAGGCTTTGAGTGCAAGTCAATAGTTTTTCTTATTATGTATTTGTAGCCTTGCATTGGGCGGATTCTTTTCTAGAGCTGGTTTGTAATCAGCATGAAAGTGAATTGTGTGCACCAGCATGGATAATTACTTCACACACCACTGGTCTTGACATTTTAAATTGGAGATTTCTCAATGCTTTGAGACTTCCTGTAACTCAAACACCTAAATCATACACTATATTGCCAAAAGTATTCACTCACCCATCCAAATCTTTGAATTCAGGTGTTCAGGTGTAATCACTTCTATGGTCACAGGTGTATAAAATCAAGCACCTGTGTATGCAGACTGCTTCTACACACATTTGTGAAAGAATGGGTCGCTCTCAGGAGTGAATTCCAGTGTGGTACTGTGAAAAGATGCCACCTGTGCAACAAGTCCAGTCATGGACTTTCCTCACTACTAAATATTCCACAGTCACCTGTCACTGGTATTATAACAAAGTGGAAGTGATTGGGAACGAGAGCAACTCAGCCACGAAGTGGTAGGCCACTTAACATAACAGAGCGGGGTCAGTGGATGTTGAGGCATATAGTGCGCAGAGGTCACCAACTTTCTGCAGAGACCTCCAAACTTCATGTGCCATTCAGACTAGCTCAAGAACAGTGTGTAGAGAGCTTCATGGAATGGGTTTCCATGGCCGAGCAGCTGCATCCAAGCCTCACATTGCCAAGCACAATGCAAAGCGCCGGATGCAGTGGTGTAAAGCACGCTGTCACTGGACTCTAGAGCACTAAAGACATGTTCTCTGAAGTTATGAATCATGTTTCTCCATCTGGCAGTCTGATGGACGAGTCTGGGTTTGGGGGTTGCCAGGAGAACAGTACTTGTCTGACTGCATTGTGCCAAGTGTAAAGTTTGGTGGACGGGGGGTTATGGTGTGGGCTTGTTTTCAGGAGTTGGGCTCGGCCCCTTAGTTACAGTGAAAGGAACTCTTAATGCTTCAGTATACCAAGAGATTTTGGATAATTTCATGCTCCCAACTTTGTGGGAACAGTTTGGGGATGGTCCCTTCTTGTTCCAACATGACTGTACACCAGTGCACAAAGCAAGGTCCATAAAGACATGGATCAGTGAGTTTGGTGTGGAAGAACTTGACTGGCCTGCACAGAGTCCTGACCTTAACCCGATAGAACACCTTTGGGATGAATTAGAGCGGAGACTGTGAGCCAGGCCTTCTCCTCCAACATCAGTGTCTGACCTTACAAATGTGCTTCTGGAAGAATGGTCAAAAATTCCCATAAACACACTCCTAAACCTTGTGGAAAGCCTTCCCCGAAGAGTTGAAGCTGCAAAGGGTCGATATCATATTAAACCCTATGGATTAAGAATGGGATGTCACTCAAGTTCATATGCATGTGAAGGCAGACTTTTGGCAATATAGTGTATATGTAAATAGTTGTAGACACTGTTCAAGAGGCCTGAATGATAACAGTTTGTGTATTGCAGACAGCAGATTGTATAACTGCCACCAGATGGCATCATATCAACAATGCCTGACTGTATAATGCTGAACAATATTGCAATATTGGAAAAAAAAAGGTTACCACTGTGGTTTCAAATGATTACATTTTATGGATTCAGGCTGATAGCACTGCAGGAAATACATTGGTATCTTTGGAAAACGGGCAAATATTAGAGCAGGAATCTTTTCCCTTGGTGAATTTTTGAATGAGTCACCCCCTTTGAACACTCTTAGATGATGGATTGAAGATGTCATTGTATTTGCTACTATACTGCCACTGTGCTTCTAGCAATGTTTTTTTTAGGAAACCCAGGAAGAAGCTTATTGCAGGATAAAGCAGGGCTGTGACTGTTTTTATTGAACTAAGATGACACAGAGGTTCTGCTATCAAGCACTTCACTGAGTGGGATGACAGGCATAGTCTGCTCTTTTCTTGCATCCCTGCACTGAACTATGATGTCTGAATTGAAAAAAATATGAGTCTAAGCAGAACCTTGAATTTGCTTTCAGCTAGAATCTTCATCACTTCATAGTCACAGTCCTAATGTACTGAACATTACGACCAGCATGAATATTCTGCACACACTTTTATTTTGTGAATAAACATTTTTAATGCATTGCTGCACTTTAAACAACAGAATGCCCGTTTTCATTTAATTTATCTGCCTCTGAATTAGCTTATAAAAACTGCGTGAAGCTATATTACTTGGGAGCTACTAAGCAGTACCAACCATTAAGCTGTAATGTACCAGATTTCAGGATCCTGTGGACAAAAACGTAAAATGGGAATTAGCTTTAGTAATAAGCCTTTTCTAATGCAACCGCAGTGTATCTGCAGGACAATTACCAGAAACAAAAATTTCCTGTAATGAGAGAAACCCTGAACTCAAAACATGAAAGGGAATACATGACTGAAAATAATTTTTCTTATGTAGTTGTAGACAGCAGGAGTGCACTGTATTCATTCATTCATTTTCATTAACCACTTTATTCTGATCAGGGTCTGGTGGATCCGGAGCCTGCGCCTGGGCATGTGGAGGGAATATACCTTGGATGGGAAGTGTGCACCATGCACACTCATTCAAACAAAGATTTATAGCAGTAAATGAGTTACAGTAAAGAAGTCATGAAAGCAAAAAGTATCAAAAGTATTTCAGCTGGATTAAATAGTGATTAGGTTGAAAACACTGTAGCATTACTTTCATATGCATGAATACAGTTCCACTGTGGCTTTTAGTAAGTCCCCATGCAGGTGGGTAACCTCAGACATGTCCAGTCTGACAGTAAGAGCAAGAGAATGCATGAGCTGCAAGTGTCTCAGCACCAGCCTGGCAGAAGAAGTATGTCAGTGCGCACAGCACTAAGTAGGAGATGAACATGAAAAATGCATGACACCTTCACTGGCCTGTTTGTTGGCCTCCGAACCAGGTTATCCCTCAGGCAATCTGTCTTCCAGCGAAGCTGACGTGAGAAGGAGAAGATACCAAAGAAGGGTTCATAAATGTGAAAATACCATACATGCTTACCAGTAGTAACTTAACAGGTGTCAGCCAACCATATGAAAAAACTGGAGTGATTCACATTATTCATAGAGCATTTAAGGACTATGTGGACTCTTAGGGTTTGTCGATTTATGCTTCATTCACATGGAACTCCTTTTAATGTAAGCCTTTTTCCTTAGAGACATCAGGTGCACAGTAAAGCTTTTGAACAGACACAGACTGTATGTCGTGTATTAATACAGAAGAACCTTGAAAAGCTTAAACCAAGTGATATACAGAACATCTTTTGTATTTCTTATATTGGCAAATTGTATCAGTGCACACTCAAAGGTAAATTTCAGTCAATTTGTCTGATAGTGCTCATATGTTACATTTCTAACCTCCTCATTGTGAAAGAAGCATGGTACCCCCCATGGATCATCTTTTCATTCTAGCAGCAAGGTAGATGAAGTACCAAGAGAATTTCTGAATGATAAATTAAGCATGTTAATAAATGAAAATATGTTTGCCCTTGCATTCACATCCTGTCTGGATCCTGTCATCCACTGGTAGTTCTGTTGAACGCAAAATACTAACGCTCTTTTATAAACAAGGACAAACTCTATCAGGGGTATTCTCATTTATTACTTATTAAAGTCATTTTTCCCTAATTCACATTGGGCTCAAATGAGTACAGTTTAATGTTTTGACACAGATGGCAATGTGAAGAACATACAGATGGTAAAAGGATCAGATTTTTAGTTATTCATTTTCACCAGATTATTAGTTTAAATCTAGTTAATGGTAGTTTCATAGAACTTTTTTTTCATGGCACTACAGACAGAAAACAGTTTAATTACAAATACTGTAGGTAGCTGGATTCTGTGAAATATGCATAGTTTCTTAGTACTCAATGAAATTCGGTAGTTATATGATTATTCTGTAAATATCCTCACTAAAACTAGTGGGGTTTCCTGTGTGCTTGTTTCTTTGCCAAGCATAAATAACAACATAATGTTGGTAGTGGGAGACACAAAGGTGGTTTGCTGGTCCTCCAGTTGCAGAATCATGCTTACTTACAGATTCCTTACATTAACTAGACTGCCAGGTGGTTTTCTTTGGAATAATTTACATTTTTGGAACCATTTTTTGATGCTTCTTTATTGACATGCATTTGACGTGAAGACAGCACCTCTTGACCTGTTCTCAACTATGCATATGCAAATCTTGTCCATTACTGGGCTTTAGGTGGTCGACATCAGCCAATTTGATATGGCAAGTTGCATCCTGCTAGGCAGGAAATCAAAAACCCCACTCTATGCATAGCTGTTTAGGTTAGAAACTCCACTGCTACAGCTCCAATTGTATTTAGTGGTGCCAATTGAATCTCATGTCGTAGCCATTATTGTATTCCATTTTTATTAATCGGAGCAACTGTGCCACAGTTTTAGAGATACAGAGTACACTTGCAAGAGTGGCTCTACCAGAAAACATGTAAACACGAGGACTGCAGTCTTTAGTGCTGTGGGTAACTGAACATTAAGGCACACTCTTTGAACCGAATTGTCCAAGGTCTCATCTAGCCATCAATTTCCTGACTGATCTGCCTGCCTCAGAAGGTAACACAGCCACCTGTGTCACAACTGTTCATTTCTCCAAAGGGGCCAGACTCATGTTGCTGACCATTGATGGCTAGATGAGACCTTGGACAATTTGGTTCAAGGAGTGTGCCTTAATGTTCAGTTTACCAGCTGGGAATGCTTGTAGTACCTTGGATCCTGTGCAGATGAAGCAGGATGAGAGCAGTTGTATGAATGTCAGTCATCATGCATGTCCAACAATATTTGTTTTGAAGGAGGGTGTGAGTGTGGTGCAATCTTGGGTATCCTGTGCAAGGTGGGAGCCCAGGTTATTAGATTTCTGATTTCTGAATTTAAGTGGCACAATCTTTCAGGATTTTCCTTCTGGGTACTGTGGAGGAGGTTGTGCACAATTCCTTGCATTGATTTCCCATTCTAGGTCCAAAGATAGCCTCAATCAAGTCTAAGGTAGGATGGTCTTCTCTGTCTTGCTGTCATGCAGGGCAGGCTACATTCTGGAGAGAGCTGATGATGTGAAATGTGAAAGCTAAACCTGGTAAAAAAGAAGGCCCAGCATGCCTTTTCTTTAAGTGTCTTAGCTGCCTTCAGATATTCCAAGATCAGCGAACATCTGGAATGGATACACCCTCCAACCTATGCTGAGCTCCTTAGAGGTGCATTTAAGAAGCCCTGTCATGGGACTGGCTATGGAGCTAAAACAAGATAAAGCTTGAAGCTGAGGAATTGTTGAAGCTGTTTTACAGACAAGGGACGTAGCAAATTTTGAACTGCTGAGACTTTGCTGTAGCTCATAGACACCTCCTTCTTATGTATTCTAAAAACTTCTATGAACTGAAATCATATTTCTCAGCTTTGATGTAGAGGTGATTTTCTAAGAGTGTCTTCTGCCCTGCTTTCACATGTTGTGTGAGCTGTTCTGGGCTGGCTGGATAAATCAGTATATGCTGAAGAGAGCTTTTACAGCATGACCAAATATTTGTCCACTAGAGGTGCTAAAAGCAGTTTTCTAATCATCCCCTCTCTAGTCTGCTCCAGATTCTATGCATTTCAAAGATCCATCTTGGTAAAAATTCATGCCTCTCTGAGGTGTTCTACGGCTGCTAGAATTAAGGGGTAATGATACTAAACTGTCACTTGATTTAAACCCTGATAGTCTATGCCAGATTTGAGCCCTCTGCCCTTTTTCTTCACAAAAAGAAGCCAGCCAAGGTGAGAGACGTGGATGGGCAGATGTCACCTTGTTTCTTGCTGTAAACGTCTCTTCAGCTTGGGACAATGGATACACTCACTCAGTGGTTATGAGGGGGAGTGGTTCTGGGTAAAAACTTAATAGAACAGTCGAGCACTGGGAGACCACAGGATTTCACTTTGCTAAAGACTATGTTGTATCTGTAATATTCTGGTGGGATAAAAAAAAGTGATCTTTTTTGAGGCCCTGTATTGACGTCATACTGGATAATCACACTGGTGGCTGGAAGCATGATTGAAAGCAGTAGTGAATGAAATATCTCTTTCTCTATTATTATTAGTATTATAGTATTAACTGTATTGTGCTGTTGCAACCGGGGGTAGCTGTGTGCGTGTTGGGAGCTGGAATCAGTGGCCATTATGCCTGTAGGACGTAGTGTCCTCTGGGAGCTGGAGTTTGCAGAGGAGCATAGCATTTCCAGGACATTTAGCTAATATTTAGCTATTTTATATTCAGGCAGTATGCAGCACTTGTTTATGCACAGATAAGCATGTACAACTTCAGCCATTATGCATGTTTCTTATGAAGTAGCCTAGTCACTTGCTTGGGTGGATATACTACAAAAGGTGTTAGATCTTTGAACAGGTGTGTCAGTCCAAGAAGACAGCTTTAGTCTGCTTTAACGTTAGTTTACGCAGCTGTGCTGTTTAATCTGTTGTGTATTTGTCTGGTTTTCTAGTTGTGACTGAACATGTGCGGTCACTATAGCTAGCAGTGGGTAGCGCTGTCGCCTCACAGCAAGAAGGACCCGGGTTTGATCCCCGGGTGGGGCGACCTGGGAAATTTCTGTGTGGAG
>JAOVVG010000018.1:20219457-20231224 GCA_028566375.1 Leptodoras nelsoni
ATGTAAATAGTCATGAAAATAAAGAAAACGCATTGAATGAGAAGGTGTGTCCAAACTTTTGGCCTGTACTATATATCTATGTGTTTAAATTTCCTGTTTACCTGTAGTTTCTGTACAATTTTATTTCTAGGAACTAATGTGAGCTGCTATATATCGGATATTATTCTTTTTTTTTCTTTTTGCCCACCAACTCCCCTTCCTCTTCGGAGAGCCAAATAATCTTTATTAGTGGTGGTACAGAATTCTTTTCATGTCTGGCGTCATGGTGTAGAGGGAGGATATAGCATTCATAACATGGGAGTAATAATGTTAGTAGGATAAATAATTACACAAATATTATAAAATGGACAAGGTACCCTTCTTGTACCCTCAAAGAATTGATTAAATTAAAGCTATTTCTCACATCTGGCCAATATATTTGTGTGTGCATGTATGTGATCAGGAACATTTGGGTAGAGGCACTGGAACAGTAGAAAAACTATAGGTGTCTAATGCTTCTGTTCTTGTTGTTTGGATATTCTTTTGTTCATTTAAAACTAGTAGGAGTTAGAGTCTAAAAGATTATCAAGTGCTGCCCATCTTTTTTTATATTCATTCATTTTGTTTTTGATAGATTCTGAGATTTTTCCCATTTTTCCATCCACTGATTGATGGTAATATTTTTCCTTGATTTCCAATTTGATAGAATACTTTTCTTGGCAATGGTTATTAGATATTATTCTTACAGTATTTATACAGAAACGTTCCACTGGTTAGTAAATATAGTAAAATGTCCATGGAGTTTTTCCTCATACTTGCCTCTGAAGAGTATAATTTAAATACACCCAATGAATAACCTTTCAACCAAACTAGATGTCTCATGCAACAGTTAGAAAAAGCAGAATTTTGGCCTTGTGGTGATGCTGCACACTCTTTCATATTGGTCCTAAAAAATAGTTTCTTCACCAAAATTCTCCCTGTTTTGTCTGCAACTCCCTGTAAAAGCTTCCTGTGATGTCAGACACTGCAAAACAAGTAGCAGTAATAACAGTCTTAGAGGTCGATGGCACTCAGTGGATGAGAAAGCATCCCTCTAACTTCTGTTCTTCTTCCATCTCTGACTATAGATGGCCATCGAGAAGTATGAGGCTGAGCTCAGCCAGCTGACGAAGAGGTGTGCTGAGATGAGGAAAGTCTACGCTGACATATTGGTAATCCCTGAGTTATTATTCCAATATCTTGTGTTGTGTTGCCCAGGGAGACAGATGGACTAGAAGCCTGCCGCTTTGTCGAGATTGGCCTTCTCAGTTGTTTCTCTGCTTATCTTTACAAGGTGAAGAGGGAGAAAAAGGGAGGGTTGTTATTGAGACAGCCAATTCTTGAAGGCTACTATGCTCTCCTTTGACTTAGTGTCGCCAGCTAAGCGCTGCTGTGATGTATGGCTTCTAATAATTTATGTAAACCAACAAGACTATCCATTGTTTTACTAGGGATTCACTGTCATTTTTCCTTATTATTTTTGACTAAGCTTCAATATATGTATGAGTTGTTATGATAATAATTGCAATCATGCTGTTTTGACTGTAGAATGTAGTAGTTTCATTATAGTTTCAAATGCCAAATCAGTGCCATAGGTGGTACAAGTTTGCTTCCAAGTTTGCTAACAAGATCACAGCAATGTACCTATTACATGATATTATTCCTTATCATAGCAGTACTAAAATGTAACAAGGCCAGTTGCAGCACAGTGCTGATCAGATCTTGGTAGCTGCACTATGCTTTTTGCACTATGTGCTCCCAGAAATACAAAGGACAGACAGAGGGAGTCTTTTTTCCACCGTCTATAATGTACATTTCCCCCAACTGTCCCAATTTTCCCCAAGACTATCCATCATCTCTAAAAGTGTTATTGGTCTTCTGTGAGAATTTGGGCTTGTGAGAGTGAGACAGTGGTGAGTGGTGAGCCTATAGCTAGGAAAGGGAATTGCTTTGGGTCCACAATTACAGCCCAAAGTTTGGTCCCTCATCACCAATAAACAGGATGTGGCTCAGGTTGGCCAGTGAGAGTAAGAAAGAGGTAGAGTTAGAGAACAAGAAAAGACAAGACAGAACTTAGGGGTTGGTCTGAAGACGATTAGGGAGGAGGGTGGGAGAGAAAGAGACAGTGGAAATGATGGGAGTGTATTGCTGTGACTCCTGCATTATCAGTGACAGACCACCTTGGCCATGTTCTCCTTGGTGTTCAAATGTCTTAGTGTTTCATCATTGTACAGGACTGAACTCTTGGCCTTAGATGAGACCAGGAAATGCCTGACAGTACACTCCCGGTGTTTTATGTCTTACTGTGTTCCTTTGTACCCAAACGAAGTACGATACTGATTGGAAACACATAACATCATTGTTTAACTGTAATGAAAAAGGGTCACATTTATATGGTTTGCATTTATTTTGTTTTCTCCTCAGATGAAATTTGGAGAGCCCTTGGATCAGGATTCTCAAGAAGTGTTTGGCTGGGTTTGCCAGTTTATCAACGAATTCAAAAGGATTCATGCAGAATTCACATGTTGAGACTTTCCAAATGCCAGAAAACACAGTCATGCTGTAAGGACCTGTCAATGTCAGGACCAAAAAAGGCATCCTGACTTTTCTGACCATACTAAAAGACCGAAAGGTTTCATGAGGTTAAGGTTTGTGGTTAGGTTGAGCATTAATTATCTGTATTACTAATTATGTCAGTGGAAGGTCCTGACACAGATAGTAAGACAACACGTGTGTGTGTTTGTGTGTGTGTGTGTGTGTGTGCTTTTGTATGACTAAGAAATCTGACCTGGCCTTTCAAGCATATCAGAAAAGGCGTGTCGATCCAAAGACCATTTGAATGTCAGTCTAAACTAAAGAGCAAGATTTTCCCTAATCCAAGGGTTTAGCGAAGGATTTGCTGGATCTATCACCGATCCGGTGTTTACTTTGATTAAAAGTCTTGGGCAGATTTACTGAAAACTGAAAGCAGCTCTCTCACTCCAGTCCATAACAAAGAGCACTCCTGGATGCACTGCTAGCTCAGGAGAAACTGCTCGGTTGGAAGCCGATATAGATCGGCTGTTACTTTTTTGGAGAGCTCTTTCAATGGAAGTTGCTGGGCTGGAGATGACAAACGGGGGCTGCCAAGCTACCAGTGCACACACAGCTGCCCAAGAAGGATGGAGGGCAGCAGTGGCCAGAGCCAGCTGTACCCCATACAGGTTTCTCCAGACACTCCGACATGAAGACTTCACTGGACAGCATTTGTTCCTCCCCTTCATTTAAATTAGCTTTGCAAATAAGTCATGCTTTAGATTGATTTTTCTCTGTGACTTGAGGGAGCACGGGGCTCTATGCATCTTACATTTTAAGCAGACATCAAGAAGCAGACAGATGTGTCCTTGATTCTAAAAAGGTAAATGTTTTGGAATAATGGAAGTCTAGGCAGCTCATTGCTCACATGTGCCACACAGCAGTATTTCAACGAAAACGATTGCCATTGAAAACATAAACATTGCAGCCTACATGGGAACAGGTCAGAGAGAATAAAAAAGATGTGTTCGCTAATTCAGAGTGAGAAGGAAAAGTTTGATTTTAGGCAATGTGCACAGTACAGTGAAAGAATAAAACAGAACTGATTAAATTGATATAATGTTTTTATTGCATATGTCTCTGGGATGTCTGCAGGCCCTGGAGGAGTTTTATAATACTGAAATCATCATCTCTGTCTGGCAGGCAAAAATCCCTCCTTTTCTACACCGTAGATGTGATCTGTAATGTCACACTAAAACGGCAGAAAGGATCCAATAAACATAGTAATTTTGGGCTATGGTTTAACTGTGGTACATACACTATGAACTGATGGGAGCGCTACTTGTTTCGGCTCAAAAAAGGCAGGAAATATAACCCAGACAAGCTCTTTATTTGGTTCATGCACATTTGCACAACTTATATATATACACACACCCGAGTTCGGCAAAGCCAAATGTATCCTTCCATAGGAAATTTGTGTTCAGACCCATAGATATGGTTTTGTCATCAATCAGGACCAGTCTCTGTTACATTCACACCTTTTCTGTTATTGGAGGTATGGATATTTCAGAGTAACAAATCACATTTGTCTGCTCTCTGCTATACTAGTTGACTCATGCATTCACTAGTCATGTTGTCGGGGGTGGTAGAAAAAAAATAGTGAGGCAGACAGTAAGGAAAAGAAGGCAGACAGCAAAAAAGCAGCTAAATATGCTTTGTTCATTCATTCATTTTCTTAACCGCTTATTCCTTTTCAGGGTCACGGGAGAGCCGGTGCCTAGCCGGCAGCATAGGGCGCAAGGCAGGAACAACCCTAGACAGGGCAGCAATCCATCGTAGGGCACACACACACACTCACACACTAGAGCCACTTTAGAGACACCAATCAACCTAACGTGCATTTCTTTGGACTGTGAGACATGCAGCCTCCACACAGAAAAGACCCAGACCGCCCCACCCGGGGATCGAACCCGGGACCTTCTTGCTGTGAGGCCACGGTGCTCCCCACCGAGCCACCGTGTCACCCCGTATGAAAATATTTCAGACTATATTATATAGAATATAACAATATAATATATATAGAATACAGACTATAATATTTCAGTGTAAAGGTATTTTTTTAATCCCAGTCTCACCTGGTCCTGAATTCTTGTGGAAGCCCTCCTGCAGTTATATTTGTTGTCATTTAAATCTAAATTTAAATCTTAATTTGAACCAAATATTTGCACTGTGGCATAATGCATTCTGTCGTGAAAGAGTGCATTAGCTGCTACAGGTTGCGCAGTACTATCCCGGCTCGTTTAGAGCCAGGAAACTGATCCAGACTCAGTTTTGGATGCTACTGAGGCAAGTTTTGAAAAAGATTACAGGAAACATCTCTCATGCTGTGCGCTCTCTGTTCCCGAATCAAGGATTTCATCTGAGTCACCAGGTCCTCAATTTAGGAATTGGCACATCCTTAAATAGTGTGCGGTAAATACGATATGCAGATTTATTTTTTGTGCACATTCATTTGCACTAAAGTATACAAAAGCATTGAGGTTCACTGTGTATGGCTGTTAATTGAAATATATTGTGATTTCTAGATACCGTTGTTCAGAATTGAACTAATGAAATAACAGTGTCCTGAATCAGTTTGTGATTTGACTATGGAAACGATGACTAAACACCTTACTTCCCTAAAGAGCTCTGATCTCCCAGTCTGGGTTAAGAGCCACCACACATGGCTAGCTTTTCATCAAGCGCACCACACTATTCGTCTGAGAGGATTACAGATGAGAGATGTTATTTCCTGCTGCTTGAACCATCCCACCTGTCGTACATGGGAGCTTTGCGCATTTGCACTGATGCTGCATTTCGATCACTGCCTCTTAAAATCTTTCCTTCTATACCGCTCAGGCTTTGCCTTGCCTTGTTTAAAGAACTGATTTTTCCTTTAAATAACTGACTCACATTTCTTGTCATTTTTTATGACTTTTTTACAGTTATTTATTGCTTGTGTTGTAGGAAGATTTTTTTTTTATAGAAAAGCAACAGCTGAAGCCAAGTGGTCTGCAGTTATTTTGTCATAGAAGAGTGTGTGGAAAGGTACAGAGTAAAATCAAGGCTTAAGGCATTTGAGATTTTCCTGAAGGTTAATTGTAATGAATTTATATTCCGAGTGTATAGACATATACAGAAAGTAGAAAAGGTAAAGCTAGGCGTATGGCTATACATATTTAAACATCCTTTAAGGAATTAAAGTCCCATCCTTTTATTAAGTTGTTCATCTTAGAGCATATTATTCAGTAATCAAAATGAATTATTCAGTAACTGCAGTAAAACTAATAAGAAAGGTTTGCAGTTATGAGAGTCAGAACAGGCTCTGAGAGTTTATAGGGATAATAGATTTTTCGTTCAAAAGTTTCGAAGCATTTCCTGCAATGCCTCATTGTGCTTATTCCCAATACACCGCTGCAGAGATGTTCTGAAGCAGCGAGTCGTTTTATTTTACGACATGGGATACGCGGCCGATAATTTCCTGTCAGTCTGCAACACGGTGCTCTTTAAGAGAACCTGTCAGTCTCTGGCTAAGAGCCATTTTGCATCTGATCCGTCTTTGTGGTGCCATAAATAACCCTTCATATTTGTGTACAAGTGCTACTTCTAATAATATGTGCGAATTGGTGAGTGATTGATCATATAGCACTTACATTAGTTATGTTGCAGTTGAAGTCTATTTAGCCTTAGGACAAATGAAAAAAGATGAATAGACATAGTTTACAGAGTCATTGTAAATGGAAATGCTTTTTATATGTATTTCTGTTGTGGGCAGCATTGCTTCATTGCCTCATACAACTAGTCCCAGGTTCAAATGTGAGTTTGGGCTACTGTCCGTGTGAGGTTTTGCATTCTCTCATTGTGTCTGTATGAGTTTCCTTTGGGTTTTCTGGTTTCCTCCCACTTCCCACATGCACTGACTAAACTAAATTGCACCTGGTTGTGAACATATCTAATATGTATTCTTTTTTTCTTTAACAGAATTTATTCTCCTTGGTCAGGAAGACCAGATTCTAGCAGAAATCCATACATCAGTGTGTGTACAATCCCCTTGCGCATCCTGGCATTGAAGTATTTAGGCTGTTAAGAGAGAAAAAACAACTGCTGGGCAGTGACCCCATTGTATGCCATTCAGATTAAACAATTTTCTGGGCCACTGAAGTTGCCGCCAGTGTGCCGGCAGTGACTGGACCCCAAATCCCCAGCTCTCTCTAACTCACCCTGTCTGCAGAGGGTGGACTGCTGACTCCACTTCACTCACCGTGATGCTGAAGTCACTAACAACCTGACCAAACTCATTATTAATGACTATCATGCCTGTCAGTAGAGGTGCAGTGCAGGCTATTCATCATGGTCTTTGGAACGTTATTGTCTTTTCAGAGCTACTGAACTAGGAAAGCTTATTTTGTTGGTTGTTTTAATCCATGGTTCCATTTTAATGTTTCAATGATTGATTTCTGATAATAATAATATTAGTAAAGATCCTTGGTTGCCTTGGGAGCAGACAGGATAAAAACACTGACTTTTTTTTTTACCTTCTCTCTTTCCTCTAAAGGAAAGAATTTACTCATAAAAGCAAGAAACTGAGATGAATTGGATGCTAGAGGCTTTCAGATGAACTTTCATGTCATTTGCTTTTAGCAGAGAGACCTCTCAACCTGAGTCTAGATGCTGAGATGTTCGTAACAAAGGCAGCCACATACACATCAATAAATGCATACACTCTTTATTCTAAACGGACAATATGTTGACCGACTACACCGTGCAATTACCAAAGTAGCTTCTTGTTTTTCGTGGCCTCCGGTCATGTCAAGCTCTACATATCCCGTTGAATTATAATCACGCTCACGACCGGACCGAAGGTGCTTTCCACCACAAACAGTGTCAATGGGTTGATGCAATGAGGCTATTCTGCCTTACAACTTTAAAAAATACAGGGCACTGAAGGTTGATTCATTTGCGATGCTCTAAGTCTTGCTCATCCACCCAATAATAGACTTTTTGGCCTAGATTATCCTTTGAGTTTTGTCCTGAAGACTGAACTGGCAAGAATCCAATAATACTCCCTCAATCAAATATTAATTCTTCATTCTGACGCTCCCGCTAGGTGTTGTTTGGTCATTGCCCATTATATTGTCCAATAATAGAGAAACTCACAAACACTGCCATTTAGAAGCTACCACAGTGTAATATTCTGTATGTTGATCTGCTGAAAGGTTAGATATTGATCAGTAGTTTTTTCTTGATTTACCATTGTGTGCCTCGAATGGCAGAGAAGGCCTGGGAGATTCAGGAGAAATTATTTTTTTCATTCGTTCTTCTTCATTCATGGCTATATTTTGGTCAGGGTCATGACGGATCCTGGGAACACTGCGACAAGTGGGAATCTCAGGGCACCATCACATGCATTCACATCTAAGGATAATTCACCTTCTGTCATGTTTTTTTAAAGGTACTAAGGAACCGGAGAACCCAGCGGCAGCCCGCGTGGAAATACGGAGAACATGCGAAACAGGAATTCTGGAGCTGTGAAGTGGCAGCAGTACCACACTGCCTCCAGTCAAATTTCTGTTTTGTCACTGATCTAAATAGAAGCAATCAGGTGTTGACAATGTTATAAATTAATTACAAGCAATTATAACACAAATTACCTTTTCCATCACAAATTTGCCCATGAATATTTTACAAATGCTAACTCGCATTATTAATCCCAAAGGGAAATTCGTGAAAGCTTTCGCCCCCGCCTTCATTCTCAGCAATCTGTAGCTCCATTGTGTTACATTTTAATAGCCCGTTGATGTTCACACCTAACCCAAGAATTGCCACCTTCATGCTACTTTTCCTCCAAGGCAGACTGTTTTACAGAAAGACAGACAGAAAGTGTGAGCGCTGAGCATCCCTCACTGTTTATTTCTGCTTATAAGTGTCAGTGAAATGTCGAGAGATTATTTGTGGTTAAAAGCTGAGTTTCAAGGACGCAGCAGGGCAAGAAGCCAGACATTGTTTGAAATGCACTGGGTTTCCCAAGCACTTTCATCCAGACCCCATATCACCTTAAGTATAACAAATTTCAGTCCTCTACCTGTTTTTCATCTGAAGATTAATTGTAGCATTAAAATGAACTGTTGCTGTAAAATGAAGATGCTTTAACACATTGAGACAAGCTTTTCTGCTTCACAATTACTCCAGAGTTCATTTTAAAAGTGCATTTCTGTATGCATGAGCATGTCAGGGCATGCTGAACGATTTTGAAAATAAATCAGACATTTTAAAACCTTGCTTAAGGAGAAAGAGACTGCTCAAATGCCTCACACACCCATCAGCAATTAGTCAGATGTGTCTTGTAGAATGTAAAAGATTTATAGATAGCTCCTGTAGCCTACCTTGCTTTTCTTCTTCTTATTTTTAAACGTAGACGCTCTTTTAAAAAAAGTAGCAGAGTGGCATTTTATTTAGCATGACTTGACTGGCCACCTGGAACGGGTATTGTTTTGTGCAGTCATGTTTCGGCTACTATGCACCTCCACTGTGTGCTCAAATTTCCCATAATTCATGTGGAGCATCACGATGAGCACTAAGGCGTTCTGTGGGAATCCGGTGACCCAAAAGTCTCCGGTCATTAACAGCTGAGTAAACGCGCGTAAAAAAAAACACAACCCGACACTGCATTAGTGAAGAGTGGCGCGCGGGCTGTAGCACATTTCCGCTTCCAGACGGTGCAATATTAATTGGGCGGTAATTGCGCGCGCACTGCGGTTAACGCGCTCGCGCGCTCTCTCTCTCGGAGCGGAGCTGACTGACTGGGAAGAGAAGCTGTGGAGTGATGACACTCAGCTACACCGCTGAGGCGCGCGTGCCTCTCTGCTGCACCGTGGAGTTTCAGTAGCAGATCAGACGGATAGGAATGCATTGCATTTTTTTTTCGACAAAGATAAATAAACATATTAACGAATGAATGAATGAATGAATGAATACATAAAATGACTACAGTTGCAGAATCTACACGCAGCTTTTAAAAGGAGCCCGGCGGATCTTTTCTGTGAAGCGCGCGCGCTCACGCAGGAGGGAGAGAAAAGAAAGAAAGAAAGCGAACGCGAGACACGTTTTGTGAAGTTTTTGCTAACGGGATTTGTTTTGCACCATGCCGCGTAACTCGGCGGCTCTGTGGCTGGGCGCGCTGGCGCTGGTGGCGCTCGCGGTGGCGCAGAACGACACGGAGCCCATTGTGCTGGAGGGGAAGTGCCTGGTGGTGTGCGACTCCAACCCGGCTACGGATGCCAGAGGCTCCTCGTCTCCGCTCGGCATCTCAGTGCGCGCCGCCAACTCCAAGGTGGCGTTTTCTGCCGTGAGGAGCAACAACCACGAGCCGTCTGAGATGAGCAACAAAACTCGGATCATCTACTTCGACCAAGTAAAGAACGTTTGGCTTTTATTTCTCAATTAGGAAAGTTAGCTAGAAGTGCTATTCCATGCATGCATACTTTTACATTACTTGCACAACAGATTGCAACCAATGCAGAAACAATGAATCATATTTTCATTATATAAGTCAGAGTGAAACCTCAAAATGCACAGCTACAACTCTCACACAATGGCACTTGTTCATGTCTCCGGGGTGTGTACCATCAACGGTGCATCTTTTGTACATTTAGTAAACTACAACTGGACCTTAAAGACCACTGATCCAATGCACCTTTTGAAGCTTGCCATGCACCTTCCCAGGTATACGATACACATTAAAACATGTAGCATATAACTGTATCATTAAGGACATCCATCCCAGTGAAAAGTAAGAAAAGTATCTTTATTTTCCTACCTGTATTACTGTGAGTGCAAGATTTGCATATTTTCCCAGTGAAATTCTAAATATTCTAAATTGTTATAGCATTTTAATGAAAAACCAACAAAAAACAATACAAAAAAGAAGCCACTTAAACGTTAGGTTGACTGATAAAACAGCCCAGTTAAGATTATTATAAAAAAAAAAAAAGAAGTCATTGTTATGCAGTATGCATAAAGTCAGCAATATTATTAATGTGACAGCAAATTATCCATTTTTGTTAATGGCATTGGTTAATGGCACTCAAACTCCTTATAAATGGGATGACTTATGATTATCAACCAGTGTGCTGTAATATATTTCTAAGGTTGATTCTTTTTTAGGTATTTTTATTGCGTAAATACACCAGAGACGTTATGCGTTCTGTAGGTCACCAGTTTAAAAGTAATGCATAGTGATAGTGATGAATCATGATTGCGTGTATAAAATGAATGTAACAATTGTATCAGATTCAAGGCCTCTCGTGTAGTGTTTCAAAGCCTCTGCTTTTCTCCACTGCTGAATAGTGACTAGAGAAGACCACGCAGGCATCAGGAAAAGTGCACGCTCAGTTCACAGTATTGCCCACTGTGATGAAGTGCAGCTGTGCTGCGTACAGTCTGTAGCCTACATTAATCATTACTGTGCATCTCTACCTGTCTTACTTTCTGTACACTTGCAGCAATTCAATTCATAACCCTTTCATTCTTAAATCATACATCACACTGCAACTTGCGTATTTCTCTTTAACATTTATGGATCACTGTGTATGGTTACACAATATAATGTTATAACCTTTGCAATACGAGGCCATACAAGGCTGCTATATGCAAATGAGCCCTCCAACTGATCAACCGGGTTTTGTGTGCTCGGATGCTCCAGATGAGTGTTTCTGTGGGTGTTTTTGATGATTCATGGCTTTCACATGATCCAGTAGGCATAAATGATTTACTAAAAAAATAATGCAATTTGTAACCATGTCAACAGACATTACATAGGGCTCCTTTTAATATATTGCAAGGTATATTGCACCGGCAACATGTAATCACAGTATGTTTTTTTTAGTCTGTGAGTCTTGTTCTGCCTTATGTTTTATTGCATTATCACCTTGACCACATGCTGCGTTGCTATCACTAACATTCTTGCTTCTCATCATTCACTTGTCATTCAGTTCTGACAAACACACCAACAGGACAGAGCAAATGCATCTGATAGAGGTTGGATTGGCTAGACCGTACAGGGCTGACATTACTTATAGATTTTGTTTCTGGATATTCACTGATAGCTTTATGTAGACCCATGTAGGGCAGGGGTGGCTCAATGGTTAAGGTGTTGGGTTTCTGAATAGAAGGTTGGGGGTTCAAGCCCCAGCACCAC
>JAOVVG010000018.1:20281720-20293469 GCA_028566375.1 Leptodoras nelsoni
AATATACTCACTTTTTCACTGTTTCTGAATATTAAATGTGATTAAAATCGCTACAACAGCGGGTGAGATCAGAACCTCTGGAATATGCTAACGATGCTAAAGTCTGAGGTGAATAAACACCAGTCATGTCCACACGGCGGGAAAACCTGGTGACGTCACCGCCTAGTATCCGCGGTGTGTCAATAAGCTGTAGAGACACTTCATGTAGGGTCCCACTGCTGTCTGTGTAGAGGGAGGAGGAGGCAGAGGGGTAGGACACAGTGTGGATTGGGACGAAGCCCATAAACACACTTTCATTATGGGATTGGGGAAAATTTTAAATGCAAGCTAAAGTAAATGAGTAGCGCGAACTTTTTGAAAAATGTAGTGGAGTAGAAAGTACAGATATTTGCTCTAAAATATAGTGGAGTAAAAGTAAAAAGCAGCCCTCAATAAATTTACTCAAGTAAAGTACAGATACACAAAAATTTACTTAAGTACAGTAACGAAGTACTTGTACTTCCTTATATTCCACCACTGTCTAGGAGAAACTACAGAGATATTAAAGAGATCTCCTTTTTGATTTTTTATTTCTTCTGGATTTTTCTTAGCTTTGTCATAACAGCTCTGGAGAAATAAAAACAAATGGCACTCCTTTATAAATGTGATTCTTAATCAGTGGGTGGAGATACTCATGCAGTAGGTGGATATATTCAGATGGTGGTGTGTTATCATATCACACAGTTTTGTTTATGATGGAACAGGCTGTACAGATTCTGAACAGAGTGATTAACCCCATGTTTTCTGACATAGGCAGCATGTTAAGAACTAATTGGGTTTTCATGTTTTAAACTTTGTGGGTTGATAGGCATTTCAGAGACACAACTGTATATGCACAAAATCTTAAAAGGTGATTTTTTCACAATATACCCCTTTAAGTAATACAGAGCTAATCAGTGTATATAACATCACTGTTCATGAAATTGTTAAGGGGTAGCATGGTGGCTTGGTGTGTAGCACTGTTACCTCACCGCAAGAAGTTCCTGGGTTCTATCTAGGGGGGCCAGACTTCCTGCTTACTGTCGGACAGTTAGTTTTTTCTGCGCCCTGTGCTCCGTCCGGCTCAGTGCCTGCTCAGACACCTACAGGCCCATTCCAAAAAATTAGAATATCATGGAAAAATTTGGGCTGATTGCTCCACAGTATACACATTTTTTTTTTATTCCTGTTTTCGTGGGTTTTATGAACTAGAAGCCCAAATTATGTAAAAATAAACAACTTTGAAATTGTTTAAATTGTGGGCCCTAATCTATAATCGATGTAAGTTTAACTTTTTGAATGGAATTATGGAAATTAATCAACTTTTCCATCATATTAAAATTTTTTGGAATGGGTCTGTATCAGTCCTCCTTTTGGAGGGCAGCTGAGGTGCATTTTGGTGTCACTGGCTCATGAACATGTCGAAACAAATACATTAATTTAACTGGTTTAACAGCACCGCTATTTGATCTCATAACTCACCAACCAGCAGAAACGCTGTGAACACACACATTCCCAAACTGAGCGCAAAGTTACTGGCTTTAGGCTGCATTCTGACCACAAGCTGTTTCCCTGCTCCCTTTATCAAATAAATCACTATTCAAGTGAAGAACGAGGCAACATTCAACAGTCATTTCTATTAAAATAGACCAGTGATAAACAGCAACAACATTTTTAACGGCAATACGATGCCGACCTGCACGTACACCACAAATCAAAATGTGCGTTAAAACCCTGATTAACACACGATTTAAAAAATGACTCGCTTGACAGCTCTATTTATTAGTACTAAACTCCTGGAGGCAGCAAGGAAAGCACTTAACTATCACAAGTAGGCAGCTTTGGTGAGTAAAACTCTAATTTATATTACAGATTTGTAGTAGAGCACTTTTATATAGGTGTTGATGTTATTTGATGTTGAAAATATTGTGTACACTCATGAAAGCATTTCAGCTTGCAGACACCATCCCATTCTGTGAGTTTCTTGAAATTGATAGATTAAGGTTTTATTTCCCTCCTGATATTCTGGTGTTATGTCCTCCTCTTTAGGGTTATGAAAGTGGCCACCCCAGTTGTATCCCAGCTGGGAGCGGTCTCTGTCCTCTCAGTGTGCTATCTCGATGTCCTCCCCATGCCTCTGTAGGACATGAATTAGGTGAACTGGACATACGAAATTGCCCCATGAGTGTATTTGAAAGTTGACTTTGTGTACTGCTGAAAAACATGTTGCTCAGTGTAATCTTGTGCTTGTCATGAATGGCCACTGATGCTGAAAGGTTATTTAAAAAAAACAACAAACTAAACATTTTACAGTTTGACTTGACATGTTGTCTAGTGAGTGTCATTTATAAATCTTGTACATAAGACAGGGGTGTCCTTATCCACAAAGGGCCGGTGTGCATGCAGGTTTTCCTTCTTTTTGGCTTCTTCTCTGTGGCTTCTATTTAGTTGGAAAGATAACCTGCATCCACAACTGCACTAACCCTTTGTGGATAGAATTGAACACCACTGACACAAGATATGCAGTGAGTGTATGAACAATGTCACTTGTGTATGCAGCAATGATAAACAAAAAAAAAACTAAACCAGGGACCTCTGATTTCCATCACATCACCTTGAGCAGTCATGATTTTCCAATCAGTAGTCCAATACTTAACCACTGCCCACCTGAAGCTATCGTTAACACTTACAGTGGCACAAGGTGAATGCTCAGTGCTTGTTGTTCAGCTTCTATTTCTACTTATTTCTACTATAAAATAATTCAAATGAAGTCAACATTGCCTTTACCAATTCAACTGAATTTCCTGGCCAGGAGATATTCATAACCTTGCTGCACAAAATAAACTAAATTTGTTAATTAATAAATACAACGGATAAGTGGCGTCATGATGGAGACGCTACTAATAAATACACTAATAAAGAACATTTCTGTTTCTCAGGTTAGATGCTAAATCCCTGTTAACATTCACAGTTTCCAGATCTATCTTAATGGCAAAACGCACATACCCAGTGAGTGTTGATTTTGATTTCCACACTTCACTTAAAACAGTAAATCACCACCCTAAACTGAAGGCAGAACTAAAAAGGATAAGGAGATAAGAAGAAGGAGGGAAAAACAGGAAGACAGGAAAGAACAAAATGAGGGAAAAAACATCAGCAGGAATCCAGAGGATTACAAAATAAATAGATATGTGAACTAAACCATAAAAAAACACCAACAAACCAACAACAGAATTAAAAGTACAATAAATAAATAAAAACTCACCCGCTTCCAGTATGGCTTCTGTGGAAAGTATAGTTCAGTGTAGCTGGTTTTGTTGTGTGGGGTAATGGATATTGTTTCATGCCACAATAAAGTTTCTTGAGATTATTAGAAAGACCAATACAAGCTTATCTTTGGTATTTACAGCAGTATTTTTTGTAATGTCTGAATCATGTTAGTTTCACATGGCCATTCTATTTGATTATTATCATATTTGACATACTTACACACACAACCAGTACAAGCAGTACAAGCAACCAATAATTTAGATCACGTGTTTCTTCAAAAAAATATCTAGAGCACATACGAAAGCTCAAAATTATTCCCTTTATAATTGCCTAGTGAAATGACTCATTTCCTGCAAATCAGAATCTGAGAAGTGGTTACTTATTTTTTTATTTTTATGTGATTATTTAATCAGCTGAAGCTGCTCAAGCAGGTACACAGTTCGAGTGTTCAATTAAAGTGCTTTGCAGACAATCAGCAAACAATCGTCTGTGCACTTCAAGGAGCTGTAACATTCTGTACCACTGCTGCTATAAGAGACTGTGTGCCTTATTCAAGGTGATGGTTCAGATAATGGAATCTATTGCCAGAGGTAAACTCAAGTTTGACACTAAAATATTAGATCTTTATAAAACTTGTACATGCAACAGAGCTATTTTAATTTCTATACACACCAATGAAGCCAGAGTAGGTGAATGCATTCACAGCCATATAATGCCCTTGGCTGATTTGCATGAAGCCTATGTAAAACTAATGCAAGTGCAACTCAGTGGTCAGTTCTTGTCCACACACATAATTTGTACAGAATTTGGTTCGTGATTTTAATGTGCTGTCACATTTTAAAAATCTACAGCAAAAAAACAGTAAAAAGCAACTAGAGAGGTGCATTTCCTGAAGAAAATGCGATTGTGATTGCAGCAAAGCAGTGACATTAGCATCATCACCATTCACATTAGTGTGTGTGTCTGTGTAAGTCCATAGTTTGGGGGTGCCAATACTTTTAATCAAACACAATATTGTGTGTGTGTAAGCATATAATAGCTGGGAGTGTAAATACATCTGATCAGACTGGTTATATTGTGTATGCAAAGTACTGATGACAAAAAATTAGAAACTGAATGAAAATCAATGGAAACGGATGGGAAAAAAGGGCGATAAAAACGAGTGTGGAGGGTAAATGAGTGCACAGATCCTTTAGCCTTATACAAGCGCACCGATCCCGACCGCGTCAGACGTTTTAGAGCTGGAACGGTGTCGATATTTTGAAAATTGCGGTAGTTGAAATCCAGACAAAACTACACTGAATAATCCTGACGGATAACAATAGTGTGATTGCCTACTGCACTCACACTAATAAAGTAAACAATATTGATCTGTTGGATGACTTTACTTGAAAAAAATGCATTAGTAAACTCGGTTACATTTCATACAGTTTATGAGAGGCATCCTGGAGATTTTGACCGCCATACTTGCTTGTTATTTTCTGTGAAATTAATTTTTTAGGTAAAACACGTTGTTTGTGAATCCAAAGATTGCTCATTTGTTTACTGATTCAATATCAGGAAGATATCAAATAAACATAAACAAACAATTATAGATTTTTCTTTCATAAATAACAAATTTAGTATCGAGTTAGAATTATCTGCCATTTATTATCTGCCTGTTTAAATTTAGATGATGTGCCATATAAGAATAATGCACTGAAATGAGTGTATTCATTTAGACCTCTGATCAATTGAAAGCTTTGATTTGCCTCAGGACCAACACTACACTCTTCATGAATAAAAACATCAGTATCTGAATGCTAGACTCTTGGAACGCACTGTTTACAACCAACTGTCTCTCTACTTGTCAGATAACAATCTCCAAGATCAATCTGACAAACCATCACACTCTACAGAGACGGCCCTCCTTGCAGTTACAGAGAAACTCCAGGCTGCTAGGTCAGAGAAACTCTCATCTGTCCTCATCCTCCTTGACCTCTCAGCAGCATTTGACACTATCAACCACAGCATTCTCTTGTCACATCTCTCTAGTCTTGGTATCCAGGGAACAGCATGGCAGTGGTTTGCCTCTTACCTGCAAGACCGGACATACCAGAGGATCCAGTTCAGCTCCACGCAGACTCTCCACTGGTGTCCCACAAGGTTCAGTACTCGGTCCTCTCCTATTCTCCCTCTATACTCATCCGCTCTTTTCCTCCCTCAGACCCCAACATCTCGACTCGTATTTCAGCCTGACTAACTTGGACTTTCAGGTCTCCCTCAGAACTCTATCCCACCTCTACAGCTCATCCAGAATGCAGCTGCACGCCTTGTCTTCAACCTCCCCAAGTTTTCACACACTACCCCCTTACTGCGCTCCCTCCACTGGCTTCCGATAGCCGTCCACATCCAGTTCAAAACCCTGACCCTCACCTACAAGGCAAAAACTGGACCTGCACCCACATACCTCAAAACACTAATCACCCCTCGCACTGCACCTTGCTCCCTTCAGTCCTCCAGCACCGCCCGACTGGTTCCACCATCTACCAAGGGCAAACACTCCTCACGACTCTTCTCCATTCTGGCACTGAGGTGGTGGAATGAGCTTCCTCTAAGTGTCAGAACAGCCGAATCTCTGTCCATCTTCAAACGATGTCTTAAAACTTTTCTTTTCCACAGATTCCTAAACTAGGTATCCTTTTCCAAAAAAAAAAAAACCTTTTCTTATACCTGATTGTACTCTTAATAGACATCTGAGTTAGTATCAGAATATATTTGTTGATGGTGACCTCAAAGCACTTTTTGTAAGTCGCTCTGGAAAAGGGCCTCTGCTAAATGCCTAAATGTAAATGTACTATAGTGCCAGATTGTGTCTGAGCTTCTGATATGAAAGACAAGTAATACAATGCATCACACATTGCAGAAGTCTATAAAACTGCTCTAGATTAGCATTAACCGTATCATGAAGTCAAACAATAAATGAAAATGGACTGTGAAAATATTATTAAATCTTTATGCCCTTTTCAGAGACTGCATAAATCATAATTACAACAAGAAACTGATTAACGTATCCTAATTCTGAAATATGCCAAGTCTACCTCTAACAGTTGTTTGTGGAATGTGTGTGGCCTTTCCAACTTTTGGTAAATTAACTTACCGTGAAGAAGCTAGTGCACTAACCCAACTATAAGAAGGCTGCTGATATGTTTGCATTGCAGATGTGGTTAAGTTTTCATCTTTGGCTAACAGATGTCAGTGCTGCTGTGCATGCTTGTGCTTTTTGGGCAAAACTGAGACAAATTACTCCTTGGCATGGATTTGCACATCTGTTATTTGGAACAGGTGTTCACAGACCTGGAGATGCTTTTTTTAAAAAGTCAATATCAAAGGAAAAGACCAGTCTGTGGAGGTTTATGCTGCCGACTAATGTAAATTAATGACCATGTTGGGAGGGGGGGGGTATTTTTCATTATACTGTCTGCAAATCTTTTGCAATATGGTACAAGTGAGTGTTTTGACAATGACATGATTATGTCTATTAAGTATCACATGCTGTAAATCAACTGAGCTTCCCTGGAGAAGCAATTATTCTCAACTCTAACTCAACTAATATGTGATGGAGGCAAGAGAAAGGATGTAGTCTCTTGAGATGTCGCCTTGACTATCCATCTGACTAAGTGCCAGTGTTTTCTGTCCACATTCGCCTGGTCACGGCACTTTTATGGTGCTTTGGGCTTTAGATGATGTTTGCACAGGCACCCAGGTAACATTAGTCAATACTTTAATTGCCAAGATTCTGTGTAGCCCCCCAAACCCCTGACTGAAAATCAGTCCCAGCTCCTGCAGGAAATCTCAGTAGACCCTGCTGAAGCCAGACAGAATGAAGGAGAGAGGGAAAGAGAGATGAGCATGATCATATATGCAGTGGCTCAGTTCACTTTCCGCAGGCGTGCCAAGCACCCGGTTCAGCGCAGGCAAATGAGCTTTTCATTTCCCATTCAGAAATCAGTGCATGTCATGCTACCCAGCCACCCATAGTGATAGTGCTGCATTCTAAACCAGGTGGTGCACTCTCTCCCTCTTTCACCTCCGAGCAGAAACCTGGCTTCACATGCATGGCAAGTCCTCTGTATCTTTCCTCTCTCTGGATGCAAATGCAGGGTCCTTGTTAGGCCAGCTGGTAATACAACATTAATTATGATTTAATGAATGGATGTGTAGCCAAAATTGATAGGGCTGCAATGTAGTCACCTACTCCAGTTTAAAAGTTTCTTTTTCCTGGTCTGTTCATGATGGAAATACATGAGACTCGCTCCTGTTAAACAGGGACTGCAGTCCTGAGGCTCAGAGTGAATAACTAAGGTGACAGTTTCAAGTGGAAGTGGGGTTATGGGGTGGAATCACCATGCTTAATTCTGTCTGAAAGCTGTGTATATGCGTCTTGTATTCTGGCTATTGCAGAATAAGCCTACTGGTGATTATATAATGCTAATCTCTAACTGCATTTGGATTTAACACTGAAGTTGGCATGCTTAAAACTGAAAAGTTTACTTTACTTTTCAAATGAACCCTATCACTATGTAACCAGAAATTCTGAAAAACAGCGCAAAACATTTTTTTAAAAAGTAAAAAAAAAAGTAGAAATGCCTACACTATCAACATGTTCTGTGAATTTTGCATGTGTAGAAATGTTTTTTTTATCCCACTCACTATTCACCTGCTTGTGATATTTTTTTAACAAAACAAACAGCCTAATTTAAATCACTGCAACCTTGTCCAAGCAGTTACTAAGGATAAATAAATGAATGTTAAATGCATTGTATATGCACATTTTTCTGACATCCCTGGGGTTATGTCCATAATATGAAGACAAATTGCATAAAATGCATTTTGCTCTGACTCAGGTTTTTGGGAAACTGCAAAGTAGCTCACTAAGTAAGCAAATGGCAAAACATTAGTCAAATTACTATATCAAGGCTGACAAACTAGTGTTAATTTCAGTTAAGTGTTTCGTCCCATGTTGGACCTGTTATATACACAGCATTGTCTTATGTTTAATCATGTTTAATTCTTATTGTACTTTCTGGTGACTTACCTCCTAGTGTGAAAGCCAGAAATGACATGAAACACCATGACAACAGGTGCCTGCATGCATGCAAGTGAGCATAAGAGAAAAACCTGCAGCCAACATGGAGTGATAAATCATATTCACTTATATACAATATCTGATTGGTATTTGGAATAGAATTTTGTGGCTTTGCTCTTTCCATTTAAAGCACTGACAATTGCAAATTCTTCTTTAGAAAAGAATACATTCTCTGTATTATGTGCTAATATGTGAATTTTGAACATATTGCAATTATTATTATTATTATTATTATTATTATTATTATTATTATTATTATTATCATAGTGCTCCATTTATGCACAGGCAATCTGTAGTCTATTTTGTGCATGTTGCACATACAAAAGGCAATGTTGGACATGCTATAAAAAAAATTCAACATTCCTCTCTGTCATCTAAAAGTAAAAGCAATTTTGATTACTGGGAAAAAAAGAAGGTTATATTAGTTTATGGGCACCAATTAGCAGCATGCCGACTTCACTGAATTTTCAGGGATAGGAAAGTTTCAGACACTACTGTTTTTGTTATTTAATATATTTTCAGTTCCAGTAATATAATATAAAATATTTCCTTTGGCTTCACAATGGTCTGTATTATACAAACCCCATTTCCACAAGAATTGGGACACTTTCTAAAAATGCAATGAAAACTAAACACTGATAAAGTACACTAAAAATATTTTTTCACTGACAAACCTAATTACATTTTGTAATAAAAGAAAAACAATAGAACGTGACACCTGCAGCACACTCAAAGAAAGTTGTGACAAATGAAAAACAAGACAAGTAATACAAGTAACACTGTTTTGGAAGGTTCCAGAATTAGCAGTGTAACAGCTAACAGGTGAGGTCCTCAAGATTGAGTATAAAAGGAGCATCCGTTAAAGGCTTAGTCTTTGCAAGCGAGTATGGGTCGTGGTTCACCACTTTGTGCCAAACAGTCAAAAAAGCAATGTTTCTTAGTGCAAGAATTGAAGTCTTTCACCATCTACAGTTCATAATATCATGAAAAGATTCAGGGAGTCAGGAAAAATCTCGGTGTATAAAGGGCAAGGGTGGAAACCGCTGCTGAATGTGTGTGACCATCGAGCCCTCAGGTTGTATTGTTTGATAAACCGTCATGCTACAGTGATGCATATAGCCACATGGGCTCGGGAGTGCTTTGGAAAATCATTGTCACTTAACACAGTCCACCGCTGCATCAAGAAATGCAACCTGAAGCTGTATTATACTAAGTAGATATTAATTTGTGCCAAAACGCCAGAGAATTCTTTGGGACTAAAGTGATCACAGATGGATCGAAAGACAGTGGAAATGTGCCAAACATGAAAAAGACCATCCTGACTGTTACCAATGAAAAGTGCAAAAACCAGCATCTGTGGTGGCATGGGGGAGCATCAGTGCCCACGGCATGGGGGATCTGCATACATGTGACCATTGTACCATTGATGCAGAGGCTTATACTGGTATTTTGAAGAAACATGCTGCCGTCAAGACGACATTGTTAATAGATTTCAGTTTTTATTGCATTTTTAGAAAGTGTCCCAACTTTTCTGGAAATGGGGATTGTATTTATATACATCAATCAGCAATCAGAACATTGCCAATGAGGCAGCTTCATATGACCCCTCATGTATTTAAAAAATTATGTTTAAATCTGGCCCACAAGTTAATTGTATTATTTACCTATTTGTAACTTTCATTAAGTATTTTTCCTGAATTACCCAGTGATTTTTAACCAAACACTTTGGAGTTGGCTGTAAACCCAGTGTACATTCAGCATGTCTCACACTTGGCACATGAGCTAACTCACCATTCACTGCAAAAAAAGCATTGGTTTGACAAAAGAAATAACTCATCCTGGTTTGGCCTGGGATAAACTGGTTGGAATAAAGATGAACAGTGCCCTGTCAATGACAGGGGCAAAAATGGTCTAGTGATTCTCCATAAAGCATTCTCCATAAAAGTAAGACACAACTTGCTGTGAAATATTCACTCATTCACTTCCCAAAATGTAAGTCTGTTATGTAAGAGGGTTCAACATTCAGGAGCGAGGAATACGTTGCTTGAAAATCCAGATATTTGCAGATCCCTTTTTCTTTGATATGGACAGTGCTCCAATAATGCTTCAGATGGAGCTTGTAGATCTGCAGTGCAGCTTTGACCTCCAATCAAAATTTACAGAGACACAAGGGAAACCAGATATTATTGGACAGTTTCTAAAAGAGCTAGCCCTATCCTTCCCAGAGCTGTCCAACTTGTTCAAGCAAGGCTTCTGTCTCTTTGGCAGTACATATCTGTGTGAAAAATTCTTCTCCACTATCAACTGTAATCCAGACTGACGGATGGCCATCTCCAAGCCATCTCCAAGTGTCCACTCCCTTAACGCAAATGTGGTTCAATTGTCTCAGCAGCAGCATTGCCAAGTTTCTGCTAGCAAACACTGAGTAAACACTGGATAATATGTGTTTAAATTGCTGTATGTGTACAGTATATAGTTAGTGTTCATATTCACTTTTCTGCACTGCAATTACACTCTACACTCTGATCTACACTCTTTGTCTATTTTAGCATTTCCATTGACCATACAGGTGCACTTTGCAGTGCTATAGATACTGCAGTCCATCTGTTTTTCCCTAGATTTTTTTACCTCCCTTTTACCCTGTTATTCAGTAGTCAGGAACCCCACAGGACCACCACAGAGCAGTTTTATTTGCAGTATTATTTGTGTGGTGGATGATTGTCTGCACAGCACTGACGTGGTAGTATTGGTGTGTTAGTGTGTGTGGTGTTGGTATGATTAGATCAGGCACAGCAGTGGTGCTGAAGTTTTTGAAATTGAAAGAAGGATTGTGCGCATGATCCCAAGAACACCATATACACAGTAAAATATGGAGGTGCTTCTACGTAAATGGTACTGGGGCATTACAGACTATTTAAAGAAATATGAATAGAGCACTACACCAGGACATATTAGAGGAGAGTTTAATCTCATCAGCCAAGAAACTGAATCTGAAGAGAAGATGGATTTTTCAACAAGTCACCAATTCTAGATATTCAGCCAAATGAACTCAAAAATGACTTCCATGGTCTAGCTTGCAAGTCTCCTGACTTGAATCCTTGAATCCTGAAGTTTATTTTGAAACCCAGTCCATCAGAAGAGGCCCTCATAACCTTGACGATTTAAAGACGATTTGGTAATTGGTGGTGTACTGAATACCCTTTTCCCATGTCAGTGTAATGTAGTATGTATATATATATATATATATATATATATATTCCGCCTTTCCTTGACTGGCTTCGCGAAGTATTGTTGCCCCGTCACGTACTGAGCGTTTTTCTCCTTTTGCGATCT
>JAOVVG010000018.1:20313171-20324357 GCA_028566375.1 Leptodoras nelsoni
GCGGTAGAAGTCAGAAAGAGTGGTAGAAGTCAGAAAGAGTGGTAGAAGTCAGAAAGAGCGATAGAAGTCAGAAAGAGCGGTAGAAGTCAGAAAGAGTGGTAGAAGTCAGAAAGAGTGGTATATATATAAAGGTGCAATGTTTAAAGGTGCAATGTGTAGGATCTAGAGTGTCTATTAGCAGAATGGAATATAGTATTCATAATTAGGTTTAATAATAATTAGTGTATAATCACCTGTCACTACAAATTGTTAGCTTAGAATGAGTCCTTCAAATTTCCATGGGAGCAGGTCCTCTTCAGTAGCAGCCGCCATGTTGCACACTTTTTTTCTTGAGTGCCTTTCAATACATGTGGCCCACCATAGACATTAATCAGAAGTAGACAGATAAACTGTTGAAGTAATTGTCTGTCCATATTGTGGCATTACTAATTCCAAACACTGTGTGTATGGAGTCTTATATACAGCTCAGGTGCAACTTGTTTATCTTGTGCCTGGAAGAGCATCTGTTTATCACATATTGTTATGGAGTTGCTTAGGCAAACCCCACTGGACATCTTTGCAGAGATGAAAAACAAACATGCATTGTCGATGAGTCGGGAAGGATGATTGCTTTATTTCTGAGGAGATATTGGGGATCCATGATAAGTATTATGAATAAGAGTAATGATTTAATAGTATATGCTCAGATAGTGATATATATTACTGCAGTGCTGTTGGATCTGGCCAGAAGGTGTTAATTAAGTTTCTGTAACTTTAGTGCTGGTGCTAATTTCACCTGTAATTCAAATCACATGCTCTCTCTCTCATACGCTATAATTTCTATAGCAACAAGTCATGCAGCAGATACTCCACATATTCTGTTAATAATATACAGATTTTACAAGGTATTCTCATTTATCAAATGTGTATAATTGTTGGTGGAGATATTTTCTGTAAGGGGTGCTCAGTGTCAGTGTTTTCTTACTGTCAGTAGATTTTCCACCACAGGAACGTCCTCAGGACATGACAACATGTATTTTTTTGCATTGTTTTGCAAACCAGCAGAGCCGTCAGTAAACACAAATATTCTGAAATTGACCGTTACGTTACTCGTTGTAGGATTCCCGATCACAGCGGTCCCTAAGCTGTATCTCCATGATTAACTGCAATTAAAAAAAATAATTGTGTGACAGCTGTAGTATAAACATATAATTCTTGCGATGAGCTGCAATTGGATTATAATCAAAATTGGGGTTATAGCAACTATATGTGAAGGCTGGCATTGATTATTTTCCTATCACAGCATGCCCTATTGTGTTTTGCTGCATGTGTATTATATGGGCAACTCTGAGGTAATCTATTTATGTAACAAACAGGATTAAAGAGATGGGGTACTGTGTTTTTCAAAAGAACTCTGCTAAGAAAGATCAAGGAAATGTGGTTTAGTAATTCAGAGGAAAAGCAAATGATAGCCTTAACGTTCTCAGTCACAGGCATTTGTTGCAGCCAAAAGCAAGGTAAGAAGCCAATAAAAGTGTGGAACATTTTAGTCAGGGCAGATTGAGGGAAAACAAAAGCTTGCTGACAGAACTATATTGCAATTCCTGTGCAGGCTTTCCTCCTCAGGGACAGCAAGCACACAAAATGAAACGACAGGCAAGCTTTAACGAAACGCCATCTATCACACTATAAATACACTGCCCAACTTGAGCTGCCCAGCAAAAATTCCTGAGAGTAGCAAGGATTACAGGAGATCTCTTCTCTCCTATCAGTTACAAGGCAATCGTTGTGATATAGGGGAATACGAGTGCAAATATCCAGCCACTCTTTTTTTCATTAGGAGGCTTCCTTTTGTTCTGGGATAATTATCAGCTAGGGACAGCAGCACACTTGTCAGGTTGTAACCCAGGCTTTTGCTATATTAATAAGTGATGGTGTTGAGACAGAATGGACTCTGAGGATGTCAACCATGGTGATGTTTGCAGTGGATTGTGGGGTGTGGGGTGGGCCAGAGAAGGATTTCTTGCATGTATAATGATATCTCAGGTTCATCAATCCTTCCTCTGATAGTATAAGGTTTTGTCATATTCAGAACAGTTTAAATACACATTGTAATGCTGCATTAACATTAGCACAAACTTTCTAATTTAGATGCTGTGCAATGTGTTTCTCAAGCAGCATTTACCTGCTGTTAAAGTGGACTCTTTATTCAATTCAGCTTTCAAATATAAGTGTAAATAAAGTCAAATGCATAAATTGTCACTTGTCTGGGGAAAGTAATTATGCGGACATTGTGTTTTTAGTAAAATGGAACAATATTTGGCAATTTGGCATTTATTAATTTTTTTCAACTGACTGATTTACAGTCCCTGCTGAGTAGGTCTTGCATTTCTTTATAAATTATTTCAAAATTGATCGCGTCCTCTGTACCATAACAAATGAATGGCACAAAAAGACTGATTGCTGCAAGTAAAAAAGACACATAAAAACAAAAAACCTGATTGGTTTTATAACTATGAAATGAATTATGAGCCCACACGAACTGTTCACATGATAAATTATTAAAGGAATTAGAATAGGATTGTGCTCCCTGCTGTGATTAGCAAATACATTTTCTGTTAAATGAGGAAGGAAGGGTGCCTTTTATAAACTCAGAACTCACTGTTAAACATTGTGGGTTTGACTTCACCTACCGCCAGCTCACACACACAGGCAATGTCAGACACCCACAACAAAAGCAGTGCATACAGAATCAATGCTCAGTCAGACACAAGTAGGTCCTTGTTGCTTCAATATAATAAATCTGCAGCATTTAGAGTTGTTTTGCTGAGAATTAAACCAACCAACCACATCATGCCATTTCAGTCTGAAATTTAGACAGAATTTGCTTGTGCTCTGTTGCATTACACACACTTTTTATACACAACTACAAACCCCATTCCCAGTAAAGTTGGAAACTTGAATGTTTATTTAACTGCTAAAAGTACAAAGAAAATATTTTCAGTGTTTTCACTGACAAACCTAACTGTATTTTATAAAAAACAATAGAATGTGACACCTGCAGCACTCAAAAAAGTTGGGACAGAAGCAAAATAAGGCAAATGTAACACTGTTCTGGAAGGTTCCACAATTAGCAGTGTAACTAATAACAGGTGAGGTCATCAAGATTGAGTATAAAAGGAGCATCCACCAATGGCTTAGTCTTCCAAGCAAGGATGGGTCGTGGTTCACCACTTTGTGCCAAACTTCATGAGAGAATTGTCAGTCAGTTAAAGAGATTTTGTGATTGCAAGATAACAAAGATTTTAGGTTTTTCACCATCTATCATTCATAATATCATGAAAAAGGATCAGGGAGTCAGGGGAAATCTTGGTGTATAAAGGGCAAGGGTGGAAACTGCTGCTGAATGTGTGTGACCATCGAGCCCTCAGGCGGTATTGTTTGAGAAACCGTCATGCTACCGTGATGGACATAGCCACATGGGCTCGGGAGTGCTTCGGAAAATCATTGTCACTTAACACAGTCCACCACTGCATCAAGAAATGCAACCAGAACCTGTATTATACAAAGAGGAAGCAGATATAAATTTTGTGCAGAAACACTGGTGAGGTCTCTGGGCAAAAAGTCATCTGAGATGGACTGAAAGACAGTGGAAAGGTGTTCTGTGGTCAGTTGAGTCCATGTTTCAACTTGTTTTTGGGAAAAACGGACATTGTGTTCTATGTGCCAAAGACAAAATCCAATGTAAAGTGTAAAAACCAGCATTTGTGATGGCATGGGGAGCATCAGTGCTCATGGCATGGGGGATCTGCATGGTACCAATAATGCGGAGGCTTATATTGTTATTTCGGAGAAACATATGCTGCCATCAAGACAACATATTTTCCCAGGAACACCATGTCGATTTCAGCAGGACAATGCCAGGCCTCAATCTGCACCAGTTACAACAGCGTGGTTTGACAGGCCTGCCTGCAGTCCAGCTCTGTCTCCTACTGAAAATGTATGGGGCATCATGAAGAGGAGATGTAGACAACAGTGACCACGTTGAGCCACTGTTGAGCAGCGCAAGTCTTATATAAAGGAAGAATGGACAAAAATTCAGCAATAATTATTATCTTCAATTCCCAAATGATTAAAAAGTATAATTAAAAGAAAAGGTGATGTGACCTAGTGGGAAACACGCCTCTGTCCCAACTTTTTTTGAGTGTGTTGCAGGTATCAATTCCTAATTTGTTTCTATATTTAACAGATAGAATTAAGTTTGTCATTGAAAACACTGAAAATCTGTTCTTTGTCCTTTTATCCCTTAAAAAAAGGTTCAAGTCAATTAACAAATTACAGACTTCAGTTTTATTGCATTTTTAGAACATGTCCCAACTTTTCTGGAAATTGTATAACACAGTTCACAAATACATACATTACATTATTATAACGCAATTCACATTACATCATTCACAGTACTGGTCTTGGTCTGTAATGATTCATTTATGAATGAAGACCACATTTTCTGTCAATTAATTCTGCTTATAATCCCATTCCAGAGGGTGGCCTTGGTAAGTAGGGAGTATAGTAACGAGGAAGGAGGAGTTCCAGGTGAGGTCTTTCTCTAAAACTTTAGACATTTCATAATGCATTAGGTAATGTAATGCAAAGGATAGTACAGTTTTTTTTTCTAAGAAATGCACATTCCTGTGTGTTTCCATTATATTCCCTTATCTCCAAATGCAACATTAAAGAAAGAACTTCTAAGCTTTTAACTTTAATCATTCCCTCGGCAGAAATGTATTATGGTTGGATTGGTGAGGGAAAAGCAGCCTTTACTTTTAGTGCTGGTTGCTTAGTTTTGCATTAATGTGTGTAGGCACTTCGACCCAGACTTAGAGAGTGAGAGTGGCATTCCAAATGAAGCTGTTAAATAGCACTTTCGTGTTTATTGGTAGCAACGAAAAACAATTAATGCTGCATTCAACATTTCCAGTTGGATAAAATGCTAAGTCTGTGAACACAGAGTTAATATTTCCCCTGCAGTGTGTTGTAGCAGGTTGAATAAATAAATGAGGTATCAGATCATTTTTATCAGTACTTGTCTTTAGATGATTGGAACAATAAGTCATGGCCACAGTCACTGAAAAATAAACACTTCACAATCTGACTCATAAAAAAGTCTGAGGCAATTCCAGCCAATTAGTGCAGTCAGCCTCACTTTTGGCCACGATGGGATTACAATTAGAATGGTAAATGAGGCAGCAGATGTTGCAGCAGGCCGTCAGATGTTTGGGAATATTGAGGTTATGAGCCAATCAACATTCTCACATTGGTCAACTATTGGTCAGCAACTGGCATTGTAGCTCCTACAAGGTCACATATGTAAACCATTACAAACAAGTACTAGACATAACATTTATGTTTGGTACAAGTTTATTGTAGAACATACTGGACATCACAGTATGTTGTAACCTAATTAGATGATGCTATATCAATAAGCTGGTCAAAATCTGTGACAACAATCTTTTAGCATTACCATTCGAGACTTACAATAAAGCATTGTGTTTGACAGTGTTTTCTAGCAGTATGTTAGATGGCATTGATTTATTTCATAAGTTCATGGCCCTAGGTCAAACCTGTCACACTCCATATTGATTTAATCACTAAAACACCAAAGAAATTGCCAAGGATACGTTGTTTTTTTCCTCAGGACATCCTGGAAAAGGAGTACAACATCTAGGTAGCATATTATGAACACTCAATCCATAGTTGGGGGGTGGGGGTGGGGGTGTAATAACTCTGGTTGCAGTAAAATGTGTGTTGTCTATGCCTTGCATTGTTGCTAAGGTAGAGAGCTGGCTTTGTCCCTCAGAATAAAGTGGTCCCATGTGGTCCATTGGCCTTCAGTACAGACAGGTAGGAACTGTTCACTGTTTATTATATACACCTCTTCTGTTTCTTCTTCCTCCTCTCCCTTCTCTTTTGACTTCCCTAAGCACCTTGCACTTCAAGTGAATCACAATGATAGCACATTTATAATATTGCTAAATTTACCAGTACAGATGCAACACATTATAGAAGCTCTATTTTACTCCTCCTAAGCAACACTAACAGTGAAAATCATGCAGATAGACACCCTTTTCATTTTCTCACCTTGCACACATGATATATCTCATGTACACCTTATAGAGTTATCTGCATATCAGCACCTCTATAGCTGACAATAGATTCCCATCATCTTTTCATGGCTGTGTTAATGGTATTTTAACCTTTTGGAGTAATGTGGAACTCGGCAGCTGCTAGCTTGACTTGGGTTCCCTCATACATATAGAAAATTCATTAGCCATTGTGCTGCTTGTATTGGAATGTTCACTCCAAAATACAGCTACCAACTCCTCTGTGATAGAGCTCTTGGTATTGGGACACCTAGACCAGAACACAACACAGCACTCAGGCCAAGTGGAATTAGCACCACCGTTGGACATGTGTAAATTGACCTCATGTGGCAGATTTACTAGTAACCACCCTTCCTATTCTGTATGTTTTCCTCCCTAGTACCAGTAGAAAACTGGAACTAAGGCTGGTCCATCTTATAGTTATACATGCTGTATCATTCAACAATGCTGGGATGGTAAGATACATCAGTTACCCGGAGGGAACCAAATAAAATGGGACTCTCTGTCTTGCACAAAAACTGAGGTGGGACCACTTGTTAGCTGAGAATCACTTACTTGCTGAGACAGCAAAAATGTTGCAGAGGTTGCACTGTCAAGATAGTGCTTATGGCTAGTAGAGTAGTGCCTTCCTGTAGAAGTGGTGTCCCAGATGTGGGAAAGGATTGGCAGGGCATTGGTGGACCTCTTCATGGAAGACAAATTTACATTTACATTTATGGCATTTGGCAGACACTCTTATCCAGAGTGACTTAGATTTACCTAATTTATACAACTGAGCAGTTGAGGGTTAAGGGCCTTACTCAAGGGCCCAACAGTGGCAGCTTGGTGGTGCTGTGGCTTGAACCTCCAACCTTCTACTCAGTAACCCAACACCTTAACCACTGAGCCACCCCTGCCCCAGTTGAAACTCACTGTTGAAATGGTTCTCCATGGCTTAGCTGAATAGTCCACTACACCAGGTAACACTCACTCATGACTGACTTCACCGCCTTCTATACACATTTCTGCACTTACTGCTTGTTCTGACCACACTGTACTCTATAGACCTCTGCTTATGCCTCTAAAGTCACCTTTGATGTCTTGGTTTCCACTGCTGCTAACATTTGTGGATGTAATGCATTAGGAACTTTCTCCCTACATACATCTGCTGTCCAAAATGGACAGAATTGGCATACTAGGACAGGTGACCTATGCCTGTGGAGTGAGGAGCAGGTAGAGGACCCAGTAGTCCAAGAGACACTCCAGAACTCAAGAGTCCTTTGTACATGAGCGTTGTCTGCTCTTAGGTTTTGCAAATCATGAGCACTCTATCATTTGCATTCAAGGCACTGCCTGGTTCCTAGCATACTAACATTTCTACAGGGACTGTTTGATAGTGGAAAGTCCAATTATGTTGAAGGTGTTTCTCACTGGAGGCTCATAAACTTGTCACTGCCTTTGTGAAGGGAGTAAGATGTGGGATCTCATCCTTTTACAGGAGTCCCATTAGATCTTCCTTTAATGTGACCATGCAGGATGCTAAATTGAAATGGAAGTCTCTGAATAGAGCGCATAAATGGTTAGAGCTGAATGAATAGAGCTACAAGGTCAACATTGTCCCTCCCAGCAGCATGAGTGTGGTCTTCATTTCTGAACACATTTAGAGTCAGTCACAGTAGAACTAGAATTAATTGTAGAATTAATAGTAGAACTAATATCACATGGATATCCTATTTTACAATGTAACAAGGAACAACTTATGACAGGTGTTCTGTCATTCAGAAACAGCACTGACCCAGTGGGAACATGGTATCAGGGGCCAGAGTCAGGGTTCTGAGAATGATGGTCTTTAACAACAGTATTTTATATAACATGCTACATCATGCAGTTTCATACTTTTTTAATAATAATAACATTTTAATTTTAAAAATATAAATGCAGCCAACAATTTTTTAATGAAAATATTTTGCAATCTTTTCAGTACTTTTTGTAATACTGATTTGAGGAGCCAGTGTTAAATTACCTTACTGTGCCCATTTGGCCTCCCCTGGAGTTTGGTCCACAGTTTCAGTCCGCAAATTGTACATGTGAGTACATAGAGCAAAAAGAAACACATTAGTAGGTCCTCTTGAAGCCAGCTCTGTCTATGCTTGTGGGAATAAAGAAGAAAGCACACTCACGGAAAAGAAGATTAATGGTTCATCCTATAAGCCCAATCATGCTCTATCTCTGTTCAGAAGAAGAAAAAGAAGAAGTAAGATAGTGAAAGTCTTTTGTGCTTCCCTGGTAATCTGCTCAGTTTATTTCTAATAGTGAAAGATGATCATGATCAAGAGAGAATTTTGATTTATTAGTCAGGCTGATTTACCAAATGCGTATATATGAGAAGCCTCTGATTCATCACAACTGGATGCACGAGTAAAGTCCACTCAAGTGAGACTGATAATGCTTAATTCATCACATTCAGCAGAGGATGTTTTGTCTTTACAGCACTCAATGCAGTGTAACCTATGTGTATAGAAAAAAAGAGAAACCAACAAAAAATAAAACATGCTGGGTATGATGGTATAACTGGGCCATCAAGAGCCTCCAGATCAGCTTACCATAGATTCCACAAGTCTCTGGAACTGTACTAGAGAGCAGCTTTCTTCTAAAAGACACTCCACTCAGTTGGAGTTTTGAAGATGGTGGATGATGGAGAACAGCATGTAACACGTCTATCCAAAATTTCCCATAAGGTGTTCGGCTGGGTTGAGAGCCGGTGAAGTTGAAGGACATAGCGTATGATTTTCATTATTTGCATATTCCCCACTGTTTCTGAGAGAGACTGTGACCCTGACTAAGATAAACTTGTTACTGAAGATGAATGAAAGAATTTTCATGTCAAACCTTTGGCCTTATGCTCTGTGGATGACAGTGGGGTCATCCTGGGGAAGACCACTCCTATCAAGACAGCAAAATTTCTTCACAGAACAAATATGATCAGAATAACTTTGTATTGATATGCTGTGACCCTTCGCTCTATAGGGAGGGATAAGTGGGTCCAAATCATGCCAGTGAAATGCCCCTACAGCAATGCTGTTAAAAGTGTAATTTAAGTGAGTTGTTTCCATGGAAACTTGCTTTCAACATCTTTGCTGTTTGTAAGTGTAAATGGTGATGTGTATGCATGACTATCAGCTGTGTGAATGAATACAGAGGATCAGCTGCACTGCTGATTATTGAACATGCACTGTATGAGGTCAGGTTTATTAGGCGAAGTGATTATCACTATTGCGAGGCATGGTAGCGCAGCAGGAATAGTTCTGGTTCACGGCCCCAGTGTTCAATCCTGAGCACAGTTTACTGACTGCAGTGTTTTCCATGACCCCCCATGGAAAGTGTTTTTCTTTCCCTGCCTTCTGCCCAGTGAGCACTAGGATCCACTCTAGGTACCCCCACAACCCAGTAATAGGATAAGCAGCTTAGATAATGAGAAAGTGAAAACTGTTTTTGGTATGTCAAGCCCATTTTAGTCAAAACTTAAACACATTTTCAGTTGTCCTTCACGCCCCAAAGCCTTGTGGAACATATTTGATCCTGTGCTTAATCCAGGAAGTCAAGGGTAAGACAAAAAAAATCTGAGAGACAGATCAAGAATGAGAAAGATAAGATGAGAAGATAAATGAGACAGCAGAGGGATTTACCATGTGACCGACATTCTGACTGGCACTGGGTCATTTTGTTGGTTTATTATTTGGATTTGGGAAACTAGGGAAAGCATTTCATTAAACATTTAAACAACGTCAACCTCAATCATTACAAAAAAAAAGTTGCGCTAATACCGGGCCACTGTATATTTGATGTAATCTCCAAAAAAAGGCTATGAATGAGCCTAAGAATCAAATGTGAATTAACTGCACAAACCAAACTATTTATTTCTCATCATACTGCCCAGATCATCAAAAAAGTCCTTGTTTTGATGCGGTTGCAAATGAAAATGACTGTGCACAGTGCATTGGAAGTCTCAAGAGACCTCATTGAAGAGCGACTACAGATACCCCTGAATGTGATATTGATGTGCTGTTCCAATAATTCATGCTGTGTGATACACAAATCACAACACACAGTATGTTGAATTGTATTGACCAGCATTCTGTTTGATTGGGGTTTTTTGTTTGTTTGGGGTTTTTTTTTGGACTGCATTGAAAAGATTATTTCAGAGTTTGCATCCTGCCAAGATCAAATCCTGCTAATCTCCATTCATATAGCACACTTTCATCAGTCTGGCATTCAAGCTGCATGGATAAAACTGTGATTACTGGCAATTTAATTCATTTCCCAAGACTCTGCAGGTAATTGTTCTTTAAGTGTAGGTCCACCCAGACACACACAGCCTTTCTTAAATGTTACAAAGTCAGTAAGCTTGTTCCTTTTGCCTCTTCATGTCTTCATGTCAACAGTGCCCGGTGCTCTTTCCCTGTCTTGGTGGGCCCTTGTCCACTAGTGTGCCTTCTAGGACTGTGCTCATAATCCCAGAGCCATGCTGTACATGTCAGATCATCAAGATATGCTCCACAAGTGAGGAGTCCCGTCGCCCCTCAAGTGCACTAGGCTTTTAAATCACCCCGTGCACTAATGCGCATATTGTATTCAGTCTTGTTATCCTACATAAAGGGGACATTATTCATTCAATGAAAGGTTAGCTCACTGAGATGAGTTGATATTCATATCCCACTCCAGTTGCATCCCATATTCTCTCTTGAGAATCAGATGCAACACAGTTGGGGTCAATAGCCATATTAACATCCAGGGGTTGGACAATGAAACTGAAACGCCTGTCATTTTAGACCACCATAATTTCAGTATTGCGAGGCTTCTGCTTGGTTGCAAGGAAAACCTGCACCCACACGGCCCTTTGTGGATTGAGTTTGAGACCCCTGATCTAGGTCGAAATGCTGCCATTTTATTTTACTATGCAAAGTACATTTTCACCATTTGCACTACAGGCATATACAGGGGTTAGACAATGAAACTGAAATACCTGTCATTTTAGACCACAATAATTTATTAGTATGGTGTAGGGCC
>JAOVVG010000018.1:20373751-20385355 GCA_028566375.1 Leptodoras nelsoni
TATATACACTAAATGGCATCTCAAAATCGTTATGAAACCTGAAACTAGCTGCACTAATCTAACATTTAAATAATGCATCTCCACTTATCATCTCAAGAAGACTCTAAAAGCTATAACTTAGGTCTGTATAGGTTGACTTAGGGCTGTTATTACCTCGGCGTGTTCCCCCCTCCCCCAGCCCCACATGGTGTGTGTGTGTGTATAGAATTGGTGAGTACTGCAGTAGACATGTTAGTCCCTGCTCTCGCAAACAACTGTTTCCTGCTGTTTGGTGACTTTTTTTCAAAGATATGCGACGCCAATTTTTTCACACGTGCCATGAAATGATTAAGATCGGAATTAAGATACAATATTCTGATTTCTTCTGAAATCCTAACAGGATATGGTGTGGTTAAATTGACATAAACACATAACACTGAAGTTGGGTCTATTTCTGTTGCACACAGCACTCTGAGAAAAAAGAATCACATAGTGTTAATGTTAAGTGCAGTTTGTCTGCGAGAGGAAAACGTGAAAAGCTGTCAGCAGCTTCCCCTTATTCTTTAGACGGACCGAATGCGTGTTAAGGTTATAAACTGTGCTGTGTTTACAATAAAGCAGAATAGAAAGACGATTGAAGTCGATACAGTATGGCATCTCTGCTAAACTAGTTCTGATGAAGAATAGTTTGTGGAACACGTGACTTTAGGTGCCCTCTATGTGAGCGCGCCGCCGGCGTGACGTTCCATGGAGCGACTCGGGAGCGCGCCTCTGAATGCAACAGCTGCATAGTGAGCGAGATTTGCAAACATTGAAAGCGAGCTTTTTGGCCAGCGAACAATTGGCTAACGCAGCTACTGGCAATACAACTTATTCCCCGGACAAGTTTATCTGTCTACAAGTTCGACACAAGTGTCGTTATGTATATAGCCCTGCTATAATAACATGCTCTATTAGATTGAGAGTACCTGACGAGTGGACATATTGGTAGGTATTGGTGAGTTCCCTATTTTTTTCGGTAGCTGTGAAGTTGGTCTTGTGGCTAACGTTAGCCATGTTTTTGTTATCAATATCACAGTAAGGTGGACGTGTTTCAGCTGGCTGGCTTAGCCTGTTCGGTCAGTTGCTCGATAGGGTTGGAGAAGGTAGGGAGTGGTAAGCGATAGGAAACTTATCGTGTTTAAAAAGTTAAGGCAGGAACTGCAGAGCTGATGCTCGAAAGCCACAAGGAATGAATTGAAACGAACTGTATAGCTGGGACTATAATCGTTAGCTAGTGTTCTTCTGCTTCTGCTTCCACCTGCTTTCTTTCTCAACAAATCGACTAATATGGAACAATCTGATGTAGAGCTACATACAGCTACACAGATGTCTTAACACATTATTCAATAAAGCGTGAGGTTTATGCAACTAATTACATAAGCACGCAAAGCAGGGCTTCTCGAAAAGTAAGATAATAACTATAAGGTTGGTTTATAATCCAGGCTAATATAACCAATAAAAACGAATTAGTTGATTTATTGAATTATTGCTATACATTATTTTGATAGCAGGGAAGATTGAGCCAGCTACAGTGTGTTATAGTGAGGGAATAAAGACACCAGGTGATTGATTATGAGCGGTTCTGGGTTGGGGGATCTGGACATGTTACTGTGTAAAGGCAGTGAAACAGTTTGGAGTTGCTGGAGTTGCTGATCAGGTTTAAGATGATCACGTGTCAGGAAATTATGGCCCCAAATGCTCGCACGGCTTGAGTCGAGCCTTTAACATCGCGAGTTTGGGTGGTTACAAGACTGATCTGCTTTCACTTTACGTCTCTCCCCACTACATTTTTCCTCTTCTTTTATTTCGCGTCTTATTTCTGTTTAATCTTCACAAGCAGCTGTAACGCTGCCAAACCCTGAAACCTCGATTCGTTCTGTTTCGTGCTGATTTCCACTGCAGTGTGTGAGTGAGTGTGTGAGTGATGTGAAAGCAGCTTGAGGATGAAGACATCAGAGGAAGGGTTTGTAATAGTTAGTGAAGAGGGTTGATTTGCGCCAGCTTTACGACACCGAGCGTTTTAATGTCGGGGGAAAGAGAAATGAGCACTGCGGAGAGCAGCCGAGCACCAGTGTGACTTACACGCTGTAAAGGTAATAAACTTTTTGGTTGTTCTGTTCCAGCTGCATAGGCTCGTTCGCCGTTTGGGAAACGTGTTTTCCAGTAGAAGAGAGTTGAAAGTGGCGAGCTGGGGCAGGTTTTTATCATTTCTGTGCACACCTCGGTCCTAATGCACACAATGGCCCGATAGAGAAGCAGTGCTGCTCTTTAGCCCAGGCACAGCGAGTGCGGCGGCTAAACCCGACTCGCTCATCGGCTCAGCCTTTCTCAAAGCCTGCGTGTAAAATATCGATGAACTTGGGTGCTTTTGTTACTCCCACGATGGCCCTGTTCTTTTTTTTGCCGTAGCCGCATGGTGAAGCCCTGACAAAAGAAAGAGAAGACGAGCCACAGCTGGTGCCTTGCTCTTTTTTTTTCATGTGTCAAACGAGTGTCCATCCGATGTGTTAGCGGATTTTCAGCCGTGATTGTAAAAAAAAAAAAACCTAACACAGGCTTATAAAACACATGGGCTTTGACAGACACCTTTCTGTAGCTGACGTTCAACAAGTGCTTCATGTGCACTTTGTCTCCCTTTCACTTCTGGTGGTTTCAGCGTGTTACAGCAGGATGAACTGAAGGATGAATGAAGAACCTTACAGAGATATGAGACTTGAATTCATTAGTTATTAGGTTGGTGGATATTAAATTCACACTATCCAGACTATAGCTAAGAAGGCGACCACAGGCCTAACCGGGAAGCTGGTTTATTTCACCAAGAGCAATATAATGGTCTTGTAGTGAAGGAGAGAGAAAAAACCTGAATTAATAAATTCAACACATAACTAAACATTGCAGCTTTCTTATTCTTAGTTTTTTTTTTTTTTTTTTTTTTTTTTAACAAACCACGCCATAGTTATGTCATTTTACAAAAGCATTAGTGTTGCCCAAAATACTAAACTCATACAAGGATATATTCTGTTATACACTGAGAGTTATATCATATTTTTTGTATAATGTTGAGTTTTAATGCTGACTGGAAGCATTGGTTGAGAAAATTACATGGTAATGGAAAAATCCACTCTAAGTGTCAGTAAAGATACACTTAGAAACCAACAGTCTTCCTAGGATAGCTAGGACTAATCACCCTGAACTGTTTTACACTCCCATCAGTTAAACCTCCATCAGTGACCAGTTTAACTTCAACAAACTAGACTTCATGAAGATAAAACTTTAATGAATTTACTGTTGTTGTTTTTTTTACTATATAGCACACGGTTATAGAAGGGATTATTATTATTTTTTATTATTATTATCTGGTGTCACCCAAAATGAGGACGGGTTCCCTTTTGAGTCTGGTTCCTCTCAAGGTTTCTTCCTCTTAGGGAGTTTCATCTCAGCCACCGTCACCCCTTGTCTTGGTCATTCGGAATAAAATTTGTACAAGTTAAAAGTTGCGTATGGATTTTATGGCTTTGTAAAGCTGCTTTGGGGCAATGTACATTTGTTAAAAGTGCTTTAAAAATAAAATTGAGTTGAATTAACTCTGAAATACTTATAATACATGATTCCGTTTCTGATTTATTTCTGTGAGTTTTTGGTTGTACAGATGAGGAGGGGAGCGAGCTGGATAGACTGAAAGAATAAAGCATTACTGCATGGCTGTGTTGTTTAGGTAGAGATGAAGCTTTTAATCGCTCTGCACCGCTATTAGAGACAAGTCAAATGGCATCGTGGGTAGTGTAGTAACCCGTTAATCAGAGTGATAATATATAATAATATAACTGACCAACTTGTCGTTTTTCGGATAGAGCATTGATGGACAGCCTGTAGTATCTGTACTAACGGTTTCAGTGTAATGAACTATTGCTAGTTTTAGAATTTTACACAGTAAATCAGCAATCTTGGCATGCCACTCGGCCAATCAAATTAGTTTACCAGAACTAATCCTTTGTAAAATGATTGATATTTAAGTCGTTACGAGTAGATTCTTTTAAGTGTCTTGACTGACTAACATTACATTTTAGTGCAGAAAGGAGATCTGCTGGTGTTTGGGACATTTTTGAGAACTTTTCTGTTTAGGCTAGGGTAGATGGTGACACTTCTGTTCACTTTGATTGTTTTAGGTAAACAGGGACACTGTTTCAAATAGGCTAAACATCTGCAAGTTTGTTCTGACATCAAGTTAGCTGGGAGAGATTATGTGGGCTGGAAGCATTTTTCCTGCTCCAGGTGTATGAGTTTGTTCTGCACTTGGAGCTCAACATTATTTACAATAACATGCAAAAAAAGCTTTAAATGGTTCAAACATTTAGGGAGGTTTCTAATGGATTCTGTTAATGCCTTTGCATGTCACATATCGAGTACATAGCACAAATGTTTTTCTTGATAGTTCATTGTTAAAGTTGGGGATCTTTTTGTTCAGAAAAGGCCACACCTGACATTCTCTCTTGCTTCCTCTTGCTTTCCTTTCAGGTTCTGCCTGCCAGGACATAATTCCTTTCTGTGAATCATAAGATATATGAAGAGATTTCTTGTGTAAACATTTTCTGGTGACAGGCCTGAACTGTTTTGCATGGTTCACCATGAAACTTTCTAAGGATCAACTTTTTGGAGGTTTGAAATCTGATGAAATCTGATGATCAGTCTCTTCTTTGGAAAAGGAATTCCTCATTTTTGTGTTCCAAGAATTGTATTTCATGCGAGAGCCTCAGAGAGCCTGTAGTCTCCATACATATTTTCTGAAGGTGTTGTATAAGGATTGTCATTGCCATGCCCACACACACAGTGATTTCACATGTGGAGAGTCCTGATGGGCTAGGCCATGACATCCTCAACCACAGCAGTGCCACTATGCCCAGCTCTGGCTCCAGCTCCAGTGTAACAGCCCACATGAGCCTGGCTGAGAAGGTTGAAATGCAGTTGGCAGGTGGCTCACCTCTGGCCTGCATGTTCTGTGACGAGACGTTTGAGAGTGAAGATGAGCTCGGGCCGCACCTCCTCTCCCAGCACCCTACCACGTTCCACGGTCCAGCCGTGCTGCGTGTGGAGGCTGAGTTCCTAACACACAGCGAGAGGATTAGCTCCAAAACGTGCCAGGATGAGCCGAATGAAGAGCTGAGCTGTGATGTGTGTGGGCAAGCCACTGATAATGTTGCTGTGCTTGAGGCTCATATGCGGAAACATAAGGACTCCTTCATTTATTCCTGCAGCGTGTGTGGCAGGCGCTTCAAGGAACCCTGGTTTCTCAAGAATCACATGAGGACCCATGGCAAATCCAAATCCAGCAAGGGCCAGGATGCTGAGGTGCCCATCATGGTCAATGGCATTGTCCAAGATCGACCAACATCACCTGTGATGACGGCTTACAAAATGTGCATGGTCTGTGGGTTTTTCTTCCTCAACAAGGAAGTGCTAGCCGAGCACAGCAAAGTGCACAACCGAGAACCGGAACCTGAGGAGACCGTGCGTGATAAAAGCAAGCTAAATCCGGAGATGCCGGTCTCTCAGGAATGCTTTCTCCAGTTCGTCAGTTTACAGAGAACTTCTAAGAATGCTGAGCAAAAATGCCAGCCTGGCCGCTGGATCTCTCAGCTGGACCCGTTCAACACCTACCAGGCCTGGCAGTTGGCTACCAGAGGCAAGATTGCCGCAGGGCCGAACCTGAGCAAAGAGCTCAATGCCGACTCCAATTCCGACAACGAGGAGTTTGGTTCAGACAAAGAGGAGCTCGGCTCCATCTGGGACTCTAGCGGTGGTGATAAACTGGTGAGACGAGGCTTGAGGAATGAGCTGAAGGCCAAACTCGGTGGTGGTGATTTGGCAGAGCAGAAGAGTCTGAGTCTGCGCAAAGACAAGCCCACAGACTGCGAGGAGTGCGGCAAAACATTCAGAACCTACCATCAGCTGGTTCTGCACTCCAGAGTTCACAAAAGAGAGAGAGGAGGAGCTGAGAGCCCCACCACACCTGTAGATGGGAGGACTCCAAGTGTCAGCTCTGCTGGGAGTCCGTCACTGGATCGAGTGGAGGATGGTTCTGAGGACGGCTATGAAGAAGGTGTGCCTGCTGAAGCTTTTCAGTCAGGTAATATTGCTGAAACGATTTTTCAAGCCAAACGCAATGGGTGTTTTTCTAGACACATTTATACATTAATGGCTTTATCAGCTTATATTTATTTAATGCAACAAAGTACTTGTTTTAGTGCTGCACAACAACACTTGGCTTCACTGTTCTGCAGCTCACAACATCCTGATTTTCCACATGACCTTTATTTTGTGAATGTAACCCAGTTGCAGTAGCTTGGGTGTGGCTTTGTTTCCATTTTATTGCGTGATTCAGAGTATGTGAGTCAAACAGAGATAAAGAATAGATATAATAAGTAGGCCCAGTGCAGCTTGTTATTTAAATAGAGTTCTGCAACGAATAACTTCTGAATCAAAAGCACATGTGTGAAGATGATATAGGTGACTATTTGTTATAAATAATGCATGACTTCTGAATACTTGAATAGTCTCCTTGTTCTGTCAGCGGTACTGAGGAATCTGTTTAAATATACTTCTAGTATAAAATGACATTTAAACTAAGGCCTACACACTAAAGCGGTGATTCAGTTTTCATGTGTAAGAGTTTATGATGAATAAATTTACAGGCCTAAACTATAAAACTGAAAGTTTTATTAGATTGTAGTGTTTTGAAAGTGTTGAGCGGCTTGCACATGAACAGTTTGTTCAAAGTAACAGCTCTTGCATACCTGCCCAGCCAGGACATGACTGCGGCTAAATTAGTCCTGAACAGCGCCCTCTTCTGGTTATTTAAAAATTGTTCACTCAGCAAAAGATACTGTTTTTCTTTCAAAGAAAATGTTTTTAATTATTATACATCTGTTGGAAGTTGTTTGTCTGAATGAATGATTTCTTTTGCTGTTGTATGCAGATAAAATTGAAGAAGGCTCACACAAAATGAAACTGAAAATCCTTGCACCGAGGAAGTGCTGTTACTGTGGCAAGACCTTCCGCTCCAACTATTACCTCAATATTCATCTCAGGACACATACAGGTATTTAATCTAAAACTTCCACATTGCGATAATAACCGCTTTTCAGTAAACTTTTATAACAAATTAATTGTAAACAATATCTGTGTTAAACACACTACTTACCAGTTGGAATGTTCCCTGAATGTTTCTTATGACACTGTTGACAAAACACATCTCTGGTGCTGAGTGTGTTGCATGTTGTGAGGATTGCAACAAACAATGAGTTTACTTGCAGGCTGTCAGCTTAGTTGAGATGCATTTGTAAATGTTAAATATTTGTCTACAATAGCTCTTTATAAAACCCACACCTAACACCGTTCTGACTGAGCGGCATGTTGAAACTGAGCCTACTGAGTGTCTCTGAGAATCTGTTCCTCTATCCAACAAGGGAATAATGAAACATGATGATATACTTCTGTAGGGTTTTCCATCCACCAACGTTTTTGCAGATTTTGAAAATGCTCACAAAAATACTGCAAAGTCAGAATATTGCTTAAGAGTAGTCTACTGATCAGTTTATATGCAGACTATTCCTAATACAAGTTACATGCTCAAGATGTCAACTTAAACTTAAAAGTGACATCAGAAAATCAAAAAGAGGATTGGGATGTGTACCATCCTGTGCGTGGGACACCTGTGGTATGTGGTGCGCTGCGTAATTCCTCTGTACTATATTGTGAAGGACTGGCATATCCGGTAATATGTTGTGCCATTTTATTTAGTTTGGTTTTTGTTTGTCATGCAGTGCTTATGCAAGGCTGAACTGCAGTTACACATACGCCCAACGCTTCGCCCACAACCCTGTATTATGCACAAGTGGCCAGCTTGTGTAACGCAGTGGCGATTCTTTTATCAGATAGAATTGATTGGCCCCAAAGATTGCAAATGGCTGTAAAGATAACTCCACACAAAGGAAAAACCGAGTAAAATCTCTCCATAATCTTGATTGTTTTGATGCGCACACTGGCAAGCAGCAGCCCTAATCATGGCACAACATCTGAAACTTTGTGAAGCGTTTGTCTGGAAACCAGGCCATGGTTACCGCATTCATTACACCATCAGAACATTCGGAACTGCAAACATGTTCACTAACTGTAGTTCCAGTTTATAATAATCAAACACTGATTTTAAAGTGTGTCCCAAAGCAGCTTTACAAAGACATAAATCCAGACATAACTTTTAATTTATATACAATATATCCCTAAATTGTATCCTTTATGATGTTTTTCTTTGACGTTGATCAGCTACTACACCTGTCCATTTTGATGCTGTTTGTTGAAGTACTAATTGCTTGTCAAACTGCCTCTCTTTATCCAGGTGAAAAACCGTACAAATGTGAATACTGTGACTATGCTGCAGCTCAGAAGACCTCTCTGAGGTATCATCTGGACAGACGTCACAAAGACAAGCCTTATACTGAGATCCCCAACATTCCAGTGACGGCACCTGCTGCTAACAGTGCCAAGGGCCAAGAGTCTCCTAACAACATGGATGATAAGCCAACCTCTAAAGCACCTAAACAATGGCCTGCCCCCAGTGTTGTGTGTGAAAGTGTCAAAGCTGAAGCAGTGCCCAGCCAGGCAGGCATTGCCATCACTAGCCCTGTCACCCGTGTCAAAGAGGAGTGTGGCAACATGGCTGCTACGACTCCTTACACTCCTCCTAACGAGCCACATGTGAATGGTCCTTTTCCAATCAACTTAAAGGCAGAGGGGAAAGAAGCCTCTGAGGCACCCTTAAATCTCTCCCTGAAAGTGTCTCTGTCGTTATCTGCTACCTCTGTACCTAGGAATATGTTACTGACCAACACCTGCACTTTCTGTCCTTATGAAACCCTCTATCCTGAAGTCCTGCTCATGCACAGTAAGCTTATACATAAGGAGAAGTCTGATGCAAAAAAGAATTCTTATAGACCCCCAGTAAAGCTCAAGCGCTACACTGGGTGTCCTCCAGCGCTCGAAGGAAAAGACGTAGCTCCTTTGGCCCACATCAACCAAAAACATCCTCGCCGGACCAAATCCCCAACACCCCAACCTGGAAAATCTTCCAGACCTTCTCAGGAGATGTGCAGGTACAGCATCTGATCATATTACACTTTCATATGATAGCTTATAGGCTTTCATGATAAGCATAATTTTTATTATCACAATAAACGCATTGTGAAGAGCTTAAAAGTTGGGTATAAAGTGTCACTTTAAGTGAAAACACACTACTGTTAGCTATCAGACTGAAAGAAACCCTTTGGTAAAATACTGACTAACCAGTGAAGAGCAAGATCATGCGAGGAGGAAGTGCAACTGAAAAGCAGAGGCACCCCTGAGTTTTTGAGTCTGGAAAAAATGAAAATGAAAAATGTTTATTAACTGCCACTGACCAGAATTACAAATGCATATTCAAGTTAGCTGTAGCCTATATCTTGTGGTTGTTTCTACATACTAACGTAGTGTTTGAATGTGAAAGTCTCCTGTAGCCTTTAAACATATGAAAGGATTGTTTTACATCTCTGCTTCTTGATTAGTTAATACTTCTGAATGCAAGATGATATTTTTCAATTAGAGACGCAGATCATGAGAACAGTCACGATGACAGTGGAAGGTTTTATGTGAAACAAGTCTAGAGAATCTAGTGCCATTTTAATGAAACATATCAAAACAAAAGTGCTTACTCACTCCGCAAAGAATTCTGGCCGTCAGAAGTTCCAGGGAGGACCAATAAAGTGCAGTTTCTTTCTGAATGATTTCAACATTTTTTTTTTTTCCTTAAATGATTCCATAATTGTTTCTATAGCTGATGTGGGGGAAAAATACTAATTTTAACACAATATTAAACACACATTGTTTTGTGCCATATCTGCGATTTGCTACAAAGACTAAAAAAAAAAATGTTGGGTGAACATCTAAGTGTGGTGATTCTGTCATTTTTGCCAGGGGTTGTATAAATCAGACCTTAGACTTCCATGATCAGGGGTTACAAGTAAACATGCTTTCCCTTTTTTTTTTTTTTTTTTTTTTTTTTTTAAGTACAGCTATACACATCAAAACTCTTGTTTATTGTTAACACAAATTCTGTTGTATTTTTCTTCTCTGTACTCAACCTTGAACTGCAACTTTTATTATTACAGGACTCTTCCAGGGATTGGTACTAAGAAACCAGAGATTTCAAAGATGACCCCTGCAAAAGAGACCTGGAGAGAGCAGCAGAAATCAACCCAGAAGTTCAGGGCTGCAGAAACTGGTATAAGTGTTCAAACCAGGTTTCCAGAGTCAATGGCTGAAACGAACAGGAAATTTAATTCTCCTGCAGTGTCACAGAAACCCACTCCAGTTAAAAATGGCATTGCCTGGCCTTCAGAAGCAAACAGGCTATGCCTGTCCGATCGATTCAGGAACCTGGCTCAAACGGACATGGGTGAACCCTCCAGCAAGAGGCCGAGACCTCCCGAGCCTCTGCATGGTGCTGGGAGAATCGCAGAGCTGCCGTCAGACAGGAACGTGAAAAACTTCCTGCCCTTGGCTTCTGTTCGTGTGGCACCCTCAGGATCAAGGAGTAGCATGGACAATGATTGGAATGTAATCAACCTGCTGCGCACATACACACCCAATGAGCTGGCATCGCTGTACCAAACCCCTATCCCAGGCTCCAGCCATGCTGTGACTGGAAATTCACCCTCTGCTGGTAAGCACATGCGTGAATCAGCCATGATGCTGTGCAGTGATTTGGACTAGTACTCACTTGTGAAGTATTGTGTAATAGGTATCAGTCTTTATTTCTGAGGAAATCTGTATTCATGTTTCAGGCTTTTCATAGCATTGATGCATGAAATGATATGGTTCTGTGTTATGTCTATCTTCCAAAATTGTCAAGTACACTCTGCACTCAAACTCTGCACTGATTTTCAGCTAATTACACATAAAGCGTGAGTTAATCGTGGAGTAAAGATTTGATTGCAAATGATTGTGTCTGGCCTTAATTGTAGGGAAAAGTTAGCATATTTGTTCCTTCGTACTTCATGGTTCTTTTTTATGACCAAGTGATGCAAATTGTTTTCTATAAGCAACAATATGATGTTGATTCTTCACAGAACAGCCTAAGGACAAAACTATTGCATCCGTATCGATCAGAGCATATTTAGCCTTATAGCCTATGCTGTTAATTACGATCAATTTCTTTGTTAGAAAATAACAGAAGGCAAATTTTATTTTTTTTAATGTAATGGGTACCACAGCCTTTTTGCTGGTCAACTGACAGTGTTATTAAATTGGTGGCTGTGTGTCATTAATGACTGTCCTTTATGTGCCTGTCTCTTTAGGGAGCAGGGCTCTGCCCTTTTCACATTACCCCGGTAACATCATTCAGCGGAGAAGTCACCCCAACCATCCTGATGCCACCTCTTAAAACATGGTAAATCCTTCACTTTTTGGGTATAGCAAGCAGTCAGTCAGTCAGTCATTATCTGTACCGCTTATTCCCAGTTACGGGGTCACGGGGGAGCCGGTGCCCAGCCGGCA
>JAOVVG010000018.1:20408798-20418960 GCA_028566375.1 Leptodoras nelsoni
TCTGACCACTGTGCAGGACTTGTATATGTCATTCCCAAGACGAATTGATGCTGTATTGGCTGCAAAAGGAGGCCCTATTTTATATCATGTAAAATATATAGGTTTGATGACAAAATGCCAGCAAAATAGTAGTGTTCTGTTAAAAAGTGTTACCACCTGAGTTTAATTATAATCTTTATTAAATATTTAGAAAAATAAACACAAAAAGATAAAAAAAATAAAACAAAACTATTATTTTAAGATCCAGTTTGAAATGTTAACATGGAATTCGTTGCTTCTAGAGTTTATAAAAGAAAAAGTTGGTATACAAAATAGTTGAGAATAATAATAATAATACAAAAAAAATGATGCACATAAAAACATACACATTTAGGAAGATTAAGAAAGAAGGTTTTGTATAAGGTGTGATGGAGACAAGTGGAGAGTATCGCAGAGAGTATGTTACAGTTAGTAGAGCAACAAGAAGCGTTTCCGAAAGAACACAATCACAGTACACTATTTTATATTTCCATTTTTTATATTTCCAAATTATATATGAGTTTATTATAAAGTATTGGAATAATATTACAAATACTTTACTGTACAAATTCATTCATTCATTTTCTTGACCGCTTATTCCTTTTCAGGGTCACGGGAGAGCCTAGCCGGCAGCATAGGGCAGAAGGCAGGAACAACCCTAGACAGGTCACCAAACCATCGTAGTACACACACTCGGGCCACTTTAGAGACACCAATCAAAATAACGTGCATGTCTTTGGACTGTGGGAGGAACCCGGAGTACCCGGAGTAAACCCACACAGACACGGGGAGGACATGCAGACACCACACAGAAAGGACCCAGACCACCCCAGCCAGGGATCAAACCCGGGACCTTCTAGCTGTGATGCGACGGTGCTACCCACCGAGCCACCGTGTCGCCCACTGCACAAATGAAGAAAGCCATTTTATTACATTATGAGTTATACACATTATTATGAAAAGTAATAATATGTCCAAAAAGGGTCGAAATAAGATGAGCATGCACTAACACCAACTAACTAACATTATGTCATTTTAAATGACCCTTTTAAGTGTTTGGCTGCTCAATTATGTGCAAAAATGCAGATGTAAAATTGCTCCATAAGCAATTAAATAGTGTATAGTGGAGAATATTCTCTGTAGAGAACTTGCAGGGAATACTGGCATAAATGGGCTAGCAGGGCTAATTCCTCCTTCTCTTTAAAGGACAAATACATAAAAATAAGCTTACATTTTTGTGCATGCATGTTATATACACTGTTACCGAATGCAGTAAAGGATTTTTGTTACCTTTGTAGAACCAAGAAATATAGCACCACCAGCTGTGTTAAGTAAAATTTACAGAATGGTATACAGAGGCTTGGGCTGATTTCATTCTATCACTGTAGATTCATAAGCCTATATTCGTCTTGTGTTGACAGCTGAGACAACACTGGATTACTTTCCCTCTCAATGTTTATTTTGTTTTTTAATTCTTTGTCCAAAGTTCTAATTAAATGCAGAACTGTACATTTTGTGTGGTTTGAATGCAAGTGCCAGCTAAGGGTAAGCATGTAAGCTTTCTGTGCTTTCTTGTTATTTGGAAGAGACAAGGCGTGAGTGCAGACTTGTAACTCGTAGCCATTCAGGAGTAGTACTGGCTACGTGTCTTTCAGTGTTTTTCTGTGTGTACGTGTAACAGGTTTATACAGGTTAATTTTTATACTGCGAACAGTATAGAAATCACTCAGCCTGTCAATATTGCTTACCATTTTATTCATGTCTATTATACATTTTAACCATATACCATCATATAAAACCATGCCTGTCATATATGGAATATGTCAAAGGTCAGAGAAAGGTCATATAAAAGAAGGTCAGAGTGAATGCGTACCACTGTCTATGCTCCATCAGCTGTTGAAATGAGACAGGCGCTACCTCATGAATCAGGTTGCACACCGCTTATAATCACTTTTGTGTGACAAAAAACTAATTGAACTCAAGCTGTTTTGTGTACACGGGTATGACAAGAGCTAATGGGATAATTTGAAATACAAACGAGTCTTCACTTTCTCTTCATTAATTACCACTAATTATGTGAACATGCGCACACACACACCCATTTCTTGAAGCAACCACATCTGTATTTGAATTTTGAATGGTATCCATACACGAGTCTACCAGCTGTGACCTTCAGCCTGTTATCAGTGTATCTAGTTTCTGTCTAGACACTGCTGTACCATTTCTATGATCTCCACAAGCTTCATTATAGCTGTACTGCAGTCCGCTGATTGGAGGTTTGGAAAGTCGTTTAGAGAATACCGTTGGACTTGAAAAGCATCAGGGATGCATTTTGTCTTTTGAGAAAAGGTGGCAAAAAAAAAATCCAAACCAAAGCTAAGAATGTATTGTGGAACAATAAATGCTAGCATGCATAAGCTTATCACCAGCCTCTCACAGTTAACTTTTCCTAGTCAGCTAGCAGCCACTGTTTATCCCCAAAACAAAGACACTAGATACTGTAGCTAGATACTGTGTCATACTTAGCTTCGAAGTGTTCTTTCACAGTATGCCCCTGTTTAGATATCTATCATATAAAGATAGTTATCTAAAGCTGGTTTATCCTGTACCTGACCTGATTTTGGTGTCGCACACAAAAATTGCACATTGCATAGTCTAGAACCAGCTCAACATGAAAGATCTTGGATATTATTCATCTGTTTAATTAGCTACCTATAATTTTATGTTTATAAATAGCCATCTCTCTTTATAGCAGCAAGCCATTTAATGTTGTGCTGTAGTGAAATGGGTCACTTCTTAGATCTTATAAGACTGTAGACCCTAATTTTAGTCAGCTTTTTTGCTACATTTAGTCTGGAAATGTAATGTGGATAGAAGAACACCATTCTCCCCAAAGATATTCCGTCATTTGGTGTTCTGTTTATGTTGTAAAGAGCTGTCTAGCATCGTAGGGGTGGAGTCGTCCTGGAAGAGACCATTCCCATCAGGATTGAAATGCTTAATGATAGGGTACATTAAGGGTATAACAGAGCCATCAGATCCCCTCACTGTAGGGGACCTTTTTTTGGCATTATGCCACATGTGCACTTGCATTTTTGTCAAAAATAGGGTGAAGGATGACTCATCTTACCAGATCAATTTGTCTACATCTCTGTAGTCCATGACCTGTGTATTTTTTAAATGTGCATTAGTCTTTGGAATCCAACCCTATCTATTTGCCTAGTCTCTTTAACAAACATTTAACTTTTATTAAATTCTATTTCATGTTTTTTTTTTGCTTTTTGAACTGGCCAAGTCCTTTCAATTAATATAAACTTTCAACTAAATTAAACCTTCTAAGCTGGTAATATTCTAACATGCTTTCTTAAAAAAAAAAAAAAAAACTTTTTATAACTTGTTATTTCAGCATGACAATCACATAATATGTTAATATTCCCCACACATCATAAATGAATTTGTAGTATATTAGTGTAATATATGTAAGGAATTGAAGTTACTGTATGATATATTCAAATACTGAGTGACTTACACTTATCTTATTTATACAACTGAGCAGTTGAGGGTTAAGGGCCTTGCTCAAGGGCCCAACAGTGGCAGCTTGGTGCTGCTGGGGCTTGAACCCCCAACCTTCTATTCAGTAACCCAACACATTAACCATTGAGCTACCCCTGCACCTGTTAAGGGGTGGGATATATTAGGCATCAGCTTTTGAAGTTGATGTGTTGGAAGCAGGAAAACGTAATAATCTGAGTGACTTTGACAAGGGCCAAACTATGATGGCTAGATGACTGGGACAGAGCAGCTCCAAAACAGCAGGTCTTATGTGGTGTTCCCGGTATGCAGTGATTAATACCTACCAAAAGTGGTCCAAGGAAGGACAAGCGGTGAAACAGTGACAGTTCCTTGGGCAGCCAAGGCTCACCGATGCATGTATAGAGTGAAGTGATCCCACAGAAGAGCTACTGTAGCACAAATTGCTGAAAGGTTAATGCTTTTAATTTATTAAAGAATACAAAGTCACACTTTTTCATCCATTCACAATTACGAAATGTCTACGGGAAACGGCTTGTTTCCTGTTGTCAGTTGCATTATAACAGCAGTAAATAGTATCTCAAAATAGGTTTTTTTCTCTTGAGGTTAATAAGAAGACATGTTAAGTACACATTACAGAAAACTTCAAAACATCATTCAACCATTATATGGTTTTCTTGCTGTTAATACCAATATTATTGGTGAGGCAGGTCCTCAATATGTTATCATCTACAGTCCACATGGCCTCCTGTACTTCTTTTTTTCTACAGTGAGGAGTCAGATAGTCAGGGATTATTCTACTATTTTTTCACTTGTACTTTTCACTTCCGTCAAAAACATCTTGGTATATCAGGTTAAAGAAATCCTGATTTTGTTTTTTTTTTAAGTCTTTGGCTCACAATAGAATGTATGTAGTGAGCTCAGTGGAAAAGTCTAACTGTAAAATGCACTTGCATTGGCTTTACCTGAGAATTTCCCACTATATATGCTATTACACCAGTAATTAAATATCACCCATTTGCTTAGATCTGGTCTTGTTTACTAAGGAATCACAAAGTTCAATAGAAGAGATAATAGAAATCAAGAAGTCTTATGTCATACAACACATACATGGAAACCTGGCTGCTATCATTTCTACAGCCCACTAACATGTGAATCAATAAATCAATGGAACATGCAGTTTACTGTCTGATCATTTCTAGGGTTTCATGCTGGAATTACACTGGATCTGAAACAAAACACTGAATATTATTTATCTGGAAACATACAGGGTAATGATCCTCTGCTGAAAATGCTGTTTTTGTTAACCCTGCAGCTCTTCCTGCTGATTTATCATAAAGCCCATAGTATTGCCACTGTGAATCAATAAGTCAGGCGCTTTATTTGTTTATTGCTTATTATTAATACCTCAAGCTGCAATCATACTGAATCTGAAACAAAAAGAGGAAATCACATCGAAAACTCCTTAATGCAGCACACTCTGACTCCTTAAGTACTGTATGTCTGTGTGTTTAATTATTGTTGTGTTTTTCTCCAGAGCCTGTCTTCCGGGAGCGAGCCCAGGCCCTCTGAGTTTAGTGCTACATGATGCAACCGCTGCTCTGGATTGCACATAATGTCGTGTCCTCCTCAGTTAGCAATTTGGCCTTGGTTAGTAATGTAGTCACCCAGCATCAGCCTGTCCTGGCAGTGCTATGTAGAAATAAAAAGGAAATGAGATCCTCTGTCCAAAAAACAATTCCAACTAAAAGAAAAAAAAGGGCTTTTGCCAACATTTAAAGATTCGACAGTAATCAGGGGTTATTTTCACAACCCAGTGAATTGACTGTTTAAATCTCTTTTCATAATAACTAAATCTGTCCAACGATGCACATTCTGTTTGTTTTTTGTTCTCGGTTTTACCTCTTCTCCTTCATCTTCTTCTTCCTCTTATTATTATTAGTAGTAGTATTAGTATTATTATTATCATTATTATTTAAATCCTTCAATTTTTATTTCCTGCAGTTCAATTTCCATTTCACCGCCGCTGATGACTGGTGGAATCTTTAAAATGAAAACATTCCTGACCCATGTGATATGACAAAACACCAAGATGGTGAGTGGGAACAAGTAGTGAGAGAGATCTAGAGATCGTAAGGGTTAAGAGAGAAAAGAGAACCCACATAAAACTCGGCAGGAGCACAAAGACACCCCCTTCTCATTTTCACTGCCTCTCTCTCTCTCACTGCCTCTCTCTCTCTCTCTCTCTCTCTCTCTCTCTGTCTCTCGTTCTCTCTTTTATTCAGGCAACTGGAATCTGAAGATTTGACCCTGTCAATCAGGCCTAGTGACAAGTTTAATCACGGAGTGCCCTCCACAAAATCATGGCTAAATAGGAATGCAAATAATAGAGCACCAGGGCCTCTTATAAATGCTAATCAAGAGGACTAATCAAGTGACAGGTCCACAGATCCGGCTCTGTCGACGAGTCACTCAAACTTTTCTCTCGATTCTTTCATTCTTTCCCCCAATTCAGGTCAAATCTCTCATGTTTACACGAGATCTTTTCTAAACATTGTACAGTGCCATGAGTTTGTGTCCTTGAAGTCTCCTTGAACTTCAGTCCTTTTAAATGTATGTAACATATCAATCTTGGTCAGTAAAAGAGCTGTTTATTTGTTAGTTTAACTTTGCCCCCTTGTGCCAAAAAAAAAGGAAAGGCATTTTTCCAGTCCTGTAATGGCTATCTGATAGAGTTTCACTTTCTCCTCTCAGAGATGGAATGCCAGCCTATTTCACAACCATGTAAATGAAGCCATGCCAATCCACCACTCTCTGATCTGCCATGAAAGCACAGAGTTCTGTAAAGACTTTGAAATGTTGATTTAGGCCTGGTTTGAGGATGGCGAGTTTCTCCCTACTGCACCTTTAAAAATACAATTGATCTAAGTTTTATGTGTGCTTCAAAGTTGTGAAGGTTGCCTCTCTCTTTCTCTTTCTCTCTCTCTCTCTCTTTCTCTTTTTCTCCACCAATTGTCTGAGATGTCTGAGATTGTCAAAGCTAAATGTGAAGTTCCTCACTGCCTTGATAAAAGTCAGCCTTGATAGTTTAAAGTCCATAATAAAAGACAGGAGTGGGCCAAGTGCTTAGATTCTCATTGAACAGTAAAGAACACATGTTTTTTCTCTTAGTTTCTAAGCTCTACGTTATTGTTTTTTTAGTTCTATGTATATAGACTTTGATTGATTTCAGTCATAGCTCTGTTTTAATTACTCTAAACTGTGCATCCTACAATGCAAAGCATTGTTAACTAAAAGATTTTAATTACAATACTTTTTAAAGAATAAGCATTAGTCCAGTACATCAGTTCTGTTCATTTAATGTGTGTTTTGTATTATTTTAGTAAAATAAAGTTTTCTTTGGGATGCCATGGCGGCACTCTAGATATTGTTGCCATCTCCCAGTTCAATCCTGAGTTTTCTCCAGGTTCTCCAGATACTTCCTCCCAAAAACATATCATGGTATCCCGCGATCACCATGCCATAGTGTCCTCATCTGACACCTTGGTTGTGAATATAGGAATGAAGGATTTTTTTGTTTTTTAGTATTGTTTCAACAATCAATCATTTCTATTAGTGCTCATAACACATTATTAACATTCTTTTCTGGGATAATCCTAAGTGACGCCTCCTGGTTTCGATTATCAGTCAGAGTTACAGAGAATACTAGAATGTAAACATAGTCTTGCATCTCAAAACCCTTGGTGGCAAAGTCTATTTTCCCCCTCAAGATGATGGTTTACAAGATAATTCCCATGAGGCTGTCGGAATGCTTGCACTGCTCCCCATCTCAAGAAATTCACATAACTTAGTCTGGCAACGGCAAAGGGAAAAACAAAGACTTGGGGAAGGGGAAGCTGTCATGTGCTATATGTAAATTCTACACCAATCTCCATATAGGAAAACTGAACCTTAGATGTACAGTACATCATTTAGCTTCATGGTCTAGTATATCTAGACAGTTCACTAAAACGGTGATATATATATATAGACATAAATGTGAAGGCTTGTGAATAGCAGTGAAAGTGAAAATAACATTCAATATTTTTATCATTTGGCATTGTATAGATGGTTCCTTCTACTGTACTGTAAAACTTTTGGGACCATAGCAATTGGAAAAGATGGCATTTGATGAGTACTAGCCAAATCTTTTTAGGCTGACATGGTTCTTTATATTGAGCTTTATCAACATTCTTGACTGATAGCTAATACGAGGCCTTCTGCTTCCCCGAGGTGGCTCACACAGTGGACCACCCACATAGCTGTGCATCTCTCCAGGCTTCAACAAAGCATGACTGGTACCCAGTCGGCTAATGATGTCCTGAGCCAAGGCACTTCATGGGGTCTGTTTGATGAGGTAGTGCCCATGTACAACTGCTTAGTGATCTCCACAGATATTGCCCCTAACCACAAAGCGAACTCTGAGCTTCTGAGCAGTCTGGCATCAGATCAATCATCTTTTCTTCATTTGCCAGTAAGTCAGGCTCTGGGAGTGAGGTCATCAGGTCTGTGGTTTTCATTTCTTGCTTAAGGGAGAAACTCTTTGGTCTCTGACCAAGGGATATGTAAATTGACTTGGGATAGAAAAGTATGCTCTATCTAGGAAACATATAAGCAGATTTATGGAGGGAAGGGCATATATTCTTATTTTCATAATTTAGTCATAACCACATCAGGCATCTCTCACTTTATCGTATGACAGCTACCAATCAGGGAAGATGAAGGCTATTCACTCTTCATCCGAGTCACGTGAAGTCAGCCACTGCTACTCATGAAACATCAGAGGGCGGTGTAACACACTGTATGCACAAGCTCACAGATGCCCATGATTGGCTAGTGTGGCTGTGATTGATACATGCTACCCCTCCCTACCAGCAAGCATGGACAGTTTTGCTGGTCACGGACAGCTGGATCTGATGATCTCCGGATAGGGTGAACGTTTTTCCGTTGCGCCATACGGATGTGAATGTGAGAGTAATGAAAACAATAGTTTGTGTTTGTGTTAAAATTTATGTGGAGTTAGCACTCAGGTTGCTTCAGACCTTATGCAAGAAACACTTCTAAATGAGGAAGTAAAACAAAATCTGTTCAGATTTCATGCCACGTTTCCTTGTGTATGGAACATATCATTCAATAATAACCAAACTAAATATTTATACATTAAACATTACATTAAACATTTTCTGGTTACATGTTTATAGAATTTGTCATATATTTAACACTTCTAATAAAAAAATTATCATAAAAAGATACAGTATCGGCTCCCGAGTGGCCTAAAGGGTGGGAGGGGCAGCATACGCTCCCCCACATGTCAATCAGAGCGACACTGTCCAATCACGGGCGTCTGTGAGCTCATGCAAACAAGAGGTGTGCTCTTTCCTCAGAGTGTGCTACACCGCTCCCGAAAGTTGCATGAGCATCAGTTCGAAAGATGCGGCAGCTTGCGTCACGTGTTTCGGAGGAAGCACATGATGGCTTTGCCCTCCCTGACTGATGGGTGGGAATTGGAGACAACTAAATTAGGGAGAAAATCGGGAAAAAAAACATACAGTATCATTATATAACATGCACAAATGGGATACAAACATCCGCTGAATTTATCACTATCATCCAGGTCTGCTTCATTCCATCCAAGTTTCTACCCATGGAAGACTGAAATTAAGCTTTGTACATGCATTTAATCTGTGAAGCACCACATGAAGACACTGAGATAAATGAATACTACTATGAAGGAAGTTCAGGATAACTGTGCTGTATTTATATGCTGTATTTATAGCAACTCTGATAGCATTCAAGTGGGGTGGGAGAATTGACAGTCTGGCTAATGATGTGTTCTTGAGTGGCAACAGTTGCAGATGAAGAGGACCTCTTCAAGCAAGAGGGCACCAGTAGCTGACACCAGAGATAATAGCAGTGCATTGAGCCCATTGTGTTTGGCCCCCCACTCATGGCATTTGGAACAGAGAGCCTCTGATCCCCCTGGACAACTGATCTGTGCTCTGCCAGGGAACGTCAAACTTTCAATCAGATCACCTGAAGTATGCTGGCTGGGTCTGCTCTTTTAACCTGTGAATTCATTAATAATTAGCTTAATTGTGTGAAGAAGCAGAGGGTGACCAAATCCCAGACATCATCTGAATGCCCGAGTAGCAGAGATTCTATCTATCTATCTGTCTACATGTATGTCTATCTGTCTGTATGTCTGTCTGTTAATTTATCTATCTCTGCCTGTACTGTACTTAATGGAAAAGTTTGAAATATCCTGAACATTTTCATACACAAGCGTTTTTAAGAGAAAATTTCAGAATCCATCCATCCATCCATTCATCTATCTGTCTTTCTGCCTCTCTTTCCCTGTCTCTCTGTCTACCTATGCTGTGTGTCTGCTGTACTTACTGTAAAGAAAAGAGAAATATTCAGAATATTACTTATTAAACATTCTGCAACAACACAACACAACTGTTTCCCAATAAATTTTAGCATCCATCCATCCATTTCACCTACAGGGGTTAGACAATGAAACTGAAACACCTGTCATTTTAGTGTGGGAGGTTTCATGGCTAAATTGGACCAG
>JAOVVG010000018.1:20435781-20449178 GCA_028566375.1 Leptodoras nelsoni
TTGTAAATGTGTTTTCCGTGTTTGTAATTTTGTCGTACATAAATGTACATTTGTTTTGCACTTCTCGGCCACTGTAATAAACGGTTCCTTTTTACAACTGTTTTTTTTTTTTTATCTGTAACAACATTACAAAATGTTTCAGTAGTATCACCTTTTGGGTATGAATGGGTCCGTCTGTGTGTCTGCCCTTGATGGACTGTCCAGAGTGTTTCCCCTCCCTTCCACCCAGAGAGCGCTGGCATAGCACAGCACCCCCATGTCCCAGTAGTAGGATAAGCAGCTGAGATGTTTGGGAGGGTGTTGAAGGTGTCAAGGGTGATTAATAAGAACATTGGATTATACTCTTTTATTGTGATGCAGCTGATCCCACAGTAATGTCGGACATTAGACATAATACACTTCTGAGCATGGCATCATGCACACTCTATACACTGTTGGTTTAATCTGTTGCCGCTGGCAGTTCAAAAGGTTCTAGTCAGGAATTGCTGCACCCTGCAGACTGGTGGTGGTACTGCAACAACCAGTGGATTCATATAATCATTTTAACTCTAAGCAACACTTTAGCAGTGTGCTTTCATTTTCATCATTATTACATCAGTTTTATAGGAGTTTTAATACTCCATCTGGAAAGCAGCAGAGGCATGCTGACTCTACAGCTGAACAACAGTGTGTGTGTGTATGTATGTGTGTGTGTAAGAGAGAGAGAGAGAGAGAGAGAGAGAGAGAGAGAGGAAGTGTACTCATGCTGGATAGAGCAGAACTCACACTTGATTGCCAGCAGTTCATCAGTGCGTCTCTTAGAAGTGTCAGTGTGACTAGCCCGGGGCACAGCACCGCCTCCGATTGAAGCTGACATCGCCCAAAATATGAAAGCAACAAATCATACTCCTTGGTCGGGTCCTAATCTCCCGGCCAGGCCCCTGTGCTGTCGTCAGCACAAACAGGACTGCCACAATGAACTCTGCCACCAGCCTGCAGCTCTGCAGATGCTCCTAGCTAGCGGAGCACAGAGCCAGAACGCGGCCTGTTGCCACATACAGCAGTGCTTCAAAACAATCCCGATACACTATACTTACTATTTAGCACAAATTCTAGAATAATTCCATTATTAATGCTCACTTTAATAGATTTCTAAGACATCAGTATGCTTATAAAAGTGTTCTGTCTACCCTTATAAACAAAAATCAATGATAGTAAGTCCTTATTTTTAATAATGTGACCATGTGCAAAAACAAGTAATGGCCTGCAACTGCAAGTCTGGAGGATTTCTATTGTCACTTTACATCTTCTTTTATCACAGTGCAATACTCTGTTTTCTTTATACCACCCCTTTCCCACATTGAGATCAATGTGAGATCATTATTCAACCATTCTTAAAACCTACTTTTACATAAAGATTCCAGCATTCATCGATATTTTCTTATTTGGGATTTGTTCTTAGCGAAGAACAGAAACTTACTCCTGTTAAGATCTGTGAACAAACCTGTACAGTAAATGTGATGCTCAATCCTCCTGGCATCTGCTGAATCTGCTTGGGCACATAGGCAGGAAGGCAGGAAGGCGTCAGGGTGCACCAGAGGGATGTTAGTCTTATGTGGGGCTGTAATAGTTTTGGTTGTCAGGCCCCGGTCGCCTCCAGGTTATCTGCCACTCACTGTGACATGAATCAGCAGTGACTCCAATAGATTTCAGCCATTCCCCTTCGTCCTGTAAACACAGCCAGAGTTCGCTGACCTAAAGCTCAAACATGGCCCGTCTGCCAGTGTTGCAGCTGCGATCCCCGCATTTCCCACCTCCAACCGTTTCCTAAAGACTCATGGCGCCATTCTGTATGTCTGAACTTCTTTCAACAGGCCAACTGGGTTTTTTTTTTTTGATGGTTTTAAGTTCAAGAAACTGAAAATGATTTACAACAGGAAGAGCTGTAATCTTAGCCATGATGTGGGAGAAAATTCTCAGCAGCTAGTGAGACAGTGGCGGGTGCACACATACATGGGGAAAAAAAAGATTTACAATAATTGACAGCCAAGGTTAAACAATATGACCAATTTTGCATCTGTCTTGGGGAATATGTAAAAACCACCAAAATGTCCTAATAAAATCATTTGGTTCCTACATTTCTCTCCGGATTCTTCCTATTATTTTGCTGCTCATTTGACATGTGACACTTAACTGCTCCATGACATTTTCCTCAATAAATTCCAGTGTATTTTCAGTCCAGTTAGTGCAGTTAAAATGTTTTGTTTCCTCGTGGTTTTAAATCAGTGTCTAGATGCGCACAGCCCTTTTCCAGCATGGTGACTTAATTAGGTGGAGGACTGACACTTTTCAAGTGGCAGCCTGACAAGCTGATACACACAGGCCTGGAGAAAAAAAAGAAGTGGAGCCCATTTGCTGGATTAAGCATTCGAAAATAATCTGTCTGTGTTGATCTATTTGCAGGAAAATGAGACAAATGCATGGGTACATACTCTCAAACTGTTTACATTTGCAAAGATTAGGTTGTTGAAATGCAACATTAATAAAATTGTTATATTTCTTAGGCATGATTGTGCTGTTAGTAGAATAATCAGCACTTTTATTTATTTGTTTAGTCCTTTTTGTCCCTGTGCTTTGTGAACGTGGCACAATTAATTGTTGGGTTGTTTTAGCTCATGATTGTGCATCCGATTCAAGCTCGCCTTTAATGTGGCAATAAATCTTGAATGACTTTGAATTATTGGCTGGAATTAATATTAGAAACAGCTAATTTCCTAGCCCTGAGTACACTGATGAAAGGATATTTTTTCTATGGCTTAATGTGAATCGCTGACATTGAGCTGCTACCTCCAAAAGCCATTTCAAATGCCCTCATGCCACAAATGCCCATCCACTAGCGTGGTCATTTAAAATTCCCCCATTAAGCGCAAAAGGCTAAATGACTCGGCTGTGACTTACTGCAGTCACGGCACACTTCCATTTGACGAGCCACTTCAGAGACTCTCGGTTTTAATTAAGGAACACAAATGGCTGGAATATCACATTTATTTTGTCATATTATTCAACCATATCTTAAATCATCCTCTGGCTTCCATTTGAAAAGAAGTTGCTAAGCTGAAGGATAATGCCTTGACAGAGGGGAATTGTGGATCCATCGGCAATGCAAGGCACTAAATAATTTATGGCTTTAATCTGTGCACTGAGGTGTGGGATCTATGCCTGCAATTATAAATGCAAGGTGGAATTATTGCTGAACACTAGAACTGCATTAGGAGTCGTCTGATGAATGGCGTGATTGGCTCCTCATTTTCAGCAATGGAGGGCAAGTTGGTGTCAGAATGCTCAAATCACCAAAGCACAGATGCTTCCTCCCATTTGCCATCAAATGTCAGTTGCCAGTTATAAAACCGATATGATAGGGAGTAGTAATTGAGGACTTGACTGCTAGGGGAAAAAGAAATAAAAAAGCATAAAGTGTTTATGTACTTAGACTGTAATTATTCTTTAATAGCTCTGAAACGAGAGAGGCTGAGGGAGATATTTTTAATTGTTATGATATAGGCACGGTTCATAGCATATGCAGTAATGAAATGAAGATTCATTAGCATATCTAAGATATTAGTGGTTAAAAAAAACATTCGTTGGAAGAGAAATTACTGTGTGTCTTCTCGTCTGCCTATTGCTAAAATTTCAAGTGTGTATTTAACCTTGTGCCAGTAAATTCCAATAAAGCAATTTCTTCTGGTTAATAGATGTAACTGGCTACAGATATAAGGACCTGTAGCTTTTTTTAATGCATTAATGGACTGTCATTATGCCACATAGCAGGCCAACAATCCAGTCAAATGTGCTAAAACAAAAGCCAAAACAACACAAAAATATATTGTGCAATTGTGCAAATTACTTTCCTGATGTCTTCATCTACCTCCCCTGAAAACAATTCACAAGATTATTGGCATACTTAAAATAAATGCAGGAAGACAGGTAGAAAAATGTTAATGATTTATTTTTACTGGTATAAAAGGTGCAGTATGTTCTGTCTCACTATCCACCTTTTGATGAGACACATCTTTCTGCAGTGCTATATATACATTGATGTGAGACATTTTTATGTCAGACTTGTCTAAATCTGTTAACTCGCATACCGAATTCGAGCCTAAACTGGTGATTAAACATTTATTAAAGTGCTTTTCTGTTCTATCATTGCAACACAAATATTTTACAGAATAATGTACTGTACATTTATTTTTCTTTCTTTTTTCTTGTTTTTTCATTTATTATTTTTTATTTTTATGTGTGTGTGTGTGTGTTTTTTTTTTTTTTTTTAAGAAATGTGTGTTTGGCTACCTGTTTGAACATTCGTCCATTCAGGTGCATCATCATAGCTTACAGTTAATGCATCAATCAATTTGCTGTTAAACTTATTACAATTAAAACTTGCCATATCATACAAATAAATAGTCATAGCCAGAGCTACCGCATGCAAACATCTGCAGTTATGTTTCAAGCAATAATACAGTTCATTACTGGTGATGCAATTGAGCAGAGTGCAAAGACTTATGTCAATGGGTTCATTTCAGAATCTTTTGCAATGCATTTACTTACACTTCCTTCTAATTCAGCCAGTGTGCCCATTTTTCCTCAACATGATGAAATGTTTCATTTTAAATTTATGAGCATACTACTTAATGCTACATGTAACATGGAAAAAATAATTTCACTTGTTTTTTTTTAATATATAAAAGCAGAGCAATTACAGTTATTAACAACAAAACTACATATAGTAAAAACCAACCAAGCTATTCTTTGTCCATTTCAACAAACTGTGAATGATTCTCTGGAGATTTGCTGTGAGTTTTACTCAAGTGAAGTTTGACTGCATGGTTGCTGGCAAATGTCCGACTACAAAGCTTGCATTTGAATTTTGAGTCAATGTCTTCCTCTGTCACCAGTGCTTCTGTCACTCTAACACTGAAAGCTTTTGCCAGTTCAGGCTCTACTACCTTTGTCTGGTGCTCGACTGGCAGTTTGCTCATGTCTTTGATCTGAAAACCAAGATGGGATTCAAGATGGGAAATGAAAGCAGATGGCATTCTAAACTGGGATGCGCAGTCGTTGCAGTAGAAGACCGGATGTCCTGTGTCCATGTTCTTTAGAAATTTGGTCCCACCTGTTTTCCTAAGTTGGTATTTAACGTTGGCTAGCCAGTGGCTGATGGTAGTCATAGAGAGTCCAGTAAACTTGGAGATGTGCATCCGTTCCTGAGGACCAAGATCAGAGAGAAGATACTTGCCCTCGGAGGTCTGAAAGAGACTGGAAGCAAACTGGGCTTGAAGAATGAGCAAGTGCTGAGGGTTCCAGTTTGATTGCCTGCCTTTACGTTTGTGGACAGAATACACCTCACTGGATACGTCTTCAAACCGCCTCACGTCTGACTCCAGTTTCATTGCAGGCACTCTAGATGGTATTGAGGGCTTTGGTGTTGTGGCTTTGGGAAGAACCTTTACCATGTCAGCAATGTCAGACAGTGCATGTTTCTGAGGCATAGGAGTGGAGGACTGTGACGAGAGAGAGGAAGTCAGTTTGTTATGTTTGTTTTTTGTTAAGTCTATTGGCTGGTCATTAGTTGTGAACATGAAGGTGCTGTTGGCCCTGATGACAGCAGAGGATGTGAGGATTGAGCCTGGTTTCTCAAGACTTCGGCTTACTTCTGAGAATATAGGTTGGATGCGTTGAGACAGAACCCCCTCTTGCCTTGGCTTATTTGCTTTCCCCAAATGATTGTTCAGGACAGACTGCAGTGCACTTAAAGGGTTTATAGTAGGGACTTCCTGAGAGTCGCTGACAAGGTCTGAGGAACTGCTGTGCCCATTGCTGGCAGGAGGGCTTGGTGAAGGGTTGGCTGTGTCAGAGAAAGCTGGGCTCAACTTCCCTTTGATCGTGTCATTCCCTTCACTTACACAGTCTGCATCCAGCTTTGAAGAGGAAGAGGAATCATCCTGACAATCACTGTCATCATTCTCTGCCAGATCAAACTTGCTATTCTGGCTCTCTTTGTCATCAGATGCACCACCCCTCTCCTTTTTGATGTCCAGATTGTGATGTCCCTGGAAACTCTCATGTCCTCGAACTCCATGATAAAACTTTCCTTTGGGGGCAATGAGCCTCAGTCTGTGGCTGTGACTCTGTTTAACTTGTATGGGGGGAGAGGCAGAAAGAGGAGCATTCTTAATTACGCCTGATAGCTGGTAAGCTGCGTGTATGCTGGGGTAAGCACTCCAGCTGGGTGTCCCCGTCTGAGCCTTATTAATTGCTGTGGCCACTGTGTTGGCTAAAGATTTCAGTATATCACCCCCTCCACTGGCTTCTTGTTCCAGGTCCTCCTCCCGTAGGTATGGATATTTAAAACTAGCATCAGTACACTTTTGATCTGCCCCATCTTGCTGGTCATCTTTATTTTTCTCTTCTTCTTGGTCAGGCTTCTTTTCCTTTAGAGAAGGTTTCTGAGAATCCCCAGAGGCAATACACTTTGGGGAGGTCTTCTGTCCATCACATTCATTAACACTGGGTTCTGCTAATGTCTGCATCTTCTCTATTGCTAATGGATCAAGAGTTAACTGTTTACCTTTCTTGGAAGCTGAATTTGTTACTTTGATGAAATGACCAGTGACCATCATATGAGTGGTGAGCTGTTGAAGAGTATCGTGTGAACTTCCACATTCCATGCACTTTAGGATCTGGGATTTGCATGTTTCAAACTGCCATGTGTAGCTAGCACCATTTTGATAGCCATATCGGTTGTTTGGGGCATTTGAAAGACCAGATGACCTGTGGGCTTCACTGTAGCCAATAGCACCGGTGGTGGAGTCAGGGGAACAAGGCCTTGTAGATTCAAAGGCACGCTTCTTTGCTGGTGGAACTAATTTAGGAGTGATTACTGGAATAGGTTCTTTCAAAGGCACTTTCTGGTAATGTTTAGTTTTAATCATGTGTACACTTAGGTCTTGGAGAGAGTCAAATGAATGGCCACAAAACATGCATTTAAGCACTTTCTGGGCATCCTCTTTGCCTTCCATGTCTTGTAGGTTCCTCTTTCGACTTTTGGAAGATGAAGTGGAGGCAATTCCTTGTCTGCTATGGTTGTCATCTTGGTAGTGACCACTTTTGTTCATATGCACCGTCAATTCTACCAAGGTGTCATATGCTGCACTGCAGTCTTTGCAGCGGAAGCGACTGGCCCCTGTGAAGACTGTACCACATGCTTTGCTGCTTTGTCTGTACAGGTGCACTGAGCTGAAGAGGTTGGGCTTTGACACAGGTTTTGGGGACAGTGTTTGCTGTAAGGTTTTGGACAGTGCATCCTGATGCCAGTCAAACTCACGCTTAGCGCTTGCATTGGAGCTGTCGCAGTTTGGCTTACTGCCAGTGTTACCAACCTTAAGGTCTAGTCCAATATTTGTCCAGTAGGAGTCTGAGAGGAAGTTGACATAAGTTGCCCTCATTTTCTCAAGGCTGCTGTACATCTCATCTTTTGGTTTTGAACCATGATTCTCATTGTCCCTCAGGCTCTCTGGTGGGGAAGAGGCCTTGAAGTCAGATAGTCTGTCGCTACCATCACTCAGACGAGACTCCAGCTCAACCTCCTGGTTGGACAAGACACTGACAGGTGAATTCTGGAAGCTGTAGCTGCTCTTGTTGTCTGTTTCCTTGTCTTCAGGAATCTTAGTAGTGGTCTTTTCAGACCCCTCATCTTCATTCTGCATTTCATTTCCTCCCTCCTCTTCTGCCACTGGCTCAGGGGCACCAACATCATCATCTGGCTCATACACTGAAAAAGGAAGAAAGAAGAAAAAACATTTTATTCATAACAGAATAAAGTTGTCAGAATATAGATTTGAGTTCTGGCTGCAGCAAGAGAGATATTGATGTAGTAACATAGTATCTGTGATTCAGAAAGATCTATAACAGTGCTGCAACAGGTGTCCTGTGTACATGATGGGATAGGTCAAGAAATGAACTGAAAAGAGTGTGATAAACAGCACATTTTGGTATTGCCAATTAATTCAAATTAACTATTTAAAGTGTTTCCTGACTTATTAAAGTTAGGGTGCACAGTAATCATATAGAGCACTGTTTTCCACTTAAAATGTCTTCCAAAATTCAATTAGAGGCATATAATTGCTCTATAAAAGAAATTATAGAGATGAATGATCTAAAATGGATCCAATATGGTCTTTTTTAAGGACAGTAAATTGCATACAAAAAAAAGAATACAAAAGAAAAAAACAGAAATGGTAAAATGTGAGTTTGGTCAGAATGCCTCATTTTAGATATAAATTTTGGATTTCTATACTATACTGTGTATATAATTATATTACAATAACCACATGTTTGGTCGCCCATTCAAAAATCAAAACTGGTTATAGGCATAAGAGCTTTTACTGAAATATATATATATAGGACCAGACACTTGCACTTCCTCTGGTTAATATTCCATTTTTAGTTACAGTCAAGATGGAGAACTGTCGATTGTAAGCTTTAAAAGTACTACCCTGTGCAGCCCCCTCTAGGCCTTCAGCATTTGGACTCTAAAAAATAAGACTTTTTTTATCAATATTTTAGAGGTGCCTCAAGAGGAAGCCTGGAGCTGAACTGCTGCCAGCTAATGGACGAAGATGGAAACGGGATTCAGAGTCTGAAAACAAACATGGAGAATGCATGAAGAATGGAGGCCTTGCACACAAGCAAACGGACTCCCAGTGCGTGGTGACCTCGATCCAACACCATCAAGATTTTACATCCAGCAGACCAAGAGGAGTTAATACTTCATGGAATACTCTTACCATCTCCTGGTGCTTGAAAAGGAAATCTATATCTGTATTGTATATAGAGATAGAGATTCACATAACTGAAGAGCTCTGGACTGCAACTGTTTGATGTTTCTGCCATGTTGTGATATTAGTTTTAAGTGTATATAAATTCTGTGATTTTACACATATCATGATAGCAATATGAGCAAACTGTATAGCTATAAACAGATGCACAATGCCAGATATTAATAGGCTTTCAGGTTTTTAAAACAGACTGGAATATTTCTGCATATCTGTCACATTTGTAAATTGCACTTGTAATGGAGGGTACAAAACTGTTTACAAATATTCTCTATGTAGGCACAAGGGTAACATACAGTATACAACTGCTACATGTACTTTAACCTATAACAAAGGCTCAGGGTGAATTCTTTCTACTAAAGTAATAACATGTTAATAAACTATGCTTTTTTACATCATAGATATACCGATGCAGATTCTAATAAATATAAAGCAATTTACATTCTAACCTTTACCTTGACTTCACTGACTTTTCCAATTAACTACTTCCCATTGTTTCATCTAAAGCCAAACATTTTAAGGATTTATTTAAAATGCACTTTCTTTGGCACAACTTTGATTAGACATTATCATTATGATTTGATAATAAATATAAAACAATCACACACTGAACCACTGTTTTGAAGCTTCATGGCCTGCTGTATTTTAGTGCCATCAAAAGCAAAAATTAACCTCAAGCCCCCCAGATGTCTTGGAAAAAAATCCCATAGCCTTTCTTTCCAAAGCCATTTGTAAGTGTAAGCTTCTTTTTGCCAGCCTCTGATCTCTGCCAAGCAGCAGGGATCCAGCATACAAGATCAAATGCAAGGGCACAGGCCCTCAAGACATTAAGAGTTAGGCCCGTCTGCCGTGCTAAACTGCTACAGCGATATCAGGACACTATACCACAGGGGTAATTATATAGACAGACAGAGAGGCGGACAGACAGATGGACTGACAGACAGATTAAACTTCATTGTCATTGCTCAGTATGAGTCCAGCACAACAAAATGCAATTAGCATCTATGTGGTTATAAAAAATGGGCAAATATATAACAGTACATGTAAAGGCAGAAGGCAAAAGATGATAGATAACAAGTCCAGTGTGTAGTTTGTAGTGACTGAAGCGGTAAAGAAACCTGAGCCGACTGCTCCTGACACGGATGCTCCTGTATCTGCTCCCAGATGACTGGAGGTTATACAGTGTGTGGCTGGGGTGGGAGGGGTCCCTGATGATGCTGCATGCTCTGAACACACAGTGCTGGTGGTGAAAGTCTCATATGGCTGGGAGTTGAGTTGTGTGCCTGAGCAGTCTTCACCAGTCCTCTCAGCCACAGTGGAGGTGCTATAGCGAACTGTTACACCATTGGTCAGTATACTCTCCAGGAGATGGTCCTTCTTCAATCTCCACAAGAAGTAAAGGTGCTGCTACACTTTCTTAACCAGGCAGGAGCTGTAGAGTGTCCAGGAAAGATCCTCAGAAATGTGGATACCCAAAAGCTTGAAACTGGAGACTCTATGTGTGCAGCTCTTGCTATTCCGGTAGTCAACAATGAGCTCTTTGGTCTTCTCTGTGCTCAGGGAAAGGTGGTTGGAGGAACACCATGCTGCTTGGTGCTGGATCTCCTCCCTGCAGGCCAATTCATCATTGTTGTTGATGTGGCTGACCACTGTGGTGTTGTCTGCAAACTTGATGATGATGTTGGATCTATGTAGCAGCACACCGTTGAGGGTGAACAAGGAGAAGAGCAGTGGACTTAACACGCAGCCCTGCGGAACGCCAGTGTTCGGGCTGAGACTGGAGGACACCCGACTGTCCAACCTCACAGACTTTTGTTTGTGAGGAAGTCCAAGACCCAGTTACACATGGGGGTGCTGATTCCCAGGTCACTGAGCTTGGTTACCAGCCTGATGGGGAAAACCATGCTGAAGGCAGAATGGAAACTATAGAAAGTACATTGGAAACCCATGCTCTCACCATCAGTCACTCATGTTTAAACCAATTATACAAGGAAAGCAAAGACCATTTGTATGTTTTTATGAATGTTCACTAACCTATATATTATTTTAATTTAGCCTAAGCTGTGCATAAATACAAGCTGCACCCTTGTGGTTTAACCCTCTTTGAATTTAGGAATAGCTATCAAGAAAAGTGATGATCCGAGGCTGTTTTGGTGCTCTGTGTTCTTTCAAACTCATGAAGGCTGCCTACAATTTAAATAGGCTCACAAAATAAAGGGCTGGCATGCTGATGCAAAGATTTAGCATGTCATAAACTCCTGTAAACCCTCCAATCTGTGTCAAAACAAATTTATGTCTTCAGACAGAGATATGCAAAGGTCAAGAAACCTAAGGTGTCTGTCATAAATCAGCTACTTGAAGTGTTTATAACATTAATCCATTGGAACGGAGTCTTGGCATAACAAGACCTCGATTTCAAGAGCTTGCTGGTTGTGGGCCAAATGGCTGTGCAGGACTAGTGGACTAGTAGACAGAAGAGTCTTACACACATGCTTACACACACACACACAAACTTTTCTTTATTATTTATTTATTGAAAAACCTTATCACACAATGCTTCCAACGCCTCTGCCATTGTTGGCACTGGTGCCTGAAATCGTCAACTATGAGGGTGTTTAGAGCCTTGGTTGCAGCTGGATATCAAGTTCAGCTCTTATATATTTGGGGCTTTGCAAAAATTCTGAAATATTCTGAAAGAACTCATGAATTACAGTGTATTGCATATAATGTGTGAATTTTGCTCTCTCTGTTGTTGAGTCCAAAACCAAGACAAATTCCTTGTACACTTGTATTTGGTGACTAAAATATTTTGTTTCTAGAATTAGGATATTGACCACCCTTGTCTTAATCCAGTGTCAAAATGTGTGTCTGAGGTACATAATTCTTTGAACTCCGATTGAAAACATTATCAATCAAACATTGTATGGATATACAATGATACATATGATGTTTTCAATCGGAGTTCAAACAATTATGTACCTCAGACACACATTTTGAAGAATTTGAGAATATCCTCATTCTCAATGGAGCTGGTATTTAGGAATTAGAGGCCAAGTTGTGTTTGATGTAAATCCGTCAATCAAGGGCCTGTAAGCGTACAAACCATCTTCTATGTCTGCATAATTACAAGTGCTCTTTAACTGCTCTCAGAGTAATGCTGCTAGTATTTCACACTGGGAGTGTGTTCTGGAACAAGCTAGAAGTAAATCTGTCAAGGGCTTGATTTGCATTCATTTAGAGAGCATAAAAAATATTGTATCATTGCAGCTTTTCTGAAACACTGTAGACACTTCCATCACCCTCACAGTTCTGCTACTTCTGTGTCCTTCCCATGTGCCCTTCTGGTAGTGTTACTAGTATTTGCCATATCAACATATATCCCCGTAGCTGTAACATTTCCATCAGGAGGACGTTTGTGTCCAGGAGACAGCAGCAGCATTCAGGGCCCAAGAGGTAACACTATCTTCATGCGAGACGCTCTAATTTCGAGGTGCCGCTGACAGGTCTGCATGTCTGGGGCACTTTCACCATGGCTCGCTTGCCCATCTCAGGCTACAGGGTTTTTTTTTTTCCTTTTGCCCCACGCCAATCGATAGCTCTTTTTACTTCTCATTGATTGCCTAGCAGTGGGAGCGACCTAAGCAGAGGCTGTTATGACATTTCTAGATTTCCCCCTGTCCTTGGGACAATCAATTACACGCGCATGGCAATCAAAACCTCTTTGCAAAATGAACCTGCTCCATGACATTTTCATCTCCTGGATTTATGCCATGCTTTAAAAAAAGAGAGAGACGGAGAGAGACAGACAGAGAGGGACGGGGGAACAGACAGACAGGGTTTTCGTGTCTCACATAAGAATGCAGTGTGCACATATACACATACACAGTGTATACTCAGACACATGCTAATGACCCAGGTCGGGTGATTGGTGAAATCTCATGCTAAACTCGGCCATACAGAGATAGGGTTTGGTTATAGATTTTTGTCATCAGCTATGACAGCCAAGTCCACTGTGGATTTACCTTACGGTGCCCTATATAGAGTTCAAGAGTCTTACAGCCAGCATAGTTGCAGCACAAAGAGACTTTGATAAATCGCAGTAGCACCAAGAAGCTCTCATTTATTCTGGCCTGCTTCCTTTCCTGCTTTGTAGCACAAAAAATACGGCAGACGCAAACATTCCGTGTTAGATGTGGGCAAAGTTTTGAGTTCACAGGAAAAGTCCCTGTGCACTAGGAGTTGGTGATATGATTTTTTTTTAAATGATCATAATTGTAGGCATTTCTACAATAAAATATCATGACATTTAGGTTTGTACATAAAAACTGGATGATCATTTATTTAATGTCTATAAAAATAAGATATATTATTATTAGGGGTGTAACGATACAGTCTGCTCACAATTTGATTCGATTCACTATACTGAGTTCACGATTAGATTTTCTTGACACACACACACACATATATATATATATATATATATATATATATATATATATTTTTTTTTTTTTCCCCTAATTGTGTCGC
>JAOVVG010000018.1:20597548-20615288 GCA_028566375.1 Leptodoras nelsoni
TGTAAATAGTCATGAAAATAAAGAAAACGCATTGAATGAGAAGGTGTGTCCAAACTTTTGGCCTGTACTGTATATTAGAATATTATAATAATTTTAAAGAACTGAATTAAATGTAAATTAATCAACTAAATTACCAATTGAAAACTTATATATATATTGAAAACCCAAAGGTTTACTTAGTGCCAGTGCAGTGCATCAAATCTAAGACTTTTAATGTCAAAACCTTACTTTTGCTAATCAATTTACTGTCTATTAAGACATTTTAATGCCCTGTTATAACAAACAGAAAAAAAACATACAGGAAAGCTTGTCCGGAATTGCTTGCCTGCTGTAACTAACAAGCTGACTAATGATTCATTAAGAGTCATCCAATCACAAGAGGGCTAAAAAAAATAAAAACAAGACTGATGCTCTACCAACAAAAGTGGGCGTGTTTGGAATATTATCTGGTGTGTGCCTTGCCAAATTCTGAAGCAACCAATTAGAGAGTAGTCTCAGGTCACCTGCTTGCTGAAGGTTTCAGCTGCACACACAAGAAGCATATGTATTCACAGCGAAATGAATTAAATGCAGGTAGTGCTCTCACATTACAGCAAGAAGGGCCTGGGTTTGATTCCAAGGCCGGATGACTAGGGTCCTTTCGGTGTGGAGTTTGCATGTTCTCCCTGTGTCTATGTGGGTTTCTTCCAGGTGCTCCAGTTTCCTTCCACAGTCCAAAGACATACCATGTGGTAAGCTGGAGATACTAAATCACCTGTGTGTGTGTGTGTGTGTGTGTGTGTGTGAATGTGTCTGTCTGTGTATCTACCCTGCAATGGACTGGCGACCTGTCCAGCATATTTCCCTGCCTTTCGGCCAGTGAGCACAGGGATCAGCTCCAGCACCCACCTGTTGACCAGCTGCCACCATCAGTAATATAAATTGATTGATGTTTATTTTTATAATAAACCAATTAAGCCAAATATTCAGCACTTATTTTTAATGATCAATGAGTAAAATGAAGCCCATGATGATAAATACAGTAGGAACGAACATTAGTGAACAATTCGTTGGTGACTGGCAAAATTCAGAGCCGAGGCTTAATTTTCATTTACACGTGGAGACGTGAGTTCAGGAATATTTTGGAACATGCTGTAATTAAATTGTTGTATTTTATTTGGCTCTTTGGTCATGGATTGAATAAACATTTGTGGACATGGGTTTTTTTCTATGTGTTCGATTATTTTGTTTCTTTGCTGAAGTTCATGGATATTAATGTTAGCTAATTTGGGCCAAGAGATATACAATGTGTAAATACTGGAGTGAAATTTTTGGTATCTGGTTCCAGAGAGTGCATATATACAGTATTACAACATGGCACGAGAGACATGAGACAAAAGTGAAGTGCACACAGATTGCAACATGACATGAGAACTAGCAGTGCACCTTGTACAATATGCTAAGAAATATACACTAAAATATACATGATACGCAAACACAGTGATGCAATATGCATAAAATACACCCGTATGCAGCAGCAGAACAATGTGTACACTAGTATGTGCAAGTTTGAAATTGTAGGAAGTTTACAACGTGCATGTGTAAAGGTGATATGGGATGAGGAGGCACAGTCTGTGTGTGATTAATGTGATGTGTAAATGGAGAGTAGTTTAGTCCGCAGTGATCAGTGGCATCATTAAGAATCTGGACAGCTTGTGGAAAACAGCTTCTTGTGAGTAACTCTGAATCAGTTTTGTTAGAGATCTTATTGAGCTAATCTATCTCATCCTGGGTTAGAGGAATGAATCCAGTGTCCAAAATGTTTAACCATATAGCTAACATGTTACACAAGCTAATTAGCTAACTGTGCTAACATAACACATTTTTTAAATACAAATCCCATTTCCAGAAATGTTGGGACATTTTCTAAAAATGCAATAAAAACTTAAATCTGTAATCTGCTAATTTACTTGAAGCTTTATTTAACAGACAAAAATACATGATGAACTTAATTCTGTTTGTTAAATATAAACAAATGTATAAATTGATGGCTGCAACACATTGAAAAGTGTCAGAGGCAAAATAAGACTGAAAAGGATGAAAATATGCTCAGGTGGTATTGTTTGAGGAAACCATAATACGAGTTCTCTGGGCCCGAAGTCATCTGAGATGGACAGAAAGACAGTGGAAATGGATGTCAGGTTTTATGTATAGCAAAGGTGAAAAAGACTATTCAGTCTGTTACCCAAGAAAAAGTGCATAAATCAGCATCAGTGTCCATGGCATGGGTCATCTGCATTTATAGGAAGGTACCATTAATGCGGAGGCTTATACTGGTATTTTGGAGAAACATATGTTGCTATCAAGTCAACATCTTTTCCCAGGAACTTCATAGCAGGACAATGCAAGGACTCATTCTGCACCAGTTACAACAGCGTGGCTTGACTGGGCTGCCTGCAGTCCAGATCTGTCTCCTATTGAAAATGCATGGAGCATCATAAAGAGGAGAATCAGACAACAGTGACCATGGACAGTTCAGCAGCTCAAGTCTTCTACACAAGAATGGGCAAAAATTCCACATGGAAAACTGGAAAAAAAAAAGTAGTATTAAAATTAGTATCTTCAAATCCCAAATGATTAAAAACTATAATTTAAAGAAATGATGATGTGACCCAGTGGTAAACACGCCTCTGTAACTACTTTTTTTTAGTTTGTTGCAGGCATCAATTTCTAAATTTGTTTATATTTAACAAATAGTATAAAATTCATTATTGAAAACACTGAAAATCTTTTCTTTGTCCTTTTGTCTGTTAAATAAAGTTTCAAGTGAATAAAAAAATGAAGGTTTTTATTGCAGTTTGTAAATGGTATAAGTACTAGCTGTGTTATCTGCATACATTGTAGAGACAAAGCCATACAATTTTCAATCACAATTTCTCCATAATTGTGGTATTACCAATTGCTATCCTAATCCCTCAAATTCCTAATGATAGTGTGAACTTTTTTACTGAAAACTCACTCAGGAGAAGAGACTAGATTACATTACTTATTTAATTACATGCATATTTTACATGTTCTAGTTGATCTTTAATGACATTACCGCCCTTCACCGGAACTAGAATGAAATCTTTTTCATTTCGTTTTCTTAGTATTTTAACTTTCAGGGTTACCAAATTTTTAAATGGAAGAACTTGACTTGGGATTGGGATACACATAAAAGAGAAACACATTGAAGCTCAAGAAGTCTGTACTTTTTGAAATATAAAGTATAAAATGTAAAAAAAAAAAAAAAAAAATTCTCAGGGGTTTTTCCACAATGCGCCTAGATCCTTGAGCAATGTTTAACAGGGTAAAGGTTTAGAAAGATTTATGTCTAAAACTAAAAGCTGATAGATAATAGTTTCTTATTGTAAACCATTCAAGTCAGTCATAGGTTACTACTTGCAGGGCCTTTCAATAGAAAGATTTTTGCATATGCATGTGTACTGTGTGTATGTGTGTGTTTAGAAAAAACATACAATTGCACCATAGACAATGTCCATTTGCAAATCACCTTAGATGGCAGAGAGGCAGTGATAGACTTTTTATAAGGGAATAAATAAGTGACTAGCTCAAAGTGAAGCTCCCTCAGATAAACTTTGGATTACTTTGGATGGTATATTTGTAGCATAACCACAAGGCCAGCGACAGTCACTCTCCTCTCAGCAACGAAGGCAGAAAACATGCCTGGAAGAAGGGTTCTGAAAGATAGATGCTGTCGATCAAAAATGATAAATATTTTACACTTACTCTATCCATTAGGGCTTTTTGCAAGAAAAAGGGAAGAGTAATAAAATGGGTGGCATATAAAAACAAATATGCACGCAAAGAGAGAGCCTAGCTTTCTCACCACGCTAAGAGTCCAGATACTGTCTGTAGTACTTTAGCCTCCATCTTCCAAACTTCTCTTTCTTGTCTTCTCATCTCTCTCTTTTTTCTTTCTCTTTCTTTCAGTGAATAGTGCTGTCTCTCCATTGTAATGATGCTGCCTCGTAGCAGCCCTTGGAATGACCTTTCTTTAATTAACTGCATCTTGATGAGCGGATCTACATAGAATGTGAAGGTTAATTAATGAAGTATCAGTGCCTGGTCTTAAAACCATCACCTAGTGGATGACAGCTGGGCCCACCACTCTCAATTTTACCAGCCGACTCATTAGCAACGGCAGGGCCGATTGACAGCTCCTCTTTGCTCTATGGGCCAAGAGCAAATAGTATTAAAACAGACCGAGCTGTGCTTTTTTTCTTTCTTTCTCAGAAAGAAATGTGATCTTCCTCACTTAGACGGTATAACAAAACCGAAAACACATTTGAAGAAGCGCGATCCGGCGAAGCACGAGATAGCAGTATATATGCAATGAGATTCAAATCAGAACCCTATAAAAAATGCAGATGAAAGCAATATAATATCTCCATAAAGGTTCAGGAGTGTGTAATCGGTTTCTCGCAGCCAGATCTGTGATGGATGGTGATGGATAACTCTGGATTGTAATACTGCACAGATTCATCTCGATAAGGCCCCTGCTTTTGGGTGTCGGTTGTTTCCAGATGCATTGCACCGCTGCTTATCAGTGAGATTATAAGAAATCAGATCCACATTAGCAAATGGAAGCAAACGTAAAGAGAGACGTATTACCGGAGGGGACAGTGCGAGGGAGGATTTATGGTTACTGAATATGTTGCACGTGATATAAGCCTCTGTAGTTTCACACACTTCTCTGAGAGCAAATACAATGAAGCGTGCAAATGAACCAACACCGTGTCCATGGTAAATCTGGCAGACAAGACCAGAATACAAAACTCACTTCAACAGTCTGCTGCAGAGTTAAAACAAGGCTGCCTTTGATGTATGTTATGGGATATAGGATGTAGGATCTGCTATGATTTTCATTCACTAAGGCAGAATTTGCACCTAGATATATTATTTACAACATCGATCTCTTTATTGTCCAAAATGTTAAAATCACCTAAATTCCTGGGGTCTCTTCAAGGTGTGAAAGCATTCCAGGTCAAAAACTTTATTATTGTTCATATCAGTTATTGGAAAAATGTGAGTTCAGTCATTTGACCAAGATGTGATTGTTGTTGCCAGACAGGCTGCTTTGGGGTTTTTTTTAGAAATAACTGATCTCCTGAGATCACACACAACCATCTGTAAAAGAATTGCAAGTTCTTTTTTTGTAATCTTCAACTGCCCACTCCAGCCTCAGATTCCTGTTCTTGACTGACAGGCACCGACCCTAATGTGGTCTTTCTGCTGTTCTGTACTTCTGCCTCAATGTTTGACAAGTTGTGCATTCTGAGATGCTTTTCAGGTCACCACTGTTGTAAAGAGTAACTAGAGTTACTGTAGCCTTCCTATTTGCTCAAACCAGTCTGGCCATTCTCATCTGATCTCTCTCATCAACAAACAAAGCACCTGAAGTGAGTTAATGCTCACTGTATGTTTTCTGTTTTTCCTACCATTCTGTATAAACTCTAGAGATGTTTGTGTGTGAAAATCAGCAGTTTCTGAAAAACCCAACACAGCCTGTCTGGCACCAACAGTCACATCCTGGTCAAATCACTGAGCTCATATTTTTCCACTAATTGATATGAACAATAAATGAGGTTTTTGAACTGGAATGTGCTCGCACCTTGAAGAAACCCCAGCTTTTTAGGTGATTTTAACATTTTGGACAATAAGGAGACTGGTGTTAATGATGTAATAATGACTGATTAAATGAACAGTCCTCAATCTGTACTCTAGTGTATACTGTATCTCATGCAGTATGAAAAGCAAGTGCAAATGATCTTAGCAACCTTTGAAAAATACAAATCTAAAGCAGCTACCAGCATTTTCTGAAGCTTTTCCAGAACGGTGCATTGGCATCAGTGACCTCGGAAGAACGTCAGAGCTAACAGGGTTGTGTTAAGGAGTAAATAATGCGTGTGTGCTACATGGTGTGGTGACCTGCTTTCTACAGCAGCACCTACAGGTCAGTAAGCTCCTATTAAACATTCACCAGAGAATTAGATTTTTTGATCTGCTTTTGGTCTCAGCTCAGAACTGCTGGAAAATCATCTAGGCTGTGATGTTCCTCCAAGCGGTGACTTCTGAAAGAGAGATGTGCTGAATACTTTATCAGACTTTCTTTCCTATTAACCTTTTTGTATAACCATCTACTTATATAGACATAAATAGTAATAGTAATTTTGGGTTATGGTTGTATTTCACAGTGTTGCAAAACCTTTGGAGTCTTTCCAGACTCTTTTTCATCAGTTCCCTTCTACTCGTTTTTGTAAAGTGTGTTGAAGCATGGTTGGAGTGTGTACTGCAGCTGCTGTAGGAAGCTAGGCCACGCCAACTCCCTTGTCTCTCGTATGCGTAACCTGCTCCAGGTAGTCATCTAAATCATTTGGCACATGCTGCTGTCACTGAAGACAACCCAGTTTTAGAGAGTGCCTCACGAAAGAAATCGCAAACTAAATTTGCTGCTGCAGCACTTTCGCATTGCTTGTCTGAAATATTTGACACCAGACAGTATCTCGGGACTCCTGTACACTCGACTGAGGGTGGAGGGGAGGTGCAGTAGTCTTAAAAGGGAACTTCCCTGCAGCACCTTGTTTTTATTTCCCCTCCTATTAGTTTATTTCTCACACTCTTGCCCTTAAGACAGAGGGACTGCAGAAGATATAAGTGACCAGTGAAGAGAAATCCCAGTGGTGTGGCAGGTGTGGGATCGGCCTTCATTATCTCCCAACACCTACGTCCAATTATGAGCCGTGCTTCAGTGATGACAACCTGGCTGTGTGAGCGTGCATGTGTGTGTGTGTGTGCCACTCATTCCTGGGTGGCCTGAGCTTCACTTGATATTTTCTTTAAAGTTTTCCTACACCAAATATCCCTCAGTTGCGTCTCTTTTCTCTTGTAAATACCAGAGAACTTTCTTCTGACAAAGTGTGAAAATTACCCTTTTTTTCTTCTTCTGCTATATCTCTATGTAGGTTACAGCAGAAACAACATGATAGTCTGTTAGTAAGCCTGTGCTGATAATTGGTTGCTGATTGTTTTGAAATAAATGGCATGCAAATCAGCACATGCTTTGTGTTATGCTTTTCTTCTTTTTCAAATAAATTATTGCAGATAAGGGCATCATGAATTACAACTATGTTTTTTGCCTTTAAAATATTCATATGCAAAAGAATACTGGCACTCAGGTGCAAAATAATTCTGAAAGGTTTATTACACTGGGACATGATAAAAAAAAATTTACAAAAAGAAAAGAAAAAAATGCTTGGTGCATGTATAAATAAACCTCTTTCTTTTTATCTGACCTAAATTTGAACAATATTTCTGTCAGAGCCAATCAGCCTTGTGACATTATTCTCTCATTACGGTGCCGCTAACATGCTGCAATATCTTGACTAACAAGTGATTTATGAGAATTTAAGTCCTAGACTTCGGATTAAATTCTAAAGTTGGATAAATGAGGAAAGTATCTGTTGTTATAGAACCCACCTATTTTATGTAATCACTGACTCTCCCATTCCTCCCATTCTTCTGTGCATTATGACCATGATGATTGGAAATCATCCCTCCTTGGATCACAACCTTATCATGGTGGAGGGGTTTGCATGCCTGCATGACCCCAGAAGTTATATTGTCGGGGGCAATAGCCCCTGTTAGGGTCTCCCAAGGCAAATTGGTCCTGGGTCATAGGCCAGACAAAACGTGATACAAAAATGGATCTCTATGAGAAAGAACAGAACAAGGATCTTGTGTCCCTTGACCAGAATAAGGACCCACCCTGGATCCAGGCCTTGGGGAGGGGATCCTAGATGAGCTCCTGGTGGCCGGATGGGGCCCGACTGTGCTCAGCCCAAAGGAGCTACATGGGCCCACCACCTGGGGAGGCAGTAATGGGGGTCTGGTGCATCATGGATTGGGTAGTGGCCTATGGTGTGGGTCTTGATGTTCTGATCCTCAGTTACTGAAACCTGTTTTTGGAACATGGAACGTAACATCTCTGTTGGGAAGGGAGCCTGAGCTGGTGTCCAAAGTTGAGAGATACAGGCTAGATATAGTCTGGGTCACTTTGACGCACAGCGTGGACTCCGGAACCAGTCTCTTCAAGAGGGGCTGGATGCTATTCAACTCTGGAGTTGCCCAGGGTGAGAGGCATCAGGCAGGAGTGGGGTTGCTTTTAGCCCCCTGCCTCGGCACCAGCGTGTTGGGGTTTTGCCCAGTAGATGAGAGGGTAGTTTCCCTGCACCTTTGTTTTGGGGAATGGGTGCTGACTGTTGTTTGTGCTTATGCACAGCAGCTCAGAATACCCAGCCTTCTTGGAGTCCTTGGAAGGGATGCTGGAAAGTGCTCCTTCAGAGGACTCCATTGTTCTGCTGGGGGACTTCAACACTGTGGGTAAAGACAGTGAGACCTGGAAGGGCCTCTGTGATCTGAAATTGAGTGGCAGAGCTTTGACTGCATCTTGCAGGAGGCTGGGAACATCAAGTCTGAATGGGCTGTGTTCTGGGCCTCCATTGTCGAGGTGGCCGATCAGAGCTGTGGACGCAAGGTTGTCGGTGCCTGTCAGGGCGGCAACCTTCGTACCTGGTGGTAGACACAAAGAAAGAAAGAGTCCTATCAGGCCTGGACTCTGGGTGCAGCTCACTCTACCGAAGGGCCTTAGAAAAAAACTTTAAGTTGGCTCCAAGAAGGTTCTGGCAAACAGTCAGATGGCTCAGGAGGGGAAAACAGTTTCCCACTAACATTGTATGCATGTGGAGAGTTGTTGACGTCGACTTGGAACGTCATCAGGTGGTGGAAGGAATACTTTCAGAATCTTCTCAATCCCACCAGCACATCGTCTTTAGAGAAAGCATAGTTTGTGGACCCTGGGGTTGACTTGTCCATCAGTTAGGCAGAGGTGGCTGAGGTTTTTAAAAACTTCTCGGTGACAGGGCCCCTCGGATGGATGAGATCTGCCCAGAGTTTCTTAAGGCTCTGGATGCAGTGGGGCTGTTTTTTAAGAAAGGGGACCGGAGGGTGTGTTCCAACTATAGGGGGATCACACTCCTCAGCCTACCTGGTAAGCTATATTCACGGATATTAGAGAAGAGAGTCCTCAGATTCAAGAGGAACAATGTGGGTTCCGACCTGGTTGTGGAACACTGGACCAGCTCTTTACCCTCTCCAGGATCCTGGAGGGTGGGACTTTGCTCAACCAATCCACATGTGTTTTGTGGATTTGGAGAAGGCATTCAACCATGTCCATCAGGGTGTCCTGTGGGGGGTGCTCTGGGAGTATTGGGTACTGGGCTCATTTTTATGGGCTATCCAGTCTCTACACAAACAGAGCAGGAGCTTGGTCCACATTACCAGCCAAAAGTCAGATTGGTTTCCAGTTGGGGTTGGACTCCATCATGATTGCCCTTTGTCACCGATTCTGTTCATAATTTTTATTCCATCATTTATTGGGTCATTTATTTGGTCGGGAGTGTGCTCCTGCCTCAGGTGGAGGAGTTTAAGTATCTCTGTGTCTTGTTCATGACTGGGGGAAAGGGGGAGTGGGAGGTTGACAGATGGATTGGTGCAGCGTCTGCAGTAATGCGGGCTCTGTATTGGTCTGTTGTGGTGACAAGAGAGATGAGCCATAAGGCAAGGCTCTCAATCTACATTCTAACCCTCACCTATGGTCACAAGCTTTTTGTAGTGACCGAAAGAATGGGATTGAGGATACAAGTGGTTGAAATGAGTTTTCTCCACAGGGTGGCTGGACTCTCCCTTAGAGACAGGGTGAGGAGTTCAGATAACTGGGAGAGACTTGGAGTAGAGCCACTACTCCTCCACGTCAAGAGAAGCCAGCTGAGGTGGTTCGGGTTTGTGGTGAGGATGCCTCTTGGATGCTTCCCTGGTAAGGACATGTCCAACTGGGAGGAGACCCCAGGGAAGACCCAGGACATGCTGGAGAGATTATATTTCTAGGCTGTCCTGGGAATGCCTCAGCATCCCCCTGGAAAAGATAGAGGAGGTGGCTGGGGAGAGGGAGGTGTGGGGCTCTTTGTTTAGGTTATCCTGATTTCTCATTGTCCTAATTTCTCATGCTCTCAAGACAGTTCGTCATTCTGAATACAGTGTTGTATATCTTTAATGATGCTTTAATAATCTTTCTACATGAAATCACAAACTAAATAAAAACTGTGACTAGCTTTAACAAACTATTTATTTTATATAAAATCTTTTTTAACCTCTTTATTTAAATTAGCTGCATCATCCATCAGCCCTACAACATGTAATATGTGTATATTTGGTTAAAAATCTTTTTCTGCAAATCTGCAAAGTTACACACTTTGGGGGAGGGTCCTGATCGTGTGCGCGTAGGTAGAGAGAATAGCGGGCTAAAAGTGAGAAGGACAATGTCATCATAGCAAACACATACACTTTATCAGCATATTTCATTCATGTAGGCTGTGAAGCAACACAGCTAACTTTATTGTTGAGTGGTAATCAGGACTGAGTAAATCTCACATTAAGTGGAGCTGTGCTGAGACAGGTGGTGATTATCTGAAAAGCTTTTGAAGTCTGTACTTCAAATTACATCTCACTGGGGAAAGTCAAACACACATGTATTTGTTATCACAGTGCTTCTCTACTTTACTTTCAGCCATGCAACCTAAGTGTGAGTGTGTCTGTTTAAATATCAGTCTCCATCTGATGATCCCAGAACTGCACATTACTTACAAAGCTACATTTGTCCACCATTTATGTCGAACCCAAGGCAAAACATTGAAACTTCTTACATGATTTAATTTCTATAAATGTTCAAATGATCCAAAATCTCACCAATAATCTAGGATTAAAGAAGAAGTCCAAACATTTGAAAAAAGATCTATGTAACAGAATTTCTTTCTTTCCTCTATCATTAATCATCTCACAGCCCCCTAGATATATCTGATGTATTTATCCAAAGTAGTTGAAACTAGCTCCACCTCCAGCAGCTACAACAGTAACATGCTGCTTACACACTGATGCTTCAGTATTAATATTCTAATACTGTCACATACAATAATATATCAGTCAAATCTAATAAAATATCATGCAGAGGGACCAAACCAGTACTTTTACTTTAATACTTTAACTAAATTTTGCTGCTAATACTTATGTACTTTTGCTTAAGTAGGATTTGGCATCCTTATTCTTTATTATTTTACTATAACAGCACAACTGAAAGAGTGTTTGATTCTTCTTATACTATAAAAACATTCCAGCAGTTGCAATTATTTATTTATTACATCCTGACATGCCATACTTTCGATCTAATTTGTGAAGCTCCAGTTATATTAAATTTCTTTCTTTCAAATGCAACTCACTTGGCTCATTGGTGACAAGTCAGCTTTTACTGTTTACCCATTAATGATTAATTTATGGCTACTATAAATGACTATAAATAAGACTCAGCAATTTGAAGTTATGTTTTGATTCGTACTGGACTTGGAACAGATGTGTTTTGAACTTGATGCAAGGAGAATAAACACATACTTCTCTGTCCAGTTGTCTCTAAACATTCTGTTTTCATGATTTAGCCATGTCATCACTTCACTGATCACAGCTGAGAGGGTAAAAAACTCTGGAAGTCTGTGAAAACTTTTCTTCAGGTAAATAGTTGACATAAATCTGTGTGATTGGTTGAAACAGAAGATCTGCTAGAGCAGCTGTGCTGGTTCATTACAGTCACTGAACAATGGTCAGATTTTTTTATGTTGGTCTGCTACAGTCGAGCTTGATTTGATTCACAGTAGTCATTTTCTTGGTCCTTGTTTGGACCATGGTTTGCCAGTTGACCACTCCTGACTTACATCACTACAGGGAGAATGCAGGTTTCAGCTCCTATATGTTTCCACAACAGCAGCACAGTCTGCTGTAGATTTTGTTAAACCAGGACAACATGAATAACAAACAGCCTCTAACAAAATAAAGTCAAGGGGCTATCATACTTGACTTATGCTATAGGCTACAGTTAATAGTAACAGGCAGTTGAGAGAGGACAACATGCAATAATCCAGCAGGCAGGTTGTAAAATCGGTTTGAGCACTTTTGTATTCAAGGCGATATTATTAACTGGGGTTGCCAGGTTTCAGCAAAATTCCATCCTAATTACAGTATAAGAACCACACAAAAGTCCTGAAACATTTGGGAATTGGAAAAGGGAGATATAAATAAAGAAGAATTAAAGTCTTTATTTGTCATATATACAATACATATTGCAATATGGTAAAATTATGTCCTCCACATATTGCAGCTTTTTAGTATGTTGTGCTCAGACCACAGGGTCAGCCAAAATACAGTGCTGGCCTCTCGAGCAGAAAAGATTAAGGGCCTTGCTCAAGGGCCCCAAAGTAGCATCTTGGCACTGCTGGAGTTCAGTATTTCTCATGTATTTCTGACATACAGACACTACCCACTCCATAATCTCACCTTTCCCTCTCCCAAACATTGCAGTACATCTTACAGAGGAAACGGTTCTGTACATCATAGACACATTGTCTGCACTTACACTTTGTCTTTGTTTGCAGAAATATAAACAAGATCTGGGAGATCACTGAGAATTTTTTCAAACAAGCCCAATCTGGCAACCCCTCACATATACTGTATGTCAATGGCTGCTCCCTCAAGTATGAGGCACCATGAGTCTTGTCCATGATTATTCTGCATTCAAGGTGAATTTGCAACATAACAATAAATAATAATTCTCCACTTACAACTGGTGAAAAGGCAGAAATTGCTCCTCCACTTGAAATTTCAACTCACCTACTTGGGGTAGACTTTACAATGACCACTTCTTTCCACATTTATAGAGTGACATCACATCTACGTGACTGCACACACTGTTCAACCTTCAAATGTTTAAAATAGTTACTAAAAGGTTGCCAGCACCATCCAAACCACTCTGCAATTGCCCCTCAAACTAAATTAATTTTTTTCCAATCTTAGGAAAACAGGACATCTTTGTGCCATAGAGAATATGAGGGAGGGGCATGTGGACTTCCATCCAATCAGAATCCTTCTCTTGGCTAAGAGAAAAAACAAAGCCAGGGAATTAATTACCTGGACATTACAAGAGAGAGGGTTGGCCGTTACTCCAAACAATTCAAACAACGGCCAAGGATTTAAATTACAATCCACACTTCAGATAAAGAAGAGAAAACTCTCTTATAAAAGAGAGTTTTAATGGTGCACAAGCCCAAAATATGTGGAAGAGGTCAGCTGGTTCACCACTACATTGAGAACAAAATGGGTTTATGTTTGAAGAATTATTTGCTAATCTAGCACATGTACACGCTCTGAACAAGTTTAAATTGCATAAGAATCAAACGAGTGCATGTTGAGGAAAAGTTAACTCTCTTAAGTTCACATTTCCCATTTCAACTTGTTCTCCTGAATTGAGAAGAGAGCTTACCATAAATTTACAAAATCCCCACCTTTAAATGGCTAGGAATTTCAAGCAACTTTTCCCTGTCGTATTCTGGTGGTCTTCCAGGGGAAGGCGCGAATAGAGATCGGGCACAGTGTCGAACTTGAAAGAATACTTGTGGAAAAACTATAAAATGGATCACCATACTAATTGCATACTACTAATTGAGAAGGCAGTCATCAACATAACAGTTATCACTATACTGCTGGTTTTGACCTTTCGAGGGTTCTACTTTAATATTAAACTGGTGTATGACTAAAGTTTCTGGCTCTACTCAGATCGAGATCGTGTCACAGCCGTGATCCTCTACATAGTGTAGTTCAGCAGTGACAAACTCCTGACCTCGACAGCCAGGGGTTTCTTTGTTCCCTTATCTAATACACTGAATTCAGTAGACATAGCGCTTGTTGATGTGTTGAATCAGGTGTGTTAGGTGAGGTAGAATGTTGAGTGCTGGAGTGATGTGGGCCTCCAGGATTGAAGTCTGACACCTCAAACGTTGATAATGAATCACCCAGTGGATTTTTTTGAGTTGTGTTTAGTCTTTTTCAACACAGTCGCAGTCCTGCATAATTACTTTGTGTTCCGTGTGCTTCCAGTTCCAATGCTACCATTGAGACCATTCATGTGCATCTCTTGGTCTGGACAATCAACCCAAATCTGCCAAGTGTTTTTTTGTGCATGTGTGTGTGAGTTTATCTGTGTGTGAATATGTGCAAAAAAGCAGTGGAATAAATGTGTGTGTGTGGGGGGGTGTTTTGTCTTTCTGTGTAATCATGTAGACAGGGTCAGAGGCATCTGATGTTTCCCAGACATTGCCTGTTTTATCTGATGCAATGATGGCAGCTGCTGACTGCAGGAATTCATATGCTGCACGTGTGTATAATTTGTCACGCAGCTCCAAGTAAACATTAAAACAACTTCAGAACGTCCTTTTCTCATGTCTCCATTCGTCATATACATATCAGCCTGCCAAGTACAATTACAAATCTTAAATCTCCCTCCTGCTTCTTAAACCCGAACCTTTGATGGCATGCTTTTTTTCTGATAAGACCATGACTGTCTCATACAACATGTAAAAAGATTCTATCTGCATTAGCATTCAGATGCAGGGCTGGAAATCAGAAATGGCAAACCTTATTTCTACATGCTTTTACTTCTCGTTTGTTCTTCTTCTTCTTCCTGGTCCTGATTCTCAAGTGCTTCATTTATCTTACACATTACAGATAGCGAACTCTTTTTACATCTCTTGTTGTATTTGTGATGTGGGACAGCGAGTTCAAACAGGCTCCATCGTAGCACTCTTTTTCCATAAACACCGGGCAAACAGGCCTGTTTGACTAATAATGTTAACATTGAATAACATCTGTTTATAGGATGTTGAGAAATTATGGAAAGTTAAAAACGACAAGAACTTTAATAGATGCTTAAAAACAGTCCTGCGGGGAGCTTTACTGCACTTTTGAAATATCTGTTTGACAATCCGTTGATTAAATCTGCTTTCCCATCTGCTGCGTGGCTGGTAATGTACACAGTAAGAGCAATATGTCAGTGATCAGGCTAAGAGCAAATAATAAAACATAAATAATTCTTATTTTATCCAATTAGTATAAGCATTGCCTCTTGACAATTCCTTCTGAAATTTCTTATTTCTATAAAATTATTCTTATGTCAAGACATAAAGGAGGCAACAAGTTGTGTTTTTTATGTATATTTTAATCCATCACTGATTACCTTTATACAGAAGTACTAATGCAGATAATCAGAAATGCAATCTAGATCATTGTACAAAACTCACTAATATATTCCAATTTAATTACCTTCCATTTAAAAGCCACTTACTGAAGTATAAAATGATGTACTGACAGTATTTTTTGGAAAATAAAATCCTCCCAGCAGAGGCCATTGCTTACTGTCAGATTATCAGCTTCTGCTGTTATTTATCCACTTATTTATTCATTCATTTACATTTTTTTCTTGTGCTGGGCCGAAGCACACTGCTTAAAAAATATCTGATTTTCATGAACAATAAATTGTACTCTAGTGAAATTGACAGCGCCTAACTTTGGAAAAGGACACTGTGAATTTTCTAATAACTGCTAACAGACATCATGTTGAAATTGTCAGAAGTGTAAAGGCTGTTTGTGTAGGTCAAATATATAACCATAATCTCTGAGTTAATATTCTTGAAGAATTTAACCACTGACAGATTCTGAAAGATGGAACCTCTCTACCCCCACCACCACCACCACCACCATCGTCTTTAAAAAATGCACTGAAGGAAGACAGTTTTGGAGAACGGTGTTCAGTTTGCAGTTTCGGTGCAGTTCAGTTCAGTTCAGTTCGGTGAAGCTGTTCTGCTCTGTACTAAGACACATTCTGTTGCTTTTTCCTTTAATTCATTGCCCATCTGTATAATTACCTCTATTTGACTGTTATAAAGCCAAATGTCTTTTCCTGGATGCTGTGGTGATGACGGGGTACACATAGATGGCTGTGGAGCAAGACAACAACACATTACAGCGTTACAGCACAACAATCTACACAAAGAGAATGAATAACAGCACAGCAAAAAAAACAAAAAAAAAACAAAGATGCAGATCAAATGGATACTTTGACCAACTAACTAACTACATTTGAAACAACTGACCTTGAATACATCTATATTTTTGGGGAAGCACTTCTAGCGGATATTAATTTCACTAATATTTTACTTACTAAAATAAAATAAAATAACATTTTACATTACATTTAAAATAAACATTTAGAAACATAAAATAAAGCAGCTCTTGGTGCTGGGGTTTTGTACACTTCTTGTATCTTTAATTTACAGTCCAGAAAGCAGCAGTTGTCCAGTAACCAGCTCTCTAGTCATGCTTGAGAAAAGCAGAAAGATGTCACATGCAGAGATTTCATAACAGTAACTCACGCTGGGCCGCAACACACCGCACTGAAAAAAAAGATTTATTCCTTTTATCAAACAACAATTTGGCAATGAATCCATTTTGGTCATTTATTAATAAACAGCACATCATGGGTTTTTTTTAACCATTTCTATTTACACTGAATGAAGTCAAACTGTTTCGTTTCCGTTCTTAATTATATTAAAGCAGCTAGAAACAGTGGCCCCTTCACCAACCTCTGTTTGTTTCTGTCTCCTAAAGTTAATCAGATGGTGCTGATCAAACACACTGATGCAGAGATGTACACCAGATCCTCAGCCTGAGATCAGCTCTTTAGACTCAAGAAGATCTCCTCACGGTTTAAGAGAGCAGGGGGCTTTCCAGAGTGGACAGTGTAGCGATGGCGCTCTCTTCTGGCTGAGCAGCATTACCTCATCAGCTCCGTCTGCAGTTAGGCCCACAAAAACATTGGAATGATTTCATGATCAAATTCATTTTGTTTTCATGCACATTGTGCACAATATTTCAATTCCATTATCAATTCAATTCTGTTATCATTTCTCTCACACTTATTATTATTATTATAATTATTATTATTATTACTCTTATATACTGATTATTATTATGATAAGTGTTTTAAGTCTGTAATTAAAATCCTACACTGCAGGCTGATTACTAAGATGATGCATGACTGCCCAGGTCCATTAAGCAGCTGTGGCACAGCTGGCAAAGTCACCAGCTGTAAATGATTATTATTATACATTGCAACAGAGAAGATTAAGAGAGAAACAGTCTGATGTATAATCCGAAGTGAACACGATGGCACTGATGTACACTGTCTTGGTCATTTGGTCAAAGGAAAGGACTGTGTGAATACAGGCCTTGTGAATACAGTGTGTGTACAATACAGCGAAGACTTTATGCAAATGTTTGTGTGATGTGTGTCATCATGTGGCCATTACCACATCGTCTTATTTTGAATAACAGCAAACAGCAATTTCCCAACTATTACATTTTGCTACTAGTTAAATAACAACAGCCACCAAACAAGTTCCTTTCTTCTAGTGTTTACATTTTTAGAGCTACTTCTATCCTGAAGGTTTTCCTTCAGAATGGCAGAAATCTTGGCCTCAGCTCTGACAGATACAAAGCTCTGAGACACTGGAGACTCCTTCTGCAAAGGTTAAATAAACATCTCCTTACAGAAATCTTCACCGCATCAAATTATTATACACATGTATAATAACCTTGTTTAGGGGCGGCACGGTGGCGCAGTGGATAGCGCTGTTGCCTCACAGCAAGAAAGACCCGGGTTCGATCCCTGGGTGGGGCGACCTGGGAAATTTCTGTGTGGAGTTTGCATGTT
>JAOVVG010000018.1:20618342-20628728 GCA_028566375.1 Leptodoras nelsoni
ATGGTTCCTTGTGGGGACCTCACACACACAATGTAACTGTTCCTTTTCAGACTTCTAAACATGCATAATATTATAGTTCCTTGTGGGCACCTCATACACACACAATCATACGGTTTCTTCTGGGCACCACACATACAATGTGACTGTTCCTTGTAGGGACCAGTTTAGTCCGGTTTCGTTTACACACAGTTTCTACTCAGGACACTAAATGAAGTTGTGTTGTAGGGACATCATTAGTGATATGGATAGAGTGATGATTAACCAAGAAAATAAGCCCTGTCAAGGCTAAAGTCAGTCCTAAATATTGCACTTGCACAAAATGTTTACACACACTATACTATGAATTATATTAGATTTCCACCTCAATTAACTTTATACCTACATTTAACTACATAAAAACAACAAAATATGAAACCATGATAAGAGAGACTGCAGAATTGAACCCGAAGTCCATGGACCTGTTCCGGAGTGCTGTGTGGACCTGTGATAATATCCATGCGAGTCTGTGTCAGAGCGGAAGAATGGGAATCGACTACCACCTCTGCTTTATCACCAGTGCTGGTTGTTAGTAAACACATTTCATATGATAACAATACTTTAGATCATGAAAACCTAAGAAACAAATGTTCAATCTAACTCCTGCATAACATGATAAAAGTTTTAATACTTCTTCAGACAAATTCACTCAAATGAGATACATTAAAACAATCACCAGACTTCTAGGGACAAAACATCAAATTCATATTGAAATATTTCTTCCTGCGCAGCCAAACTCTCTATGTTCTCACTTCATAAATAGAACAGGCTTTTTGGGAACCTTTCACACACACAATGTAACGGTTTCTTTTCAGACTTCCAAAGAGGTATAATGTTGTAGTTCCTTGTGGGCACCTCACACACACAATGATATGGTTCCTTGTGGGGACCTCACACACACAATGTGACTGTTCATTTTCAGACTTCTAAACATGCATAATATTATAGTTCCTTGTGGGCACCTCATACACACTCAATCATATGAACAATGTGAGAGTTCCTTGTGTGGACCAGTTTAGTCTGTTTTATTTTAATAAATGAAGGTGTGTTGTAGGGACATCATTAGTGACATTGATAGAGTGATATTTAACAAGAAAATAATTCCTGTGAAGGTTTAAAACTGCCCTAAATATTGCACCAACACTAAACTTTTAACTGTCTTATACTAAAACTATTAATTCTATTAGATTTCCACCATAATGAACTTTATGCCTACATTCATCTGCATAAAATCTCAAAAATATAGGAGCTGTGAGGCAGTAACATTACCCTGGATGCTCAAGACTTTTACATAAGAGCTGCTGCTGCTGCTGTAATCATAAACACTGCATAGAGAACAGCTGTTTGTAGCTGCTCCACAGTAATCATGCTCTTTATTTCTGTCTCAGTTCACTCCTGTGGAGGCAAAACCTTCTTACACACTAGGTAAATTTTCTTCAGTTTAAGAACATCAATTCTATTTTTAAGCTTCTGTACTTGGTTTTTTTTTTTATTCATGTACTCTTCAGAAACTGAGCAGGAGTTTCCTTTGGAGGAGGCATTACAGACCTGTGGGTCAAAAGCCATAAAGAAGACAGTAAAATCCCAGAAACCAGCCTCTAAAAAGCTAAAACCTGCCCTGACTCAAAAGCGCCGCATTTGCAGCTTCTCAGGTGAGTGTAAAGGCAGTGCATAACAGTGCCATAACACTTTATACTGCAGGATCTCATTTATCTTAATTCATCACTTTCTTTCAGGTTGTACCTTCAAAACCCAGTATGGCCAGAAGGACATGGAAAGACACATGTTAACTCATACTGGTAAGACATTAATCCCTTTATAATCTCGTTGTTAATCTGTTGCATTAATACTGAGCTTGAGTAGGTGACTAAAAATGGGTTGTTTCCCAGGCGACAGGCCATTTGAGTGTGAACTGTGCCACAAGCGCTTCAGCCGGCGGGACAAGCTAAACCTGCACAGCCGCTCACACACCGGGGAAAAGCCACACAAGTGCAAGCACTGTGCATATGCCGCTGCAGACAGCAGCAGCCTGAAAAAACACCTGCGTGTGCACTACAACGAAAGGCCCTTCAAGTGCCAGATCTGCCCATACGCCAGCCGCAACTCCAGCCAACTCACCGTCCACCTGCGCTCACACACAGGTCAGTGCACACCCTACTCTTGGAATATTTCTCCTACTCATATTGGTATTAACAGCTAAAGATTCAGATAACATCAACTGGCATGATATTGTTAAAAAATCTGAAAGTATACAGAACCAATAAATTTCACTCATAAAATCTTGTTCTCAAACATAGTAAATAGCAGAAACAAGGCATATCATGTAAACGTGATTTAAATTACACCGTCCTTGGCTCCTGACTGTCTGTGCTTTTACCCTGAAGCCACCTTACATGCTTACAGTCATCCAGATATCATGTTCATGCACAAATCAGAATATTGCACTGTATTTTGGTATAAAACAGGAGTGGCATGTTGTTCTAAAGAATAAATTTACCTAGAGTTTATCCTTTTTTTCAAGGAAAGCTAAAGAGTGAGTGGAGTGATTTTGCACAGGGCTTATTCATATTTATGGCTATATACTAATATTACATTACATTACACTGAAGTACCAGAAAAACTGCCTATGCAAAACACGTAGCAATGCCACCTATGCGCGTCATTGGTTGCATCCGCCAGTGCGTATGTATATATATGCAGTTTAATAGTTGGAGCTGGTGAGATGGGTCATAGCATTTCAGAGGTAGAGGCAAATTTTGGATTTTCACATATGAGTATTTCAAGGGTGTACCATGACTACAAGAATTCCAGCAAAGCCTCGAACTTACAACAGCAGTGTGGCCATAAAAAGACTCTGGGTGAACGTGACCAACATCGGCTGGCAAAAATTGTTTCACGTGATGGGTGTGCAACACTGCCACAAGTAAAATCGAGTTCAGTGCTGGGGCCTCAGCAAACATCAGCATGAGGACTGTGCAACGTTCCCTCCAAGATCCCGTGAGGGACCCTCCAAGTATTAACTATACCAGTTTTTCTGGTACTTTAGTCTACATTACATCACAGTATGAGTCCTTCTCCAAGACTCCCTCCTACATTCACAAACACCACTAAACCATGCCCCATACTCCCACAATGGCCTACAATAATGTTTAGATAAATTTATCTGTATGTACTGTTGTGTTCACTTTTTTTAGCTTACAGTTAAATTAAATACAGTTACATTAAATTCATAAAATAAACAAATCCATATATATATATATATATATATATATATATATATGGAAAAATATTGCACTAATTGTATTAAATATGGTTTAATATAGTTTCAATACAGGAAGAATTGCATAGTGAGTAAATAAGGGCAGGCACTGAGGTTGGCTGAGGAGGCCTGATGTGCAGTCAGCGTTCCTAGTATTCCTAGAGTTGTTCAGTGGGGTTAAGGTCAGGGCCTTGTGAAGGCCATTCGAGTTCTTTCACTCCAGGCTCCTCAAGCTATGTCATCATGAAACTTTGGGGCATTGACATACTGGAACAGGTCTGAGCCCTTTAGTTCCAGTGAAGCAATGCTGTTCTAGACAATCATGTTCCTCCAATTTTGTGTGTGATTCCAAGGTTTGTGCGATGCTCTGTGCACTTTGGAGTCAGTCATTATTTTAAAGGCCAGTTAAGACTGGATTCATTTCTGATGCCCTTTTAGGCATTATTTAATCCATTCAGTTCTGTTGCAGGTTTTACACATTGTCTTGAATTTAGCCAATAAAGACACATTGAAGCATTGTGTAACTGTAAACTGTACAATAATTCTACTAATTCAAAATGCACACAAATACGCTGTTTGTTCCCTGTGCTACTGTCTTATAGCGTCATTTTAACTTAACAACAGCTGAGAGAATGTTGATTGTCCCTATGTACCCACCCCTAATGTTTCACAGACACTGTTGTATGTTTGGGTGTTGGTTGTCTTTACAAAAACTGATACTGTACTGTGAGAAATACATTTTGCATAATTTTGTGTACAGGTCATATGAAATAAGGCAGAGGTCCATCATTATGTTTCATTAGTGTGACCCTTGCATTGGAAAATGTAAAAAGTTAAAGCTTTGAAGTTTTTGGTAATTCTACCTTTCAGGTGATGCCCCATTCCAGTGTGGTGAGTGCGGTGCCAAATTCAAAATCAACTCGGACTTGAAGCGTCACACACGTGTGCACTCGGGCGAGAAGCCGTATGCGTGCGAGCTGTGCGATTACCGCTGTGCCATAAAAGCCAACCTTAAGTCACATGCCCAGCTGCGCCATGGTGCCTATGCCTGCACAGAATGTGACTTCCGGTGCACAGCCAAGGCGGCGCTGCGTGCACACTCCCGCCAGCACGCACCCGCTCACCCACTGCGCTGCAGCTGCTGTCCGTACTCCTGCACCAGCAAGGGGGCACTCAAGAGACATGAGCGTGTGCACTCGGATGAGCGCCCGTTCACCTGCCACCGCTGCCCTTTCGCTAGCAAGCAGCGTGCCAACCTGCTCGTCCACATGAGGAAGTGCCATGGTGAGAAAGTTGTCGAGGGGTGCAGCAAGGGTGCCAAAAGAGGAAAAGCAGGAAGTGAGTCATCTAATGCTACTGGTTCACGGTACCGGGTGAGGCTCGAAGCAGCCTGTGCATTCCGCTGCAACCTGTGTGACGCATCATTTGTGAGAGAAGACTCATTGCGAAGTCATAAGAGGCAACATAATAATGCAGAAAAACAGTTCAGACTTGCACAGGCACAAAATAGTGCTGCAAAAGCAACAGATAAAGGCCCTGAGCAAGTTTCGTTGACTGTCACAAATGGGGCAGTTCCCTCCTATGGAAACACCCAGCTCAAGATCTTTATAGCCCCTCCTCTAGGACAGGACGGAACATTCATCCAGGACATCCCATCTTCTAAACCTGGAACAGTTCTGTTTAATTCAGAAGGACACAATGTAATTCTCAACCCTATTATACAGCAGGTTAGTCTGTTAACCCCAGTGCAACACATGTGCTCAACAGAGGGCAGCCTCGAGCACCAGACTGTCTTACTAACTCACATCAGTGGCAGTGAGGAAAACCCTCTACTGCAGAACAATATTTCTTCTCAGGCCCCAATAGAGACTCAGACTTTTATCAATTCCACTTCATCTTCAGACAGCAGTCACGCGTTCATGACCACATGCTCAGACCTTGACAGCCTGCATGCCCTCATCCAGCAGGGCGGCGCTGAGGTCACCGTGGTCACAGAGGGCCATGCCTCCATCACTACAGCAAGCTCCACCTTTGATTCTCCACTGGACATCCAAGGGCCACCATCTGAGGATGACCTGAAGCAGTCAGGGGAGGGGAATCCAGCCCTGGACGATGCTTTGGTTGTGCCCGATATAAACATTGAGCCATCTAGTTCCCTTCTTGTACACAACGTCACCTTGTCAATCTCAGAGCAGAATCAACAGGCAGCCATCTACCAGCTCTCACCCCATCAGATCTTCTCTGACTCTAATCCACCAGACAGGATTGAGGACTGAGCAAGCACATTTGTGTTTCAGTAATCCTTTGATTTTGATGATATGTGTATGTTTAACAGAGATATTTTTGTACTCATTCATGGCATGCTGCTTACCTAGAAGTAAAATATAATGCTTGTGGAATGTAGACATTTTGGAAATGTTTCCCCAAGAGTAAAATTGTTTAATCCTTAATTTTGTAGTCTATTCATCTGAATTGTCTAAATTGGCTCCAAGTGATGGTGTATTGCTGACCAACAGGAAGGTGCCAATCCATATATTGTAGATACTCACTGGCCACTTTAATAAGAACACCTCTAGGCATTGCTCATTCACACAAAATCATCATCATGTAGCAACAATGCAGTGGATAAAATCATGCAGTATCAGGTCAAAAGCCTTAGTTACATCAAGGCACGTCAAATATCAGAATGCGGGAAAAGTAGATAAAAGATGATTGGAAAAGCATCTTTAACTGTCCAGTTGCAATGAGCCTGTGTTCCCAGTTCCTGTTCTTGACTGAGAGAAGTGGATCCTGATATGGTCTTTTGATGTTGTAGGCAATCTATCTTGAGGTTTGACATGTGCATTTTGTGGGAACTTCAGTAGGATATCTGCTAAATATTTATTTAGAAAAAATTCTTAAAGGTGAATCTTTATTTTTAACTTTAATATAGGCACGAGATATACAAAAATAGTTCAAAGTTGTGAGTATGGGATGTGGTGATTCAGTGAGACAGCAATAGGCAATGTATAGCTAATAATTCATTCATTCATTTTCTTGACCGCTTATTCCTTTTCAGGGTCACAGGAGAACCGGTGCCTAGAACCGGTCACATTGGGCGCAAGGCAGGAACAACCCTAGACAGGGCGCCAATCCATTGTAGGGCACACACACACTCATGCACACACACACACTCAGGCCACTTTAGAGATGCCAATCAACCTAACATGCATATCTTTGGACTGTGGGAGGAAACCGGAGTACCCGGACACGGGGAGGACCCAGACCGCCCCACCCGGGGATCGAACCGTGGACCTTCTTGCTGTGAGGCGACAGTGCTACCCACCGAGCCACCGTGTCACCCATAGCTAATAATAATTATCTTTAGGAAAGCTGTAACACAATTGATTATGTTCAATCATTTAAGCCATGAACAATGGTGTAGCCGAATGCCCAGTTAAAATAACTAAGAGAATTGTCAGATAAAGTGATTACATTTATTGAAAACAAGATGTACAGATTTTCATATACACTGAGGGTGATGATGACAGCTTAGGATATGATATTCCTGCCTGTATGTATTACTGCAGAAAGAAACAAGCTGTTGGTGAATCAGTCTCTGTTGGAGATGACACCTTGAGGACTGTGAGTGCTGAGGCTGTACTTGGTGTCCCTCAAGGTGAACATATGATGACCGGGCTTAAGATCCCTGAAGGTGGTGTGTGCATTGCTATGGTAGAGGTGGGTTTCAAGGGAGCTGATGAAACTGAGTTTTCTTTTCTTTACTGTTTGTACTATGTGAGGACACTCAATCAGTTATCAAGAGTTCAACAAGGCCCAGTCTTCTGATGTGTCATCAAAAATGAAGCTGCTGTCATGCTTGTTTAATGTTGGCTGAAGTGTTTATAGACCAGTTCAAGCTGTTAGACATGTAGGATCAAGACATTGAATGGTCTTCTTCCATAGCCTTGGTGTGCATGGGCTGGTTTTGAGAAACTGTCATTCTATGATCTAGGATCTGCCAGGATCATCTTGGAGATGTTCAAGACAAAGCAGTTTTCTTTTCCTTTAGAGCACTAGATTCCTTTTAGTTTTATTGGATGAAAACTACATCCCCAATTCCAATGAAGAAAGCTGTTTGGAATATTCCACAGGTGATGAACAGGTTAATTGGAAACAGGGGAGGGTCATAATGAAAGGCTCAGTCATTCACAAGCAAGGATGCTGCGAGGTTCACCACTTTGTGAACAACTGCATGAGCAAATAGTCCAACAGATTAAGAACAATGTTTCCCAATGTGCAATTGTAAGAACGTAGGGATTTCATCATCTACAGTCCATAATATCATCAAAAGATTCAGAGAATCTGGAGAAATTGAATTAAATGCCCGTGACCTTTGATCCCTCAGGCAGCACTGCATTAAAAACTGACATTCTGTAATGGATATTACCACATGGGCTCAGGAACACTTCAGAAAACATAGTTCATCGCTCCACTTACAAGTGCAAGTTAAAACTCTACCATGGAAAGAGAAAGCCATATATCAACAACACCCAGAAACGCCACCAGCTTCTCTGGGCCCAAGCTCATCTAAGATGGACTGACGCAAAGTGGAAAAGTGTCCTGTGGACTGACGAGTCCACATTTCACATCCCTGCTTATTTCAGCAAGACAATGGCAATTTATCCATTTGAACATTAAATACCTTGTCTATGTAGTGTATTCAATTGAATATGGGTTGAATATGTTTTGCAAATCATTGTATTCTGTTTTTATTTATGTTTTACACAACGTCCCAACTTCACAGGAATTGGGGTTGTAGGTAAGATCAATTCTGCAAGTGTTCACAGTCTAGGTGTAATTTTTGATGTCACACTTTCTTTGAACCACATATTACACTAAATTACCAGGAAAAAACTTAATACTTAGTAAGTCCCCTATGGGATCATCACCCAGAGTCTTTTTATGGGTACACTGCTGTCGTAAGTTCTAGGGTTTGCTGGAATTCGTGTAGTCATGGTACACCCTTGAAATACTCATACATGAAAATCCAAACTTTGCTTTTACCTCTGAAATGCTATGACCCATCTCACACTACTATTAAAACTAGTGCACTCAAACACTCAAACTATTAAAACATGTTGAAAATCGCAAAATTGCAATACCTTGCCATTCTCACCTCTAACAGCTCAGCTCGGAAACAGCTCTAGTGGCTTCCATAGATGTCTATAGCTTTATATACGAACTGGTGGACGCAACCAATGACGTGGATATTACCAGTTTTTCTGGTAATTCATTGTACACTCTCATGTACTATTAAATCCTTTATCTAATGGATAGCATGTGTGATCACTGACAAATAAGCTGTTCAAGCACCCTAATATTTAATCATTTCTTATTTAACTTTATAATCATTACTCTGTGTTGGCTAAAATCATGGAGCTTAAATGATTCTATAAATCCTGCAAACATTTGGTTCTTATTAACTCCTGTTGTCCTGCAGATGGTAATAAAGTAGATTTTGAAACTATACCAAAAGCTGTCACAGCTGATTATGGTTTTATTAGACTAAAATGAAAGCGCATCAGTGTTGAAAATATCTAGCACTTTAGGACATCAATGTTTCATAATGTGAGTTTGTGCCCAGATGAGCAGCATTCCTGTACTGAATTGATAACTGAACAGGGAAATGACAGATAGCAGCCAACAAATGATAATTCATACTCGATTAATATTTTGATAGATCTTTATCATTAAGCTGGTCCAATCGGGACAGTATATTAATAGATCTATTAAGACATAACACTGCCTTGTGTCTCTTGATCTGGTGCACTGATAAACGTTCATCTCCACATCTGAACAGTTGCTCTGCGTGTCTGGGCTCAGGAACGTGTGAATCTAATTTCCTGTGTGTTGTATAGTGACAGTTGTGAGATAAGATCTCAGGAGGCAGTTGCAGAGATGCAGAGACAAACACATGAAATATGACTTTGATATAGCTGTGCATCCTCCTTACCACCAGACTTCATATCAGACCGACTTCCTATGCCACGAGCACGCACTCAAGCCGAGAAAATCCACCACGATGATGTTTGTGGCCTCTTCCCCTCTTTCACTCTCTGACAGTCAAGTCCCAGAACACATTGAGCTTTGATGAGATCTTTGCATTGAACAATATTTTTCCCTCTAGTTTGATAGTTATGATATCTAGTTATGATATTAAGGCAGTAAGACACCTCATCCATATAAACATTCTCATACCGTTGGGTGACAAATTAAAGGAAATTATGTCTTGGGTGTTGAACCCCTGTGTTTTGTTAGAAAATCTTCAGTGCACATAGATTCTATATGTCTCTGCATATAGGATATCTGTCTTCCTAAAGAAGCTAGTGTTTTGGTGATGGTTATGGTGGTGGAGAGCTCCAACATACAAGAAGGATGTTTAATACTACAAAACTATTCGACAAATGTTCACTGTAAGCCTAAATTAATGATATAGCAGCAGCACAATGCACAAAATCATGTATACAAGTCAAGAGCGTCAGTTAATGTTTGCATCAAACATCAGAATGGGGTGGGAAATGTGATCTCTTCGACCATGGTTGTGGGTGCCAGGTGTGCTGGTTTGAGTATTTCAGAAATTGTGGCAGCTCTGCAGGTGTGTTGGTTAGAGAGGTCAGAGGAGAATGCTCAAATGAGTTTGTGCTGACAGCAAGGTTACGGTTATTTAAATAACCACTCTGTACACCCATAGTGAGCAGAAAAGCATTTCAGGACATACCGAACGTCGAAGCAGGAAACCACACATCAGGTTCAACTTCTGTCAGCCAAGAACAGGAATCTGACACTACAGTGGACTTAGGCTGAACAGCTGAAGTTTGGAAAATGTTACCTAGAATTTTATAAAGTGGACAGTGTTTGTATGTCTATGTGAATCACAATAAGACAGCTCCTTGTCACATCACTCCAAAAAAAACCAGATAAATAAAAATGTCAAACACGTATTGAAATGATTATATACTACAGGGGTTATACGACAATGAAACTGAAACACCTGTCATTTTAGTGTGGGAGGTTTCATGGCTAAATTGGACCAGCCTGGTTGCCAATCT
>JAOVVG010000018.1:20658705-20676314 GCA_028566375.1 Leptodoras nelsoni
CGGGGAGGACATGCAGACTCCACACAGAAAGGACCCAGACCGCCCCACCCAGGGATCGAACCCCGGACCTTCTTGCTATGAGGCGACGGTGCTACCCACCGAGCCACCGTGTCGCCCCATTCTCACATATATCCTCAATAATAAATGTGTACTGTTTTAATCTTAACAGTGTCAGTCATTAATAAGTTTCAAAATGCAATTGCTGGTAAAATAGTATAAGGGGAATAAACTGCTTCAGGATGTGCTGTTATAGAAATATAATTAGCTTTGAGGTAGTAACACTATCACACTATTGCTGTCATGCTGTTGATTATGCTCCACTAGCATCATACCCTGATGTGTTTTATTGCATCATATTTTCTTTCATAACACATGTAAACAAAGAAAATTCTGACTTTAAAAGAAATGAATTTGCTACCATTTTATTCTTTGGTTTCAGAAGCCTGAATCTATTCAGTAGCTAGTCATAAAAAGCTTCTGAAAGTTGGATATTTTAGTACTGAGAATAAACAGTGAGTAAGTAGTGCTGTAGAGAGTCAGACATACGGTGAATATGCTAAGTAATACATACGGTAATAATGGTCCTTCAATTACTCTTGTAAGTCGCTTTGGATAAAAGTGTCAGCTAAATGCTATGTAATGTAATGTAATGTAATGTCTGGCAGGCCACTTGGTGATCAGTCATTAATTATCAAAGTTAAACAAGCAGTGCCATTAATTAAGCATCAGTGGCCTCATCGCTTTCTAATGTACAAACTTGATCCGCAGGTCACACTTGGTATTTGGTTTCAAAAAATTAAAAGACAGTATTTTTCTCCTGAGTACCCAACATAAAGAAAGAGGATTCCATCAGTTATGGATCTGCTTAGACCTACACACACATTACTGGTGAAATATCGGATGCACTGTTCTTCCTGATCAATCCACTTTGCTCTTTTCTATACATTCTATACTTAAATAGATTATTTTACAAGCCATTCTTCAAAGGACTGACAAAAGATCAAGAGCTGTCCGATGAAGTAATTCGATTTAAACCTTTACAATGCAGCATAATGGGGTGAAACGCATGAACGAGTGACGTGCGCTGTCCTAGCTTCCTCTTGCCATTGCCTTGATGACAGACTGGAATGCCACTGGCCACTCCGCTAATGCAGAAGAGTCGGAAAGCCTGGTGATTCAAAGCAAAGCATGTCTATAGGAATTTGCATGAGCTAACATATGAGAAAAAGATATGAATGATTCAATTAGGACAAGAGAATTCACTTCAGTTTTATTTATGTAGCCCTTTTAACCATGGTCATTGTCCCAAAGCAGCTTTACAAAGACATAAAATCCAGACATAACTTTTATTTATGCATACATTTATACATTCATGCATATTTATCCTAATGAGCAAAAATATATTTACAAATATTTTCTGGGTATGTTCTGTATTTTATTACCACAGAGAACCAGTTCTAGGATTATTTTCATTCATGCTCTAATAGAAAACCTTTACTTAATAACAAAAAGCTTTTGCTATTATGGCAGGTTTCCTTTTATGCTTCCTTTATGTGTGTGTGTGTGTGTGTGGTAGCAAAGTAGAAGTGTAAAGTGACATTACTCATTGTTGAATACAATGTGAGAAAGTGGAAACCATGCCAGAACGCTAAAAGAATCCAGACTGACATGTTGATGTTAAAAATCTCAGAGGCCATTGGATTGCTCTTTGCCTTTCATGTTTTACACCAACTCCAGGAACACATGTTCAATTTACAAGTGCACTCCAAGTGTCGCACTGTTATTGTCCAGTTGCTATTAGTCATAACCTTTTAGGACCCTGGTAAAGAAGAAAAAAAGGCAAAGACCATCTGAGAAAAAATGCCTTTCGTGGTTCAATTAGACATGTCTAAAACCCAGGATTTGTTTCTGAAATGAGGGTAAAGCATGTTTATTTAAGCACTTACATTAAAGTAAATTACCCATATGAAATGAACCATATCAAATACAGTCCAATATGAATGGATATAAGAATTTAAGGTTTTATTTATATGGTCTATTGCTCATCAGAATAAATCTGTTTCACAAGGCTTTTTTTATTATTATTAATAATTTTAATTCAGCCATTCATATTTTAAGCACTGGCAGTTTTGAGATTGCTTATACAAATGCGGTCTTGGTGAATGCTCTAACCTCACAGCCAGTTGGTTCCCTTGAAGTGAGTGACTTTGTGAAGACGTCTAACCTGGCTCAGTGCAAAAGTTATGTAGTGGTGAACCAACAGCTAACACACAAACAAATATCCTAACATTTTTCAAGGATATAAAATATATCTGTATATGAAACTAAACTGATACACTCTAAAGAGGCTTTTTTGTTCATTTTTTAATGTTGTTTTCTAAATGTGTTCTTGAGCTTATGAGAAAGCACAGAGCTAATGAGATCTTCTAGGTTTAAAACCACTCCTCTCTGGCAAAATGTGAAAGAAAGCAATCTGTCCATTCTGAAAGAAGAAGACTGAAGAGATGAATCCTCTTTTTTCGCCCACCACTTCGGTTTTATTACTCCAACTGTGAGAATTGTTTAGCTTGAGCACAATCAGGGCACGGGTTGTAATTGAAGCCCATAAACTGTCTAGACTGCGCTCCTTCGCTTTCCCACATTCAGTCTTGACATGATGGACGTTTGTTTTTACGTGTTTTATAAGTTATGTCCTTCTGTGCCATGGCATTTTGATGACTCTTCTTTATCTCAATGTAATATCTGAAGAAACAGCCAGAGTGGACTAAGGTGCAAGATTTTACATGCCTGTTCACCTTTTATATCAGTTATTTTGATAATATATATGGAAATATTGAGGGATTTTTAGGAAAGTTATAAGAAGTAATTTATAGTAATATGTAGATCCAATGGAGTTTATAATAATTGCAATAACATCCATCTTAACAGCCCAGTTTATCCATCATTCAATTTTAAATAGACAAGCTATATATTATTAATGAATACGGTCAATATATCAGGAGTTCAAAATCAAGTTATTGTTAATCTTTAATATTGAAAGCCAGAGGTCGCTCATAGACATGCATAGACAAAACTCTAGGTTATGGTTTACATTTTTTTAAGTGTTAGTGGGTGATTTAAAAAGATGTTTTTATTAACTTCCCATTCATAAAAGCACATATTAAGTGTATTATTTTTAATAATTGTAATATATTGTAGTAAATTGTAATATATCGGCAATGCATGGATCTGTATGAAATCCTCATAACAGATTTATTTTTTACCAGACTTAAATGTCTGGTGAAATGACTCATTCTTACTTCCTATCTCAGTAGGCTTTAGGGCCATCAATCTACTTTGTGATAGTGTAAGACATAAACAATTGACAGAGAGAGATGTATTGGTAATGGCAGGGCCATCTATTGAGGAAGGCAGTAAATTCCTTCTCACTCCCTGAGCACTTGCGTTATGCAAACGTGAGCGGGGGTTCAAGGATTAAAATCCCAGTCTATTTTGAAACAGACAGACCAGTGATAGATTGAGAGCCATTTGCTGTGCCATGCTGAATATTATTCACAAGCTACAATTGTTACAGATCTGAATATAATGTAATGGAGCTAACAGTGAGATATGCATTTACTCGTGTTACCAGAAAAAAAACAAGCAAACCAAAAAAAAACTAAATATAAAAATCCAGTCTTGAAAACTTTGGCCAAAGTCCATTGTTGCCTTTGTGTTTGATATAGAGTACTATGAACTAAACATCAACCTCCATATTTGATCTTGTTGGGACATGTGATAAGGATACTATGATGATCAATGCACCACTTGTTTAGATTATTTGAACCATGTTAAACTCTCTTTAAGTTAATGAGAAAGGATAGACTTTTACATGTCTTCATCTTATCTTTAGGTTGTGCTTTTCGTTTAAATGCAATATTAGACATGAAAACACCTTGGTCCAGGATCACCTTACAGGTCTGTAGTGATGACTACAGCTTAAACTTTGATTTTCATATTTAAATCAAAGGATCGTGACGCACTAAAAGATTTGACTTTAACCCGAGACTTTTACACAGGTGCTTTTGTTTATAATCATTATTTCAAAAAAAATTATTTACATTTTTTTCTCCTCTGGACTTTTCTATGTCCACACTTGGTGCCAGTCACTGTTTGCTTGACTTAATTGTGTAAAAGCACCTTTCTGTGTCTATTCAGATCAGATTTCTTTTGTACGAGAAAATACATGTGTAGTCTAAATCTGAAGGGATCTGAATCTACAACTTTCTAGAAAGAGAGAGAAATTCATAATACACTACAAATTACAAATTTCATTAACCCGCACAACTGTTTATTATTCCACAAAATCAGATTTTTGGAATAATAAGATGTTTAGGCGTGTAAGTGGTAGAATATACATAACTGATAATATAGTTCATTTCTTTAATTCAATATATCTTACATTAATTCAATATATTTACTTTATCATTTTAATTATTTTAGGTAGATCTTTCTTGTACCCTACTGGATCATTGTAGTGTATATCCTGAAGTTGAGTGAACTGGATAAATATATATTATAGAAACAACATTGCTTCATAATTATGAAGTAACACTGATCTGATTTCTGATCCACGCCTGCACCGCTTTTCCCTCCCCGCGCTCAGGACACGCCCCCGCGCTCTGATTGGCTCTTCTCGAGTTCTACTCCCGCCTCCTTATCGCGCTCTGCTTTCCTCATCAATGAAGCCTATTTGAATAAAGTGCAAGCACTTGGACTGGAGCCAATCAGCTGTCAGGGCACCATGATAAATCGCAATGCATTATTGATAACAATAATTACTTTGACATGCGCATTTCTACTTGAAGGGCTAATTTCCCGACCCGGAGAATTTACTCAGGCGAAGGAATAAAGCGTGTTACTAGTATTTGTCCCAGATGGTGGTGTAGCCTGCCATGTCGCGACGCAAGCAGTCCAAACCGCAGCACATCAACTCGGAGGAACCCGGCTCATCAGAGCATGGTAAGAGCTGGAAGAAGAAATTTGGGAGATAGCATGTTTATTATGAAAGTTATTATTATTATTATTTAAACCCGAACTTTTAACCTGTTCAGTGTTGCGCCCTGACCGCTAACAAATCTTAGTTGTTTTTATGTTCATGATTAAATTAGTGGTAATAATCCCAAAAAATTTCAATTGTTTGATTAAAAAATGGCAGCTTATATTTTGATTAAAAGCATTTATAATGTATGACGATGTTAATACTTCTAGTAACTCATAGTGTTGCAGTGTTTTCTGTGTTCTTAATGTTTATATTTTGGTTAGAGTTATGTTTTTATATAGATGTATAGTCTTTTCCTGGCAGTAATATGCAGGTTGCAGTTTGTAACCTGTTCTTAGTAAGCTCCATTATAGTTATGCTCGAGTGGTTTTAATTCATTTCCCCCCATCAGCACTTCTGATTGAACCCATTCCCAGGTTATCTCCTAACTTTTCACCGAGGCTTGTGCACTGATGCTCATTCACTAAAGCTCTAGTTCACTAAACTCTCCGGGAGCTGATATTATTACACTCCCTTACAGAAAGACGTCCTGGTGCTTTAGACGGGTTTTTCGGAACAGTTAAGGCTACACGGACGAAGGTGAAAACAAAGGCGAGCAACAGGTTTCTGCAGGAAAATTGGTTACCGGAATAAAGTGGCCACAAAAGCAATAAACCCCCACCTCAGTTGAAATGCATGAGTGTCTTTAAGTTTCATGCAGTATGGGGGATGGGAAAGGGGTGTTTGTGGAGGTGGGGGGGTCAGTGGCTGTTCACATGTGTAAACTGTAAAACCACCCCTGCCTGATCTCTGGCCAGGCTCACCCCATTATATGCGCTTTTTGATCAGATCTTAATTATAATAACTTGCAACAACAGCAACAAAACCCTGAATATAAAGGCCTACCTTGCATTTGACTCATTCGTATTCGATCACCACAAAAATCCTTATGAGACTGGTATTATTATGTAATTTGAATAAATATGACCCCGTGTTCTTGTGCGGTAGTTTTCATATAGCCGGTTACGGTCACTGCGCCCCCTGGCGGCGGTTTGGTTTTTATCTAGTTTGTTTACCTGCTGAAGGATTTAGCCATTCAACTAGCTTTCTTAATGGATTTCGTTTAATTAATCCTTTTTTTTTCGCAAAATATTTAGCTGTGACAGACGCATATGTTTCCTAACGCATGAATTGTTACCTTGTGTATTGTTTGCAGAATTTAGTGTCCCAAACCTGATCAATTATCTAGCCTATTCCATCCCTTACAAGTTTCCAAGTTTGTTTGGCTAAAACATGGCGATGTGTTTCGCACTCTTTTTTTCTGACTTCCCTGTGTAACACGAATCGCAACTTGTGTGGGATCTCTAACTTTTATGAACAATAAAAAAACAGGATGCCTGGTGAGCAATTAATGAGGCTTTCTCAGTTTTGTTGCTGGAATGTTAATAGACTTTTTTCCCCCTTCATGCAAAACGGCAACATTTGTACAATGAGCCCATTTAGCACGTAAAGCCGAAGTGGCTAGACGGAGCGTTTAATCTGACAGACTTAAGTTACGGAAAATTGGCTCAAAGAGTAAAATCTGAACCAAATTTTAAAATCAAGCCATGTCTTAAGCTTTGTTAAAACATAAAGCAAAAAGTTTGGTATTGTGGTATTGCTCAATATGGTGCTTTACACTGATCATGCTTCATAGAGTACTTTATACACATAACATGAATTAAGATATTAGTATCCTACCTAAAGGGTAAGTGAAGTTATCTGCTGAAGTATTGGTTAAAGTGTCTGGTAAACGATGCTGCTGATAACGATAAGTCTGTCCTGGAAAAACGGTGGCCAAGAAATTATTGATTTGTGGTACATGCACTACTAGTATTTCTCACACATGTCTGCCATTCAACTGTCTCTCTCTCTTTATTATTTTTTAATTACTGCAGGGGTTCTACAAGATGTCCATACAGAGGATGGGAATGAAATCAAAAGGTGTCGAATGGAGGAAACAAGAGTCTGTGAAAAATGCTGTGCCGAGTTCTTTGATGAACTGGAGTTTCTTGAACATGAGAGAAACTGCACCAAGAGTCAACAGGTCGTCATCATGAAGGATGGGGAGGGGGGCGAGATGCCCCTCGAGTTCTCACAACGCTCTCCTGAATTCCAATGCGATCACAGTGATGGGCGATCTAGCAGTAATTCTCATTCGAAGCACAACATGGAGTCCGCTGATGCTCCTGAGGATGTGTTAAATTTAAATGGAGACAGTGACTCGAAACAATCCCAGGAGGATATGTGTAACAGCCTTGACATTGGCTACACATCAACTTCCAAATTGCAAGACTCTAATGTTACTCTTGAAGCCATGCCTGCTACCAGAGTAGCTGTAACACAGCATTCATCTAGTTCATCTACTAAGAAGTCTCAATCACCAACGTCTCAAGATGCCCTCCATGCAATACCGATGATCCTTGAGCAGCTGGTTAGTCTTCAGCAACAGCAACTGCAGCAGATCCAACTGACTGAACAGATCCGGATCCAAGTGGCCATGATGACACCCCAGAGCCTCCAGTCTGCAATGGGAGCCACGGTGGATCCACTGAAGGCACTCGGTGCACATCTTTCCCAGCAACTTTCAGCTGCTGCTGCTCTAATTGGAAAACGTACAGGCACACAAAGTTTATCTTTGGAAGCTCTCAAACAAGGCAAGTTACCCCAGTCCAATAGCATTCACACATCGCTTGCTGGAAGTGTTGCTACCATACCGTTGAAGAGCGATGCAGTCAAAGGACTCCCTGATCTAGCGAACAGACTTCCTGTCTTACTTCCACAATCGCCAGCAGTTATGGCATTCCAGAGCCCATTTACTAACCTTTCAGCAAACCTCGATCCCTCTAAAAAAGGCAAAAACAAGATACTTGGCATAGCAGAGTTGAAGAATGGAGGTGGTGAGCAGATGTACAAGCATAAATGCAAGTTCTGTGGAAAGACCTTTGGGAATGACAGTGCCTTGCAGATTCATTTACGCTCACACACTGGGGAAAGACCATTTAAATGCAACATTTGTGGAAACCGTTTCACAACAAAAGGAAACCTTAAAGTACATTTCCAGAGGCACAAAGACAAATACCCACACATTAAAATGAATCCACATCCTGTACCAGAGCACCTAGACAACATTCCTACAAACAATGGCATTCCCTATGGTATGTCTGTGCCCATTGATGAATCCAATATTGGAGACAACAAACCAGTGCTTGCGCCCCCATCCACAGGTATACACTCATCAGTGCTCCATGGATTCAGTTCTTCTTTTGACGTTCCAGTGACTGGGGACCTTTACACACAAAGACCCTCCTCATCTGGCAGTGATGGTGCATCCATTTCATCAGGCATGTTCAATAATGAGGTAGGACTGGACCAGAGCAAAGATGCCTCAGAAGCACTAGGTAGCTTGCATCAAATGAGCAGTAATGGTGTTCTGGGAGAGAATGGGTCAGGCACAGCCAAGCTTCAGCAAATGGTGGATGGCCTGGAGAAGAGGACCAATGACCCCAATGAGTGCTTGATCTGTCACAGAGTCCTGAGCTGTCAAAGTTCCCTTAAGATGCATTACCGTACCCACACAGGTGAGCGACCCTACAAGTGTAAGATATGTGGCAGGGCCTTTTCTACTAAGGGCAACCTGAAGGCCCACTATGGTGTCCACAGGGCAAACACTCCCCTTAAAATGCAACACTCCTGTCCAATTTGCCAAAAAAAGTTTACCAATGCTGTTGTGCTACAGCAGCATATTCGGATGCATATGGGTGGCCAAATTCCCAACACACCATTGCCTGAGAACCAGTATGAGAGCCCTGAAATGATGGATTCCAGTTTGACAGAGAAGAACATTGATCCCAGTGGGCTTGAGGAGAGCATGGAAGAACAAGATGTGGATTTCGACAATCAAGAGAATCCAAACAGTTCTGAACCTACTCGTATGCATGCTGCCAAAGCAGATCAGCCATTTAATGGCTCAGCTGCCATGTTCACTGGCATTACTGCCCTAGAAAACCATATGAAAAGCCTCACATCTGCTCTGAACTTGCAGCGACAGAGCAGCACTGCATCCGAGAGTGATGGCGGGCCAAAAGACTCACCGTCTACAGCTGGAGAGCTGGAGTACAAGAATGGACACAGCCCGGTTGTGTCAGATTCTGCTTCTTTTCACTCTTCCTCCTCTCCAGTGGATGGACAGTTGGATTTGGAGAATGGACACGTAAAATCTCCAGAATCTCTAAACCCAGATGATTCGATTGGAGGAACTGCCAGGGCGGAGTCTGACGGGACTCAAGATTTCAGTGAAACAAATGGAGCCCTGGATTTGACTTCCAGTTTCAGTACAAAGGCCATCAAAGAAGAGCCTGGTCTGTCATTTTCCAATGGAGAATATTGTAAGTTGGTGTTCAGTTACTTTTGTTAGTTTTTCAAATTCTATTAAAATGCACTGACTCTAGGGAATGAGTGTGGTAAATGTCTTTATGCTTTGCAGCTGCTGGTCATATGCCATTCATGAGGGTGCCTCCAAGCTTGGTTAAGTTGGAAATGCCAATTCTTTCTGAGAATCCAGTTGGTGCCAATAATCAGCATGGTTCACAGCCATCCCAGACAACAGGCACTCCACCACCCAGCTCCAGTGCCCCTCGCCGCTCTGCCAAGCAACATCTGTGTACTGTATGTAGCAAGAACTTCTCCTCAGCCAGTGCGTTGCAGATCCATGAACGTACACACACTGGAGAGAAACCCTTTGCTTGTACCATCTGTGGTAGAGCTTTTACAACAAAAGGAAACCTCAAGGTAACTTGTAATAGCCATATGGTTATTTATGGGCATATATGTTCAATTCTGTGATTTTTAAGAACCCATAAGCACTTTACTAGTGGCTTGTTTTGCTAACGTCCACCCTTTAAACCGATTTATTGCAGGTCCATGTTGGAACACACATGTGGAATAATTCAACGAGGCGTGGTCAGCGTTTGTCTTTGGATAACCCTATGGCATTGATGGCCATGGGTGCTGAGTCCAAGATGATCCCCGACATGTTGCAGCCCCCAAAAGATATGATCCACTCACCGATGAATTTTGATCCATCGGTATGGAATCAGTATACCGCTGCTTTCTCAAATGGGCTGGCCATGAAAGCCAATGAAATTTCAGTCATCCAAAATGGAGGAATCCCACTCCCTGGAAACCTCGTTGGAGGCCCTTTGGTTGGCTCCACGGGAGGATTGCTGAAGATGGACTCTCATTCGGGCATTCCGGGTACAGTTGCTGAAATGGAAAAGAATGGCTCAGAGAGCATAGTAAAGTCACAGTTTCCACATTTTATGGAGGAGGGCAAAGTGAATTAAGACCACACTTTCCACTGAGCTTTCCTCATTGATTTGAATGACTTTACTTCTCTACCAACTTTTCTGTAGGCGCAATCAAAACCGGTTCTATTGTGTTGCTTTTATTATTATTTTTGCTTTGCAAAGTCATTAAAATGTCCTACGAGCAACACTGATTTGTGGACTTTATCTGAAACTTTAAAAATTGATGTAACTACTGTAGTTATTACTCTTCTTTTTCTCTAATATATGCGGGTATTTGTCAGTAATGTTTCTAGAAGTTGAATGTAAGTTTTACTTGAAAGTCTTTCTTCCAGAACGGTCCTACTTGTGAGAATTTCTGTAAGCTACAGTTTTACCAGATCTCCCACTAACCTGGTGTAGGCTACAATCTTGCTGTTCTTTTTAAGTCGCATTCTTATAGTCCCATGTTCCTGTTCTGGTGAAGTTGTGCTCGGTGCTGAAATGTCTGGGGCACATTGACAGCTAATCTTGGGCAGTGTAGAATAGTTGTAGAACAGTTTGCTGAAGTTCCTGTAAAATTTCAGACTTTCCTGTTGAAGTGACTGGAAACTCGATTTCATATTAACTTATTCTATTGAATTGCAGTGTAGCTTCTTTCTGCTCTACCAAAAACGTAATTTAAGTGCCTCTATGTGGTGCATGTTTGAAAAAAGCACCACAAGATTATAATGAAGGTTCTTTACAGATCTTTTGTTAATGACCAAAGTGTACTATATTTTTACATGTAGCTTTAGAGTAATGTTTGAGAAATCCACAACAAGCATTTAACGTGGCATTTGGGCCTTTATTCCCATCAGTGGGGTTGAACAACCTTTATTTGAAAACTCTATAAGGTTTTCCTTTGTAAGGGCAAGTACAACGCTGAAATCCCTGCACTTTATTTCTCTACACGTGGCCAAGATTTAGATTTTAACTGGACCATCTGTTGACCAGGGAGCTGTTTGTTTGCTGTTACTTTTATTTTTGTCTTGTGTAACTTTTTTCCTGCACAGTGTTTCCTGTTTATCTTAATTTTATCCATGTTAAGCTGCATTGTTGTAGATGTCTGGTAATAATGTACTACTTGTGGTTTATCAAAGGGAACCAGCAAACAATTTAATAATTGTTTTTTGACTTTTGCTTTGAAAGACCCTCCAGTTTTCGTGGAGCTTTGTATGCTATAATGTGGATCTGAAACATCAATTTGGGTCAAACATCTACCTCAATTAGATGGCTTTCTTACTCTTGCTGTACTGACTTGAACAATTGTGTGTATATATATATATTTTTTTCTCCCCCGTCAAGTACTCTGAGTAGATGTTAGTGGTTACAGTCTTTCCAGAACCTGCTGATTTATTATTTTTCCTTCTAGTAATGAATGTATCACTGGACACTTTGCACAACTCTTGCTCAGACTGGAACAAGGTACCCTCAGAAAAGACTCCTGTACATTTTTCTTTTGTATGCATTGCCAAGTTGTGCCTTTTTGTGATTTGAAAGGGGGGGGGAGAGATTTTGTCAGATCTTGGTCGGAGGGGGTCTTGTATTCTTCAAATGCTGAGTCTGTTTTAGGTTTGTTTACAGTGTAGCCCTTTTTGTAAATGTTTCCTTTTTTCTTCCGTTCTCTGATATTTTGAAAAATAAAAATCGGGATCTTTCAGGCCCAGGCTCTGTGACTTGGATTTATGTGTGAAAATGCATTTTTATTTGAATGAGAAATGCTGATGTGAGGAAAGGGTTTAGCTGGGAGTGTGTGGAAGTGAGAAGGGTGATCTCTACCATGGGCTTTGCAAAGACGCACAGTTCTCTTCAGCTTACTGTGATCAGAACCGAGCACTAGGTTAATATTTATTATCTGCAATCTGTATATATGGATCTCAGGAAAGGGATTAGGAGTTTTTATAATCGTGGCTGTGCGGGCGATAATCGCAGCCCATTCGCGCTCATGTGTCAAAGCTTTGTTGAAGATCCGAGCCGAAGCCGTGACAGCTCCAGCTGCTGTTAGCTTCCGCCCTGCTCACAGACACGCCTGGGCCGAGCTCACAGCCGCTACCCGCCGCAATGGCCGGAATGATCGACAATATCCCTTTGCAGCCGGTGCGGCACAAAAAACGCCAGGACAACAAACACAAAATCGGGTAAGAGGAGCGTTCAACTGTAGCGTCAGTTGTTTTTAAAGGGGGGATTTTCTCTGTGCTGCTTGTACTGGGTTAGCCTGCTAGCTTGGCAGCTATCGTTCACAGGGCGAAGGGGAACAGCGTCTGGATATATATTATTGTTTCTAATTTCATTTTTTTTCATTCGCGAAACGAGACGCTTAATTTCTTTCATTCTGTTAGCTAGGATCTATCTATTATATCTATCTATTATCTATTATAGCTCGAAAATTCACCGAGCTATCTACGGCACTACACATCCTTGTTCCGGGTCTTATCGCTACGTGCAGGTGCATGTTGTTTTCCAGACAAGATATTAAAAACGTTGTCAGGCTTTTCATTTTCAAAGTAAGCTTAAAGTAAGCAAATGTAATCAACGCTGCATGTCGGTAAACTGAGTGGGCCTGGCTGTGTGTATGAAGCTGTACCTGTCAGTGGCTCCAAAAAAATAATGATCAATATTCAATATGTCTTGTGCTGTTTGGCGTTCTTTTGTTTCAGCAGTCGCAGTTTCGGCGCTAAGAGCTTCATTCTAAATCACAGCTCTATACAGCCTAAATCTATTATCTTTAATTATTATGGCATTGTATACTAACCATGGGCGTGTATACAGTATATCTATCTGGGGACACACCCTGAATGGGACGCCAGTCCATCACAGTGCATCATGCCCCCAGTTTAGCATAAATATTTCCCTCTAGGTAGGAGGAGACCAGAGAACCTGGTGAGACAGCCATGAGCAGAACATACACAGCCTCGCCACACAAACCATAATGCAGGGCCGCGGGAGCCGTGAAATGCCAGCTGTGCCTGCTGTGCCGCCCTATACAAATATCTTTTAATCTAGCACCTTCTTTTACACGAGGCACACTGTTATTACAGTGACATGACCATCGTTTATTTGCCTCAGCCAAATAAGGTAAATGATGGTCAGATGGATGTATCAGCAGGCTTTAATATGTCAGTACACAGAGAAAGGTATTAACAGTGCTTAGCACAGGTGTCAAATATGGGTCTGATGCAGCTACCACAGATGCATGGTGAGAACAAAGAAATGCTGCTTGCATTTTACAGTAACATGAACAGGCATGGTGAGAAAAAAGAAATGCTGCTTGCATTTTACAGTAACATGAACAGACATTGAATTGCAGTCATGTCATTTTGTTCGATTCTTGTCAGAAAGGACTCTTTTCTAAACAGTAACCTAGTGTCTAATGCTGATTTTAATATGTTGTGTGTGTTTGTGTGTCTGTGTGTGTGTGGGGTTGCTAATAAGACTAATAATTTGTACCTTACAAACAACACAAATGACTTCCCAGGTTACTGTTTATATTGAATAGGTATACCCTCGTGCCAAAGCTCAGTCTGTTTGCAATATTTACAACTTTAAAGCTATGTGGACTCCCCAAAGGGCACAATTGAAGGGAAGGGAATATTAGAACTTTATCTTACAAAGTCGTACCCCGCCCTCTTCTATTTGCAATGGAAATTATTTGGAAGAATTTAGGGCACTTCATAATGCAAAAAGGAAAGAACATTATCATAAAAAAAAAAAATTCACACCTCCACCCTCTCTACACTACAATTGTGTTAATTTTGTGTTCGTCAATTTGTCAACTTTTTTTTAAATGGATTAATTCCTTCTTGGGTTGTGTCTTGTTTCCCTATTGTTATGTTATCCCTCTTTCTTTGCATTTCTCTCTTCCTCAAGTGGCTCCTGCTGCTTCCTGGCCATTGTCAAGAGGAATTTGTTCTTAATGACTTACCTTGTAAAATTAGAGGTTTAAAAATGGTGCTATTTTATATTGTATTCTGAGAAGAAAATGCTGTATATTTGGGAGGTCTGTTTTATTTAGATAGAAGTAGACAGAGACGTCATAGGCTTGGAGATGAAGCTTGTTTGAGAAGGGAGGTGTTCAGTAGATAAAGGTTACACTGTGCCTGGCTAAGGGACTTAGTGTTGAATTCACAGTGTTTGGCTGAGAATGGAAGAAATGGCCATGTACAAAAAATAAATAAATACAAAATACTCTTATTGTAACACCCTCAGCTTTGTAGATGTAACCTCATTTGTTTTGGTGATACTAGGTTTTGTCAAGGCTGTTGCTTATGGTTTGCTATATTACATCTTCAGATTGTGAGACTGCTTTATTCATATCAACAGATATAACGGACGTGTGTAGCTCTCTGTTCTTGCTTGAGTTATTCTGCAACTGTTTTTAGTCAGGCTTGTACAACCCCAATTCCAATGAAGTTGGGATGTTGTGTAAAACATAAATAAAAACAGAATACAATGATTTGCAAATCCTTTTCAACCCATATTAAATTGAATACACTACAAAGACAAGATATTTAATGTTCAAATGCATAAACTTTATTATTTTTTGCAAATATTCACTCATTTTGAATTTGATGCCTGTAACACGTTCCAATACAGTTGGGACAGGGGCGTGTTTACCGCTGTGTTACATCACCTTTCCTTTTAACAACACTCAATAAGTGTTTGGGAACTGAGGACACTAATTATTGAAGCTTTGTAGGTGGAATTCTTTCCCATTCTTGCTTGATGTACAACTTCAGCTGCTCAACAATCTGGGGTCTCCGTTGTTGTATTTCTGGCATCAAATTCAAAATGAGTGAATATTTGCAAAAAACAATAAAGTTTATCCAATTAAACATTAAACATCTTGTCTTTGTAGTGTATTTAATTGATTATAGGTTGAAAAGGATTTGCAAATCATCGTATTCTGTTTTTATTTTTGTTTTACACAACATCACAACTTCATTGGAATTGGGGTTGTAGAAACTGCATCATTGTTGGTTTCTTCACTGCCACTGAGGCAACCTGGTGGTTATGTTGTAGCTGGGCATGGTCATGAAATAATGTTATAAGGGCACTTGCGTAACTAAACAGTTGTCCCTGTATATTGTGTAACTTGAGTTGATGAGTTCATATATCATGGAAACGTCATACATTGTATGTCAGCTCTAGTTAATTATTTGGAGGATAAAAAATTCATGTAAGGTGGCGATACGTCAGGCTATGTCTGTGTTACAATGCCAGTATGACTTTTATGGCATTTGGCAGACAGCCTTATCCAGAGTGACTTACATTTATCTCATTTACACAACTAAGCTGTTGATTGTTAAGGGCTTTGCTCAGGGGCCCAGCAGTGGCAGCTTGGTGGTGCTGGGATCTGAGCTCATGACCTTCTGATCAGTAGTCCTGAGCTACCACTTCACTGCCACATTCATTTGTGGCCATGCCTTATTAAACAAATAAGCACCACGTCACCTCTGTGGCTCTGTGTGCATTCTCCTGTAACAGCTGCAGAAGTCTGCGGAGTTAATCTGTACAGGGAAAGAAGTAGCCTTGTGTGAGAACACCGATGTCAGTGAATTACCTACTGAATTAAACAAACAATGCAACATGACTGCAAACTTACTGCTTACGTACAACCCCGATTCCAATGAAGTTGGGGTGTAAAACATAAATACAGTGATTTGCAAATCCTTTTCAACCCATATTCATTTGAATATATGCACTTGGGCCCAGAGAAGCCGGCGGCGTTTCTGGGTGTTGTTGATATATGGCTTTCGCTTTGCATGGTAGAGTTTTAACTTGCACTTGTAGATGGAGTGACGAACTGTGTTCACTGACAATGGTTTTCTGAAGTGTTCCTGAGCCCATGTGGTAATATCTGTTACAGAATGATGTCAGTTTTTAATGCAGATTCTCTGAATCTTTTGATGATATTATGGACTGTAGATGATGAAATCCCTACATTCCTTGCAATTGATGTTGGGAAACGTTGTTCTTAAACTGTTGGACTATTTGCTCACGCAGTTGTTCACAAAGCGGTGAACCTCTCAGCATCCTTGCTTGTGAACGACTGAGCCTTTCGGGGATGCTCCCTTTATACCCAATCATGACACTCACCTGTTTCCTTTATTAACATGTTCACCTGTGGAATGTTCCAAACAGGTGTTTTTTGAGCATTCCTCAACTCTCCCAGTCTTTTGTTGCCCCTGTGCCAACTGTTTTGGAACGTGTTGAAGGCATCAAATTCAAAATGAGTGAATATTTGTAAAAAACTATAAAGTTTATCCATTTGAATATTAAACATATTGTGTTTGTAGTGTATTCAATTGAATATGAGTTGAAAAGTATTTGCAAATCCTTGTATGTATTCTGTTTGTATTTATGTTTTACGCAGTGTCCCAACCTCATTGGAATTGGGGTTGTACAATAAATGTTGCCTATGGTTGTGGGGCAAAGACACTTTTATTGCCCCTATAAATATTCTCATGTCAGAGAGACTTGTTAGCAAAGCTCTTAATTTTTTAGAGAACATAATCTCATTTTATCTGAAAACCTTTCCAGCTGTGTGCCCTTCATACAGGAACAAAAGAAGACAATATTCAAATCTTTTTTTTTTTTTTAATTAGCATTTTTGTAGTCACTATATTTGTGCATTTGTGAATGCGAAGTTGTAGGGTTTAGTGCACTGCATAGGGGTTAAACATTTGCTGTATACTTCAGCTTGTAGCATGTGGATTGTTGTTCCTTTAACAGCTGTATATAATTCACTTCTGTTAAAAATATATAAACTAATGTAAATAATGTAAAAAAATCAGGAAACAACTATATTTTTCAGGTGCTGCCCATGGTCAAGGTGCTGTGGATCGGGAGAATTTCGCCCCCGGACAGTATGGCTAGGACACCCTGAGAAGAGGGAGCAGCGCTACCCAAAGAATGTCATCAATAACCAAAAATATAATTTCTTCACCTTTCTGCCTGGGGTGAGACACAATAAATGTTCAACCAAGAGTGCCATATTTGTTCTTTGTTTTCAGCAGCAGATAAGTACAGGCGATTTACTTAGGACGCTTGATATTTTTTACTAAGCACAGCTGAACCTCAGTGATTTTCTTACACAGGCCCCTCCTAAAAACCTTTTTTTCATAAGATTTTTGTTTAAAACTTCTGTACAGTACAGGCCAAAAGTTTGGACGCACCTTCTCATTCAATGCGTTTTCTTTATTTTCATGACTATTTACATTGTA
>JAOVVG010000018.1:20701445-20715840 GCA_028566375.1 Leptodoras nelsoni
AATCCCTCTGACCACTGTGCAGGACTTGTATATGTCATTCCCAAGACGAATTGATGCTGTATTGGCCGCAAAAGGAGCCCCTACACCATACTAATAAATGATTGTGGTCTAAAACGGCAGGTGTTTCAGTTTCATTGTCTAACCCCTGTATGTGTTCAGCCTTTTTATCCAGCCTTCCTCTTTGTCCCTTTACACCAAAGGGGAATGGAAGGGAAAAGCATCAAGAACTACACTGGAAATGAGTTGTTTCCTTTAGATATTATATATATTACATAGGGCTAAAATGATCATTTTACTCCTGGACAGAAAGTGTCTGGTTTGCAGTCCTTGGCAAGGCTGTTCATTCCATGACCCTCAACCTTCCCTCTATAGTTATGCAGCTGAGATATTCCCTGAGGGGAGTCAAAGAGAGGTCTGCGTCTTTCTTTGTACCTGCACAAGTGTGTGTGCATGTATGTATGTGTGTGCGTGTGTGTGCGTTCGCGTGTGTGTGTCCGTGTGTGTGTGTTCTCTATGGATGGCTGCCAAAGCGGAGGGAGTCTCAGCCCTGAGGTTAAGGCACTGCTGTTGTTACCCGAAAATGAAAACAATGTCTGGCACTGTATTAAAAACATTCTCGCCCGAGAAGCCCTGCATCTGGAGCAACTTCCTCTTTAGCTACAAATGAAACCTGGATAAGAGTCTAAATGTGTTTTGAAGTTGACAGATGGATGGCCAAAGTGTGTTGGATTAGAAAACATCCTTTTCTGACCACGAACTGGAGAACTGATGCCTTCTTAGATTTGTTGGCAATTTGATATCAGATTATGAACTATAATACACATGTACAGAAAAGACACTCTATTGCATTGAAAACTCTATTGCATTGAAAGCTTCAAATTCATTATTTTTATTTTTCTATTTCTATTTTTTTTTTATTGTCCTGTTTTTCAGGAGAGGCTTAAAAAGAAATATCCCTCCCATTATTACGTTTCTGTGCAGACCTTTATGAATTCGTCTCCTGAACTGACACATCAACCTTAGTCCTATCTGTTAAATTTGCTCTAACAAGCCCTGAGCCTGATTTCCTTTATGAAACTCTTTTCCACATGAGAGTAGCAGGCAGATATGGCCGTGTGACAGTTAAACAGTTGGCTTGGGTCATGGGCTTTAACAGAGCTGACAGTTGAATTCAGCAGCTGTATTCTTCTGCTTTTGGTGTGGTTAAGTTCTCTAGTTTATTTGGGTTAGATTACTATCGCAGTGTGCATGCTTAAGTGTGAACCAATGTGGGTGTAATGGATAGCTGACACTGTACTTTTCTCTGTGTTTGCAGGTGACCACACGCAGCGAGGCCCACCTCGAGCTCAACGCTTTCAGAAGGAAGCACGACTGCGCTCTGGTAATAACAGGAGACTCTCTTGAGGTAAACCAGAATGCACAGCCAGTCATAATGTGATACCACTTTCACTTGTAGTAGGCTGTTGCACAAAGGCCTGTCAGAAGGCATAGAGCATTTGTAAGTAGTAAAACATGAGCGGCCATGCTGTTGTAGGAAAATAATAAACAATGGGGTGGTTACCAACAATTTTAAATAGCACACATCACCTCCTGACTTGTTTTATTTCTCTTATACCCCAGCAAAATATTCTATTTTTTATTTATTAGCAAGGTATGTCATACTTTTGACCATTTACAGCTCCATGTGGTGGAACATCCAGCAAGACAAATTAGTACAGTTATATACTAATATATAATATAATATATACAGCCATTCCCCCACCAGATGTTTTTTCCTTGCTCATTTTAATAAGTGCAGCTTGCTGTGTTGCCAAGAACTTGTCAACCGCACAGCTCTCTATCCTGAAGATGTTTCTGTGGCAGAAATCTTCAACTCTTCAACATGCTTAATCAACATTACCTCACAAAACAAGTCTCCATATCAGCAATTACACCCCATTTATTAATATGTTTATGTGGAGCATCTGCCATACAAGCCCCTGTTTAAGATGTTACCATAGAAAGGATAACACAGAAAGAGTGCATTAATAATATAAACCTTGCAGCTTGAACTACTGTCTAAGCTGCTGTTATAGAACATTGATCAACACTGTGTGACCGGTCAGAATCCAGCATTCAGCAGCACTCTGAAAGGCTCGCTACACACACACACACACACACACACACACACACACACATGCTTCAGGTAACAGTATGAGCCCTCATGTACTCAGGTCACCTGTTTTGTGCACTTATAGACACTGTACCTATTGGCATCTTAATTTGTAAAAATATACACAAAGTGCTTAGGGATCATTGTGATGGCAGTTGCATCAACGCATCAGTGTGTAAATAAGTCACAGAAGGAATGTGATAGGAGCTATGTTTCTGAATTATATTTCTGTTTCAGATTCTAAAACAGGTGTCTTTTTAATGCATTTTAGCTTTGCTACTCATTACCCATTTTTATTAGCGTAATTAAGTAGATTTGTTTTAAATAGTCATTTTAATAGCTTAAGGAATATTGACCCAATGACAAAACAGCTTCAGAACTACCCATTTTAATAACGGGTGTACTGTATATCATTGACACTACTGCACAATGAACAGAAGTGTGCAGATTAAGATATACATATAACGCAATAACCTTTATAAACAACTCAATTATATCTTTTCATTCTTTATGAATTTTCTATCTAATTATTTTGTTGTTTTCCCTTAAACTTATTTATTTGCACTGTGTATTTCAAACTAACATTACCTGGTAGTGTTATACAATCCATATTGCTCTGAATCTGCCACGGCTCTTCTGGAGACTTTGACTGTCACACTTACTTCTTTGTTGGACCCAGCAGCCTTCATTGTGTTTTTTTTGTCTGAAACGTGCTCTGTTATGTAATTTGTTGCTTTCGTCACTGACATACAAATATTTTTGTGTAACATCAAATGTTTTGTTGGAAAAGTCAAATCTAAAATCTGTTTGTACTGACTCGATAATACAGAAGTTAAAAACAAACATCAATAGCAATAGTTTTATATTTATATACGTATATAGCCGAAGGGATATATTTGTAGATAGATTAATAGCCATGTGTAAAGTTTTCTGTTTAAGGAAGACATTAAACAGATTGTTCCTGCAGGTATGCCTGAAGTATTATGAGTATGAGTTTATGGAGCTGGCATGCCAGTGCCCAGCTGTGGTGTGCTGTCGCTGTGCTCCAACGCAGAAAGCTCAGATCGTCCGGCTGCTGCAGGAGCGCACAGGCAAACTCACGTGTGCTGTGGGTGAGTGCATTGTTGTAGACTGCTGTCACTGACGGCATCAGTCCCCCATTGAAGAGTTGTGGCATGGAATGATCTTATTATTAATTTTAGAATTAATAATAATAATTAATTGATTGATTAATTTAATTAAAATGATTAATTTATTTATTCTGAGGGAAAAAAGGAGGTTTTACAAAGTATTAAATGCAGGGATGCCATTAATTGTGGCACATGTGGTTTTGTTATTAATAATTATTTCTTGATGAGGGTTTTATTTACTCAGAATAAATTTAGTTCAAATAAAGATTGGTCTTTTCTCATTTTTTTCACTGCCAGATTAACAGAATTCACTAAAAGGTGAATTTCTATAACCCTTTTTACTCATCTTTGCAAGGGGTGCCAATATTAGTGGAGGAGACTATGTGTAAAATCTGACAAAGGTTTGTTGCGCAGATACATTATATTGTCAAAAGTATTCGCTCGTCTGCCTTCACATGCATATGAACTTGAGTGACATCGCATTCTTAATCCATAGGGTTTAACATGATGTTGGCCCTTTGCAGCTACAAGAGCTTCAACTCTTCTGGGAAGGCTTTCCACAAGGTTTAGGAGTGTGTTTATGGGAATTTGTGACCTTTCTTCCAGAAGCACATTTGTGAGGTCAGACACTGATGTTGGATGAGAAGGCCTGGTTCACAGTCTCCGCTCAAATTCATCCCAAAGGTGTTCTATCGGGTTGAGGTCAGAACACATCAAACTCACTCATGCATGTCTTTATAGACCTTGCTTTGTGCACTGGTGTACAGTCATGTTGGAACAGGAAGGGGCCATCCCAAACTGTTCCCACAAAGTTGGCAGCATGAAATTGTCCCAAATGCTGAAGCATTAAGAGTTCCTTTCACTGGAGCTAAGGGGCCGAGCCCAACTCCTGAAAAGCGTCACACCATAACATCCCGTCCACCAAACTTTACACTTGGCACAATGCAGTCAGACAAGTACCGTTCTCCTGGCAACCACCAAACCCAGACTCATCCATCAGATTACCAGATGGAGAAGCATGGTTCCTCACTTCAGAGAACACGTCTCCACTGCTATAGAGTCAGGTGGCGATGTGCTTTACACCTCCGCATCCGACGCTTCGCATTGTGCTTGGTGATGTAAGGCTTGGATGCAGCTGCTCGGCCATGGAAACCCATTCCATGAAGCTCTACACGCTGTTCTTGACCTAATCTGAAAGCCACATGAAGTTTGGAGGTCTGTAGTGATTGACTCTGCAGAAAGTTGGCGACCTCTGCGCCTGTGCGCCTCGGCATCCACTGACCCTGCCTGTCATTTTACATGGCCAACCAATTCGTGGCTGAGTTGCTGTCATTCCCAATCGCTTCCTTTGTTATAATAACATTGACAGGTGACTGTGGAATACTTAGTAGTGAGGAAATTTCACGACAGTACTTGTTGCACAGGTGGCATCCTATCACGGTACCACGCTGGAATTCACTGAGCTCCTGAGAGATTCTTCCCTTCTACCCATTCTTTCACAAATGTTTGTAGAAGCAGTCTGCATGCCTAAGTGCTTGATTTTATATACCTGTGGCCATGGAAGTGATTCGAACACCCGAATCCAGTTATTTGGATGAGTGAGTGAATACTTTTGGCAATATAGTGTATAAATAGAACAGTTTTACAACAATCCAAGCAGCTGTGATTGTCGCATAGCCAACTCTGCTATCTCTGTCTCTGTGTCTCAGGGGACGGAGGAAATGATGTCAGCATGATCCAGGAAGCTGACTGTGGTGTGGGAGTGGAAGGCAAAGTAAGAGCCACTGAGTCCCTTTGCGCCTGCACTTTCAAACTCTTTGTCGCACGCATCTGCAATGATCTCTCCATGAGTGCATACTACATCATTATCATATGTTCTACAAACGCACATCTGGACAACCATTTCCCACTCTTCATACGCAATTTGTCAAAATACTGTGCAAGTAAAAGCCACAAAACTGTGTGAATGGCTTTTGACCTACCTCTGGCTATGTCTTGTCTGTCATTGTCTATGATTTGTCTGTCGGTGAGGACATAGACGGTATGGGATCATTGAAACATCACTCTGCTTGTAGGTGGGGGAGGGTTTCTGATGTGCTTTTTTCATTTTATGATATTGAGTCTACAGAGACTTCAGACGCTGCAAAGACAGAACTGGCCCAAGACAAATTTTGTGGTGGGCCAAGCGCTCTTTCCAAAGGCTGAAAATGAGACATTATGAGTTGGTTAACTGATATTGACTCACCCATGACTAACATAGCACAACCCAGATTAAATTGGCGTGGTTTATGTGGGATTGTATTTTTCCCTGAAAGTCTGTAGCTTTCTGGGCCATAGGATTTCATTAACTTCAGAATTTTCATTCACACTGGAGATCCATCTTATAGTGTTTTTAAAAAATGCATAAACTATATTTCCTTTTATTATTCAAAGAAAGCAAACGCAAACTAAGATATGTTATGTTTTTGTCCTCAGGAAGGAAAGCAGGCCTCGCTCGCAGCTGATTTCTCAGTGACTCAGTTTAAGCATTTGGGCAGACTGCTCATGGTGCATGGTCGAAACAGCTACAAGAGATCTGCTGCCCTCAGTCAGTTTGTCATCCACAGGAGCCTCTGTATCAGTACCATGCAGGTAGTGTTTCTGTGTGTGTGTATGTGTGTGTGTGTGTAAAGCAGAAATACATAAACCACTCCCCTGTGTTCATGAACAAGACTGTGTTTCCAGAAGACTTTTACTTTCCTAGAATTAAAAACACTATTCTTAAACCCCAGAAATAATCTTTCTACACACCTTAGCGTTGGCACAGAACATGCTATGACTCAGATGTTAATGAGGATCAGTATTAATGAGTAAGAATATGCTTCTAAACCTTTCAACAGTGGTTTGTTGAACAAATGTTGCAACACAGTAAACAAATTGTGAGGTTAGTCCTCTTAGTCATGCGGCTAAAAGCAAAAACAAGCTCGTCGTTGTACTCTGCCGTAGAGTAATACATTTGGATATTGTGGATACATTTCCATGACTCTGCAGGGAACACTTTACTGAGTGCAACTTATTCATCCTTTGACCTGGTTGATAATCCTGAACTGTATAACTGGCGAATAATTTTAGAGAAAGATTTTATAAATTTAAATGCCAAGCATTTGCTTGTTTCCTTACTGAATACAAAATAGCCAAAATGGCGATCTGGGATTGTGACCTCATGTGGATAGTCTGCAGAAAGTCAGTGCTACATCACTCTCAGCCATTCAGATTCTCATTAACCTGAATGACCCAGAGGCTTGGTGGTCCTCCACTTAGTCATCAAGCTATGGTTACATATATAACTTCCTTACATTCCAGCTTGCCAGAGCAGTTTCCTTCAGAACTAATGGAGATCATGTATCCAAGTCATTGCAAGGGTTCATTGTGGAATATCCCAGTCACTCACTTGGACAAGCTTCAGCATTGTTACTGTGAAATGAATTTGGCATTTGATCAGCTGTGACGGGTGACGGATCCAGCTCCATTTTTTTCTTCTCCAAGCTAGTCCCAATTCCAGCTTGCAGCACATTTGCTACTGTGCCACACTTCTTCATTACAGTCTGATTGTCAGAATGCGTACAGAGTGACAGTGAGACACAGCTATTGGATGTAAATCAGGGTCTCCTCTGATCTCTGCCCTTGATTGTGATTTATTGCTGCATTTGGCTCATGCCTGCTACCAGCTCCTGCATCACCCCAAGGCATTTATCTACATGTACAGTCAACACTAGCGAAATGAGGCTGATCAGCATGAAAGAAAGTATTAGCTAGTATGAGCTATACTATTGTGGACACCTGAGCATCCTACACATATCCTTCTTCAGCATCACATTTCAGATTTAATCCCTATTCACTGTTAAAAGCTCTCAAATTCTTCTACTCCAGCCTCAAACCATGTCTTCATGGAGCTCACTGTGTGCACAGGGGCATTGTCATACTGGAAGATCTTTTGGCGCTTTATTTCCTGCGAAGGAAAATTGTAATGGTACAGCATAGAGAGACAACACATAAAGCAATGTGCTTCCAACTTTGTGTCAACAGTTTTGAGAAGGCCCACATATATATGGGTGCAATGGTTAGATGTCCACACACTTCTGGCGATATTTGCGATATGGCTGTATATATTCATCGTCTTTTCTCAAATCCTCAACATGATGAGAACAGGAACTCGGTTCTCAAGGAATTTTTGTCCTCAGTCAATAATGACATCAGCACTATTTATTAGTGGTATTTAGGGTTGGGCCGATGGACAGTTCCGCCGTCCATCACCGGTGGCTGACAGTCATCACAATGTTGAGCCCAGCTTCGTGATTCCCCTCCCTACAACTATACACCCCACCCCCAACATCTATACCACAAGCTGGGCACACCCTGCCACACACACACACACACACATACACACATACACTCACACACTCACCACAATTCCAGTGTCTCTGCTGTAACAGAGAAAAACATTTTTATTACTTGCAGGAGTTATTATAAGACTAAACAAAAAGCAGCTTATTTAACCACACTATTTACCACTCAGTGAAAGCATTCTTTAATTTAGGGGCAAACATTAAAATCATTTTAAAATCTACCTGGTTTGTGCCTGCCTCAGTAAATTAGGGGATGAGTCTTTATTTGTATCACGAGGATTAAAATGTACCTATGAAGCAAACTCATCTGTTCTCTGCTATCTGTGCGACCTGTCTTAAACAAATAATTCCTACATTATAATGTTCTTAGCCCCTTTTCATGTCTCTCCCTGCACATTTAACTGGGAATATTTCACAAAATATCAACTATTCATTGATTATAAAAATATGATTAATGAATTATTAATATTGTAATGATGAAAGGGAACCTTTGCTGATTTACTGTCACACCCAGGCTGATAAATTCTTAATTTTCTGCATTGCTGGACATTCTTTCTGAACAGACACCTCAAATAATTCATTCCTTTTTTTCTAATGAGGTAATAATAGCCATAAAAGACACATAAAATGCCTTTCACTATGCTTTTTTGCTGCATTTGGCCCATCCCTGCTACCAGCTCCTGCATTTGAGCATCTCTATCCCCCAAGATGTGCATCTACGCACACTACATGTACAGTTAACACTAGCAAAATTAGGCAATCATCATAAAAAAGGTATTAGCATTCTACACTATGTGGCCAAAAGTTTACGGACACCTGACCATCCTACACACGTCTTTTTGGAGTTCTCAAGTTCTTCTACTCCAACCTTGGCAAATCATGTCTTCATGGAGCTCACTGCATACACAGGGGCATTGTCATACTGGAACATATTCCAGTGAAGGAAAGTTGTGATGTTTCAGCATAGAGAGACAACGTAACCACAAAAAAATGCTGCTATGCATAAAAATAAAAGAATGCAACATTTTATAGACTCACCACTAGAAGATGACTTTGCTCTGGCATTCAGCATTTCACACTACTGTCTAGACATTCCTACCTATAACTGTCCCCATGGGAAGACTCAGAAAATGTAAGTGAGCAGAGTATTAGTCAGTTTTATTATCTGAAGGTTCTGCATGTTAAACTGTTCATGGGGAGTGGATAACTGGTTTGGAGTATTTTGGTAAGCCAATAGTAAGTTTCTGCTTGGATTTTCTCTAGGCTGTCTTCTCCTCCGTGTTCTACTTTGCATCAGTTCCTCTCTACCAAGGGTTTCTCATCATCGGGTAAGTGGCGTGCTGGCACAGCTGTGGTGACTCATCGCTCTCAGTGAAATCTCACTGGCATTTCAATTATGCATTGTATACTGCTGTGACATTTGATTTGAGCCACGGTATTGTTACAGTGAAAAAAGTCTGAACAGTGCTGACTGCATGAAAGTTGACGAACACCAATAGCTCCTTTGTAATGCTAGAAATTATGAGCCGAGATATTCATTTCATACTTGGGGCAAAGGTTTGTGCACTGTGTATCAGCGTTTCTAAGGCAGTGTGCAGTTGAAAAAAAATGGACCCATAGATTTTTAGCTGTGAGTCAAGGCCATTATTAAATCATTGCCAGTGATGTGAACAGGAAACAGAAAATTGCATGAAAGAATATCTTGTCGATTGTGTGTATGTTGTAAGGATAAGTTACTGACAATTTACTTAAGCTATATAACAGTTAGAAATAGTGACTGAAAAGCCACTGTTACTTTTGCTCTCCTGTAATGCACATTTGACAATTATGCACTTGTAGTTGAATTGTCAAATATAAATGAATGTATCTCAGTTTAGATACATAAGAGACATGATTGACCAGATTATGGAATTTAGGGAAATACTGGCATATTTCTCATGCTTATTTTATACTGATTCATTTACCGGGATATGTCTCTGTCAACTTTGCACATCTGGATGCTGCCATTTTTGTCCATTCTTCAACATAAATTCAAGACAAAATTCTGAAAAATGTTCAGTTAAGGTCTGGTTTGATACTTGAGCTTTGAGCTCCATTAAATCCATTATTAAAAACAAAAGAATGTGGTACAACTGTAATTGGGAGGCTATTCACCAAAAGTCAATGGCATTAGTCAGAGAAGAAGCCAAAAAGCCAAAGGTATGTCGGAAGAAGCTGGAGAGATCCACAGCTCAGATGGGAAGAAGATCTTCAAAGGACAGCCAGAAACTCCTCAAAGCTGAGCTTTATGGAATAATGGTGAGAAGGAAGCCATTAGCATGTTAGATTAGATGTTGAGGAAAAATGTTCTCTGATCTGATGGGGCCAAATTTTGGCCTTGTTGCCAGAATCCCAGATCTGCTTCATCACATTGGTCAAATCCCCACAGTGAAGCATGGTGGTGGTTCCATCATGTTGTCAGTTTTCATTAGAAGGGACTGGGAAACTAGTCAGTTTCTTCAGACCCAGAAGAAAACTTATCCCAGTCTGCAAGAGACTTGATACTGGGGCAGAGCCCCAACTTCCAACTGTGCAACGACCCTAAGCATACTGCCACACTGATGTGTTCTAAAGCAGGAACATGAGTGTGTTAGGCAGACCTCAGTCTGATAGAGAATCTATTGTAAGACTTGAAAATGGCTGTTTGCCAATAGTCTCTGTCCAATTTGTCAGCGCCTGAGTGTTTTTGCCAAGAAGAATAGCCAAACATATTAGGATCCAGATGTGCAAAACTGATCCCAGAAGAGATGCAGCTGTAATTGCAGCCAAAGGAGGTACTACCATATATTGACCCATCTACTGTACAGTCCCTAGACTTTTGCAAGGCATTATATATCAGAATTCTAAAAGATGACTGCTAATTCTTACCATGTTTATTCCTCATTCTGTAGCTACTCGACGATCTACACCATGTTCCCTGTCTTCTCCCTTGTTTTGGATAAGGATGTCAAATCTGAGGTGGCTATGCTTTATCCTGAACTTTACAAGGATTTACTAAAGGTATTTGACGCTCTTTGTTCATATAAAGTTGCAAAAGGAGAGTTTTTATCAAGACTCTGCTTAACCATCATATTATTTCAGGGTCGACCGCTTTCCTACAAAACATTCCTCATATGGGTTTTGATAAGCATCTATCAAGGTAAGCTGATTCGAAGGTCACTTGATTCGTTTTATTGCACTGTGAAATGTTTTGCATGCTGTACAACTGCAGACCTCACCAGACAAGGTACTGGCTGTTCTGAATTGAGTGAACTATTTATTTCTATTTCTAAATGAAGCATGACTTTGCAAAGGCAGTGCAGAGACTTGCTAAGAAAACAGAGAAACTCCAAGTCGAGACAATGTGACAGTACGGAGGATCTCACACAGTGTAAATCGTTTTACTCAAACAAAACTCACCCACATATTTCCCTTGGTGAGCTTGAATAGTTTATTTGTGTCTGATGTTTATGTTACATATCCTAAGGTGGTTTTCCACTTCTGCCTTTTGTGTCCTTTTGAGGTGTGTTACATGGCAAGTAAAGTGCTACACCCAAACCTTGCCTCCCCACCTTAAATTCCCTTTAATTGTTTGGTTGGGGATTTGTTTGTTTCAGCTCCTTGGAAAACCATGTTTGTTTTCTTTTTCACTTTTTAAGGTATTCCCCATGTCAGAAACGTCCTCCTGGATGAATTGTCCTTCAAAAGGGTTTAACTTTTGTCTTGAGCTCAAAGGTCATATTAATATTTTTGTCAGGAAGCTGTGGGGGAAAATGACAAAATAACATGGAAAATGGCTCTCTTCCTGTTTCTGAAAGGCAGTAAAACACTGAGTCTCAGACATGCAGCCTTCTATTCTGTAAAATACGCTATATGGCCAAATGGTTGCAGACACCTGTCCATCCCACCCAAATGTGCTTTTTCTGAATGAGTTTTTCCCCCTTCTAGTTCCAGTGACAGGATACTACTGTAATAGTGTAATACTAGAGACATCCTATACAATTGCATATTTCAATAACAAGGGTATGGGTGTGATCATCAGATGTTCACAAACTTTTGTCCAAAATGTGTAGTTAGTTTGTTAAGATGCCTTAATGTTGTTACACTGTAAATGAAAGGATTCAGTGATTGTTCCCTGTTTCAACAGATGGGGACTTTTTTGTATTAATCTGCCAGATTCTTTAATCATTATTATTTCATTTATGGTTTCTACACATACCAAATCATTGCAGGCATTCAGCTGATGACTGTAGCCTGTTGTTAATGGAGCACTTTATTATTTGTCATGCCTGTCAATGCAAAGGGACCACCGGTCTTGAGATATGATGATGTGAAAAATATAAACAGAATGGTGGTCTCTTTGCAATGATGGATAGGGCAGAGGGGCATAGCATAACGTTTGTTAGCAAAAAATCAACTAAGGTCAGTAAAGTTATATCTGAAAAAAGGCCAATGGGTAAACTGTAAGTATTATTTTAGAGTACCTAATAAACTGGCAGCTGTGTATATATTACCAGTGTAAGTTGATTGCAACTGCCATGCAAGTCCCAGTGAATTAATATCTACCATGGAAACAATAACCTATTAGAATGAGCACATGAATGTAAAGACGTGACTTTCAGACCACTGTCAGAAATTATTTGACCCCATGTGTCCAGTTAGACTTGAGAATTCAACAATGCTGTGGTATCAATAAACTAGTAATATAATATTGTACTTCAGTTATGTGTCTATAGGCTGTTGGTCTCTGTTCTCTGCAGGCAGCATCATCATGTATGGCGCTCTGCTGCTCTTTGAGTCTGAGTTTGTGCACATCGTGGCAATTTCTTTCACCTCTCTGATCCTGACCGAGCTGCTCATGGTGGCCCTTACGGTGCAGACATGGCACTGGCTCATGATCGTGGCCGAGCTCCTGAGTCTGGCTTGCTACATCGCTTCACTTGTCTTCTTACATGAGTTCATTGGTAAGAATACCTCCACAAACACGCTCCCTAAATTTTATGCACATTGCTTATTTATATAAAATGACTTCTGCAACAACCTAGTAATGTTTATGTCCTTCACATTTTTATGCCAGTTTCTGGAATTTCAGTCATGCTACATGTCAGGGTATCGGTCAAGGTCTCATGGCAACTGTGCATCATGACATCCTTTTGCTTTTAAACCGTTCAGACGTCAGAGAGTTTTAGAGCAGGTGAAGGAATGCGGCCACATTCCTTCTCACCATTTCCATTCTATGCTGGCCAAGAGTTCACTGGAAAAGACTTTCCCTAACGCTTTTGCTGTTTTCTCAAATTAATGCTTGTCACTATTCCACGCTGCCCACGCAGACTGTGACTAGTGCAGTGGACGCCATACTGCAGGAAATACCACTCGCCTCTGCTCGTTTCCTGTTGGATCACCACTGGGCCCAAGGTCTGTGTGTTTATCACACAACCTGCGTAAGGGGGCTTTATGACTGAAAGTACCAGTGTTCTCCCAGAAGACATTGTTTTCTCTCTGATTTGGGTTGTTACAGGTTGATTATTTAAGCAAGGCACTATTTTATTGAGAACTAAATGATTCCATATATCCCTGGATCATAAAACAAACAAAACTTCACACACACGTACCAGATTTGATCTTCAATGGCATGTATAGGCTGACATTTGAACTTTATGGGGACACACTCCTCATGGCACATGATCCATCATAAAATAAAAGGACTGTACTAGCAACAAGGTGTCGTTTAGTGCCAGTTCTCCTCAGTGTGGCTCAGTGATGCTCAGACTCACTGAACCTCCAGTTTCTCCTACTACAGACTCTGAAGGATCATCTTTACCCTCTGCTTTGGAATCTGGTCATATTGAAATGTTCAGCTTATAGGCAGATACATGCATGCTTTTCTCAAGAATATTCTGCTCGCCTTCTGAATTCATCTTGCATTGACATTTCGGGTGACGATTTAACCCAGGCACCCCTAAAACAGAAGAGGCCACCCCCAGACTTCATGGTAGGGATGGTTTGTTTCTCATCGTAGGCCATGTTGACTGCGCTCCAAACATAACATTTATGGTTGTGACTATAAAGTTCAGTTTTTGTCTCATCACTCCAAATTACTTCAAGAAGTTTTGAGGTTTCTGTTGATGCTGTTTGGCATATTGTAAGCGAGCTGTTTTGTGGTGTGGGCACAAAAATGGCCTTTTTTCTGCCAAGTCTACCATGCAACCCAGTTTTGTTTGAGTGTCTCCTTATTGTACATTCTGAAACAGCCAAACCACTTTTTCAAAGAAGACCATGATTGAGTTAAGTTTCTTGTGGTTTTTTTGTTGCATCTATCACATTTTTCCTGGCAGTTGTTCTAGAAATCGGAGGTCTACCTGATCCACAGAACCACTGGTTTTCGGAGTTTGTATAGCACTGCTTGGCATTATCAAATCTTTGGATCTCTTTTTTTTAACATTTTCCTAATTAGTTAGATTTTTTTACAGATCCTTTGACAGTTCTGTTACAAAGGCAGTGCAGACTTACACCAAATATACCACCAAGGTTTCCCTAAGAACTGGAAACATAGTAAATAAATAAATAAATAGTGTGTCCTCTGTTTGTATTGTAATTAAAGAATCCATTATCTCTTTAATTCAAGTAATGTATTGATGTACAGTACAGGCCAAAAGTTTGGACACACCTTCTCATTCAATGCGTTTTCTTTATTTTCATGACTATTTACA
>JAOVVG010000018.1:20736840-20749172 GCA_028566375.1 Leptodoras nelsoni
ATGTAAATAGTCATGAAAATAAAGAAAACGCATTGAATGAGAAGGTGTGTCCAAACTTTTGGCCTGTACTGTATCTTTTCTTGCTAGTATTTTTTTCCAATGTTGAGTTATTCCCACAGTTTAGCAACCCAGTATAACAGTACCAAACAGGCACTGTATTTAATTTAGCTAGCTTGATGTATAATAATACAGCAGTAAACTTTAAATATTTCATAGGTTTTTCTCTAATGATAAGGAAATTATTAGCAGAAAAAAGCATGACCTTTGATAAAACGGAATGAGATCCTGAATGTGATTTATGTCAACAACTTTGTGGCATTGTATTTTTTTTAGATTACATTTACAGGGTAAACACTGCAGTATGAAAATGCAATATCCACACACATACCCTTGTGTGTATTTGTACACATCCTGGCAATCTTGCATTCGTCTGTCAGACTGATCTCTTGATATCTTCAATCAGTTTACTCCTTTAATCTTAGTGTTCCTGTAACGACAGCTTAGTCAAGACCTTTCTGGTTTTTCTTGATTTTCATTATTTTTTTCCGCACAGAGACTTTTGAGATTCTCACACTTGTCTGATGTCACATTTGCTTATAGATCTGTTCTGCTGTTAAATACATGCAATATTATTGTTCCAAACATGAATTATGTTTGTGTAAGTACAGTATTGTGCAAAATGATTGAGTCAGTACAAAAAGATATATTTCCAATATTATATTAAATAACATTAAATGTTTTGTTGAAAAAGTAACGTTTGGAAATATAAAATTATTGTATTATATCATGACAATATTGTAAACTGTTAGGAATGTTTACTTTATAATGAGTCACATCTGTCATATATATTACATGGTTGTTGTTATTTTGTGTGTGTGTGTGTGTGTGTGTGTGTGTGTGTGTGTGTGTGTGTGAGTGAGAGAGAGAGAGAGAGAGAGAGAGAGAGAGAGAGAGAATGACGTCCATGGTGACCAAGCTCTCAGATGGCACATACAACTGTCCATGTTAGCTCAGTTAAGACAGAGGAGCAAGTTACCTCTGCTTACAGAGATGAATTTAGTGTCTTCTTTTGTAAAGTTAATGTGTAATTTCTACTGAAATTGAAATTTATGCCTAGTATTGACATGGTACAATGGAGGACGTGGATGTTTGCCAGAAAGACAGTGTAAGTTGTAAGAAAGACTGCATGCTATGCTTTGGATTATCAAATGTGATTAAGTGACCCATGTTCATGTTCATAGTGTAAGGGAAAGAAAATCACAGGTCTCACCTGTCTTTGTCCAGTTTTCCTGGACTGACTGACCACTTGCTTGCTTTTCATCAACTACAGTATCGGATCAGGGTTGAGAATATTCTCATATTTGCAGTGTGAATCCTGTCAGTATAAATGCAAATTGTTTAGCCACTGTTCATTTGTGCTTCTGGGGGTTTGGATAATTTTAGTTGCTTCTTCATGCTTTGTGGTTTTTGCACACTTCCTTCCGATGTAGTCCCTTGGTTTTTGTTGAGTGCTGATCTAATTTGTGTCTTGTTTGTGTGTGTTTGTATGTCTCTGTGTTTCTGTCTGTGTGTGTGTGTGTGGGTGGATATGTGTGTTACAGTATGAATGTCCTTCTCTGAATTCACCTGACTGTCTCTTAGAACTTCTGCTGAACTGTTATGAGTCAAGATTGAAAGGATAAGCTTGTTTATTTTGACCTGTGGCATGAACGGTTTCTCTCAAATTGGAAAAAAAATGTTTCCTGATGTTCTTGACATAGTCATATTCAATAAGTCATATTCATTCATTCTTACACTGAAATTTAAAACAGATATCCTGAACACTGCTTCAACAGACAATGCTGAAATAAGAAATAAGTCACAATGTAATTTTTTTTTGCAAACCGCCTCTTGATTTATGATGTACAGTGTGTCCGTGTGAGTGGATGACTATAGATGTGAAAAGTAGCGTGATATGGCTGCAGAGATCATGTTTTGTTGTGATTAGTGGTTTGTAGACTGATGATGATGAGCAAACGATTCACATAATGTTAAGGAGAAGAAGATCATTTCTTTCATATTGTGTCTCTGATTTAACTGATACAAACTGATCTGCAGGCTTATTTGGTTTAATCTGTTATGATGATTTATTTCCTATAACAGCACAGCACTGATAATAGTGCCGGCTGTAAGGCAAGTCATAAGTTTATAGTATTATGCTTCTTCTGTATTAATATGTTAATAGTCATGTCTATAGTAACAGCTTAGACAGAGGCTTGTATAATAAACAGATTAAACATGTCCTAGTATGCATTTTAATTAATAAGGAAAAAATTTAATATTAATATGTTTTCTGTTAGGAGATGTTTATTTTATTAGTTTATACGTTTCTTTAGGACTGAGGACGTGCTGGTTTCTTGTTGCATTGACAAGTTGCATTTCCTATTTTCAAAAATGGGTGCTTTTGTGGAAAAAACATTTAACCCTGTTATTTAGTCCCTATTTATTACTTCCTGGGGTTTTTCTTAGAAATGCTTCACATGTGCATCTGTCAGATTTCTGCATATTAATAAAGGAAATCCTTTAGTCCTGTTTGCTGCATGCGAGTTCCATGAAAGATGGTGACATGATGAGGACAGAACTGAGCAAAATGTTTGCCATGTACATTTTAAGTTTCACTATAAGCTAGATGCTTAGATCTTGTTGGGATCCTTGTTGCACTGCTGAGTTGTTTTGATTATAGAGGTGGCCATCCTAGATGTTTTCTCTGCCACTGAGCACTGCCATGTTTTGCATATGAAAATTCCCCTGTTCATCTGTCTGAAAATTCCCCTGTTCATCTGTCAAAAGGGACTTTTGTTTACTTTAAGTATAGGAGGCATAGTGAATATTTTCATATATGGAATTGTTAATATTCTAATAAGAGAAACAACAGTGATGAGGAAGAAAATGAATAAGAATGAATAAATTAATAAAATCATGCATTATTACAGATATTATTGCAGTCTAATTCTTGTTTTGGTAATTTTGTTAATTATCAAAATGCTGTGTAAGGATATGCTCATTGGAGTGCTCGTTCCCTCCTGGTCACATGACCTGTGCAGTGGGTTATCCCAGGTAAAATACTAGCAGTAATAAATAACAAAATAACAATGGCTGTGAGAGCTTATATGAAGAGCCCGCACTAGTGACCTGTGGATTTCCTGCAGACTTTTAGAGATCAAGGCAATCATCAGAAAACATCTGTGGTCTGTAAGACAGGACAGACTCTCCTGGCTTGCATTCAAGCTAGCAGAAGATACTAAATTTTCCAGCCATGTGTGCAGCAATGGAGCTAAATTAGTGCACTGGCAAGCACAGGACACTGCAACTCGCTGCTCACTTTGAGGGAGGGAAAACATCTGTGCAGCTGAGATCCTCATTTTCTTCATATTAAAGGAACCACTGTTTGATTTTAGTTGAAAATCATGTGGAAAAACCATGTGTCATCAGTAAAGTGACATCGGTCACATCAGACTAGATGTTCTATAATTTATCATTTATCTTGTTTTTTTTTTTAAGTGATGCTTATGCTTTATCATGAGATTTTATGGTGACATTTTGATCACACAGTAACAGATACTTTTTCACTCCTTTAGCTACATGGATACAGAGGCAAAGAGCCTCTGGGGCTGCAGATCTTCATCGGCACTGCAGACGAGCGGATCCTGAAGCCCCACGCCTTCTACCAAGTGCACCGCATCACGGGCAAGACTGTGACCACGACCAGTTACGAGAAGCTGATCAATAGCACAAAGGTGTTAGAGATCCCTCTAGAGCCAAAGAACAACATGAAAGCAATGTAAGTCAAATGTGTGTGATTTTACTTTAGCACAGCATATAGAGTTCAGACAGCTTTTGAAGTGCGAATGGATTTTGACATGCATCAACCTTGGGGGATACCCTTCATCTAGCACAGTGTATGTGTGACTCTCACTAATCACTATCTAGCTTCTTAGAGTATCTCACAGGAGGTTTTCAATATGCATTCTGATTTTCAAAATAATATGCAAAGATAAGTTAAATAACACAAATAAGTATGTAAATAATACAAACATCTAATATATTCTGAAATTATATGGATCATTTGGGATGGGCCAGGGTCCATTCTGTGTGGAGGTTTCTTGTTCTTCCTGTGTCTGTGTGAGTTTCCTCCAGGAGCTCAAAGACATGCAGTGAGGTGAATTGGAGATACTAAATTGGCTCCAGGTGTGAGTGTGTATGTGTGTGAGTGTGTGTGAATGTGTCTGTCTGTGTGTCACCCTGCAATGGACTGGTGTAATGGACATATCCAGGGTGTTTCCCTGCCTTCTGCCCACTGAGCACTGGGATAGGCTCCAGCACCCCTCATGTCCCAGTAGTAGGATAAGCAGATAATGAAAGAATAATAATTTGGGATTCTGGAAGCAAGTTTCTGTTGTGTGATCCTCATGCGTTCTTAGTTATAGCAATTATTGTAACCCTGTGTGACCCCCAAGCTGCTCCACTTTTAAAATAAAATAGTGCTCAAGTGGTGAGTAAAGGCTCAGTGAATGGAAAATACAAACCCTATTTTCAGAGAAGTTGGGACACTTACTTAAAATGCAATAAAAACTGAAATCTGTAATTTGCTAATTCACTTGAAGCTTTGTTTAACAAACAAAAGAGCAAAGAAAAGATTTTCAGTGTTTTCAATGATGATGCAGTTTTGCAAGTGGAACTTTTGCCCATTCTGCTCAATAGTCCGTGGTCAGCCATCGGACACAGAGTGTGTTGCAGCCATAAAGAATAGGAGGTCATCATATACCTGAATTAAATTCTCAGTAAAATGTTTAGCTCTCTAAACCATCAACATGAACTCAAGGTAGCTTGTCAGCTAGATCTCTCACTAACGGGGTTTATAACACTGATTTTGTCTGTTCCCTGTCACTCATGTGAGCAAGGCACTTAACCCCTATTGGCTCCCCGGGCGCTGTGGCTAGGGCTGCCAACCGCTCCAGGCATGTGTGTTCACTGCCCCTAGTGTGTTTTCACTAGTGTGTCTCACTGGATGGGTTAAGTGCGGAGGTTCAATTTCACTGTGTGCAAGCACAAGTGACAAAAATGTCTGAAACTTGGTGACCTCTGCACTCTATGCACCTCAGCATGCACTGACCCGCTATGTCATTTTACATGGCCTGTTGCTGTCATTCCCAATCACTTCCAATTTGTTATAATACCACTGACAGTTGACTGTGGAATATTTAGTAGTGAGGAAATTTCACAACTAGACTTGTTGCACAGGTGGCATCCTATCACGGTACTACACTGGAATTCACTGAGCTCCTGAGAACAACCCAGTATTTCACAAATGTTTGTAGAAGCAGTCTGCATGCCTATGTGCTTGATTTTATATATCTGTGGCCATGGAAGTGATTAGAACACCTGAATTCAATTATTTGGATGGGGGAGTGAATATATTTGGAAACATAGTGTATCTTTAATTACCTTCCTGATGAAGAGTGACAGGGAACAGACAAATTCAGTGTTATAAACTTGCTCAAGGGCACTTCAGCCAAGTCCTGTCAGTCACAGGAATCGAACCCGGGACCTTTCGAACACAGGGCAGACACCCTAACCACAAGACCATGACCTCTATCAATGAAGTTGCAGATAAATCATTACAGACCTCCAAACTTTATGTGGCCTACAGATTAGCTCAAGAACAGTGTGTAGAGAGCTTCATGGAATGGCCAAGCAGCTGCATCCAAGCCTTACATCACCAAGCACAATGCAAAGCTTCAGATGCAGTGGTGTAATGCACACCACCACTGAACTCTAGAGCAGTGGAGAAATGTTCTCTGGAGTGACTAATCCCACTTCTCTGCCTGGCAATCTGATGGATGAGTCTGGGTTTGGCAGTTGCCAGGAGAACAGTATTTGTCTGACTGCATTGTGACAAATGTAAAGTTTGGTGGACGGGGGATTATGATGTGGGGTTGTTTTTCAGGAGTTGGGCTCAGCTCCTTAGTTCCAGTGAAAGGAACTCCTAATGCTTCAGCATATCAAGAGATTTTGGACAATTTCATGCTCCCAACTTTGTGGAAACAGACAGTTTGGGGATGGCCCTTCCTGTTCCAACACCAGTGCACAAAGCAATAATAGGTCCATAAAGACATGGAGGAGTGAGTTTGGTGAAGAAGACCTTGACTGGCCTGCAGAGTCCTGACCTCAACACAATAGAACACCTTTGGGATGAATTAGAGAAGGAGACTGAGAGTCAGGCCTTCAACATCAGTGTCTGACCTCATAAATGCGCTACTGGAAGAATGGTCAAAAATTCCCATAATCATCTTGTGGTGTTTCCCATAAACACCCAAACCTCGTGGAAAGCCTTCTCAGAAGAGTTGAAGCTGTTATAGCTACAAAGGGTCGACATCATATTAAACCCTATGGATTGAGAATGGGATGTCACTCAAGTTCATAGAGCCTAGAGCCAAAATATGTCAGCGTAGTTATCCATGACAATATAGACTCAAACAATTTACTATATTGTAGTATTAAAAGGGTGTCACATTTTCAAATACAACTCATGTCCTGTACTCTAGTAATGAGGATGAGACCACCTATATAGTGTCCAAGTCAAGACCAAGGCTTTGGAGGAGGGGAGACTAAATTGAGACCAAGACCAAAAACAAAACGCAAAATACATGTAATACAGACCAAAGTAAAGTAGCTTATATTAGCTGTGTTTTACTTTTGGAAAGACCTTCTACATGAGCAGCTACATCCTGAAAGGAATTCAATGCACATAATCTGATCATTTATATTTTCAGCATTTTATATTTGATACCCCTTATGGAGAGCAAGTCACAAATATTCTCATACTGGTTCAAGCTAAAACCCGGCTAGAGGAAAGTTAGTAGCAGTAGAGCATGAAAAGAAAATACATGAATTAATTCTGTTTTAAAAATAAACTTTCATAATGATTGTGATATCAGTTAACTGCTTTTGCTACCTCCTCCTTAGAATCGACTGTGCTGGGATTCTGAAACTCAGGAACGCTGATATAGAGCTGCGGAAAGGCGAGACAGACATCGGGCGGAAGAATACCCGTGTGCGACTGGTGTTCCGCATCCACATTCCCCAGCCAGGGGGTCAATACGTGTCTCTCCAAGTGGCCTCTCATCCTATTGAGTGTTGTGAGTGAAATATCTTTTTTGATTAAAAATTTAATGTTTGTTTTTGGAGTATAATTCAACTTCCGCTTTTCATATTTGTAGCATTCATTAAGGTGTATAATGCTTACCACACAGCTGGAGTAGCAGTGTGGCTGTTCATACACTGAGCCTCTGTGCTTAGATTAACTTGCTGTAAAAGGCATTAGCATGAAAAGTTCATATTCAAGAAAATATTTACTTTGCTACCCTAGATTTGTGTTAATTCTGTTACACACACACACACATACAAACACACACACACACACATAAAAAAAAAATATATATATATATATATATATATACACACACACCCTTTAAATGTGTTATTTTGTCATTTCCAGTATCCTGTGTCAATGAGGAAAAGACAGGATCTGGCTAGCATATTTCCTCCTTGGTTAGCAGTTCTGTGTTTTTGTTGGAGTTGATGGGAAGGAGACAGAAAAACAAAATTTTAGTGTACACTGTGCTTCTTCCTTATAGGCACACTTCATAGGCAGGCGCAATGTTTGAAAAATGTGTTTGTTGTCCTCTGCTTTCACTCACTCCCAGAAAAAATAGAGGAAGAGAGAGGGACAGTGACACTGAGCAGAAGGTGGATGCAAAACCCAAGCCTCATGAATATAACATCACCCAGATAACGCAATCTGCTGTTTGCTCAGGCCTCCAGTGCAGGCCAGCAGTCATTGCCTTATTTAGGGGCCCTATTTCCTTAGTATTATTCACCTGACTGACTCTGAAGGTAGTGGGCCTCACACATCTGTCCAAAGGTCACTGTTATTTGGCTGAATTTGCTTCAGCGGATATTGAATCCGAGTTGTGAGATGATAAGGCAGGAGAAGCTGCTTCATGGTTACATAGTTTCAGCAGTTAACAGCTTTGCTTTTGTTACTGAACAAATAAGAGCAAGTTGTCACAGTTATGGGGAACTGATTTGGCATCCTTTCACCTGGCACCCAGAGAAAACTGCAGAATCTTAACACACTTGCAGAAGCAAATTAATTGTTGCACTAGTTGCCATAGTGCAGAGAAATTGTTTACTCCTGTTTTTTATACTGTTTGCCGTTACTGAGCCCTCCCAGGACCTATCAGGGGTCTAGACTTAAATTCTGAATTCTTTTAAATGCATATATTTTCCTAAAACATCCTCCTAGTATTAGAATGCTTTACTTTTGTCAGAACCCAGTGGTAACAGATCACAATGACAGAAAATGGGATTTGACTATTTTTATTCAGCAGTTGCCAGCTTTAGGCTTATGCAGAGGTCACTCGGTTTCATTAAACTCAGTTTCTAATGTTTAGTCATCTTGTGGATTGGCTGTTTATTTCAAAAAGTTGTTTCGGAAGGTACCACAAACATATGAGAGCTGTCTGCCAGTACACATACTTTAAATCATTAAATATGCAAACAAGACCAGTATTTATCGAACAATGCAAATTTGTACTTCCCAACAGCCCAAAGATCTGCACATGAGCTGCCCATGGTGGAGAAGCAGGACATGGACAGCTGTTCAGTGCTCGGAGGTCAGCAGATGATCCTGACTGGGCAGAATTTCAGTGCTGACTCAAAAGTTATTTTTACTGAGAAGACCCATGGTGAGTAGGATCCTGTACATTAGAGGCTATGACCTTTCAAAAAAATATTTCACAATGCCATCTTCATGTAACCTCACTTAAAAAAAGTTGATACAATCAAATGGTGTTTAAACTAAAAATGTGTAAATGTGTTTTATGACAAATGTGTCTTTTGTCATCTTACTTTTTTTGCTTTTAACCAGCATGCTTCTGTTGTAGCCTGTAACCTTTGTGAACACAACACAAATATGATTTAAGAAGAATAAAGAATCTGAGCATACAGCTGAGTGGAAATCTTAAAAAGACTGCTCTAGCACAAAAAATATCTATTAATATAAGAACTCTATCTCCTAGGAATTGACAGTTCTTTTTTGACAATTTGTAATAGGTCACTTAAATAGCAAACTTAAGCTTAAGTTTTTACAGGCAGATAACACAGACTTTCACACAGAAAAATTATTGTTTTATGATGTGTAATTAAGCAACTGCCTCAACCCATCACTCATTATCTAGCCTCATTTAGTCACAACATGAATAAGTGCAAATGTTTCACAAGTAAATTTGTCATACTGGAATCGTACTGGAATAATGTTTCTTAAAGAGAACACTTAGCAATAGCTACATTGTGTTATTGCATTATGTACTCAGTTCAACAAAAACTAACATTTAGAAATTTTCATTGAGAAAACCAATGCTACAAATACAACCCCAATTCCAGTGAAGTTGGGACATGGTGTAAAATATAAATAAAAACAGAATACGATGATTTGCAAATACTTTTCAACCCATATTCAATTGAAAACACTACAAAGACAAGATATTTAATGTTCAAACAGATAAACCTTATTGTTTTTTGCAAATATTCACTCATTTTGAATTTGATGCCTGCAACACGTTCCAAAACATTTGGGACAGGGGCAACAAAAGACTGGGAAAATTGAGGAATGCTCAAAAAAACACCCTCTTGTATATTGAGGGTTACAAGTAGCTGTCATTACTAATGGTATTACTGTTTAACATGTAACACTTCTTAAGATTCATAGTTCAGAAGCACATCTACAACTGTTTCAGATCCCCAGGGTTTAGTTTTTGAGCAAAAACAAGTATTAACACAGAACTAGGATTAGACACTCCTTTCTAATTTACAATTATTAATCACAATTGCGCAATCGAAATTAGAGGTAGCACTTAATTGTAGAAGAAAATAGTGAAGCTGAGTTTCACAGTGTGCCGGAATGACATTTGAAACATGACCTTTTCTAATCTTCTTCACTCACATTTGCATGACATTTAGATTTCTGATACAAGGTTGTCTTGTGCACAAACGGGCCATTGAACCCCAAAGTCTTTTTAAACTGTGATGAATATTAAATATACTTCAGCCAATTAATCAGTCAATTATTCAATAACTAACTAACTAACAACTAACTTATAGGCTTATAGAGTGTTTTCAGCAGAAGGTCATAAGTGATGGTACTTACATTACATGCTTTGGCTGTGAGAAATGGATTTCTGAATGCTGCCTTGCCCTTCATCTGAGCTTTAATGGCTGTAGACAGGGTGTCAGTGGCAGATCTGTTTACAAACAGGTCAAGTTAAATGTGTTCTAGCTAACACTAGTACTCTTAGTGAGGGCAAATGATGAATTCTACAGCATACAATGCTGGTTTTTGTTATTGCATATTTTTACATCCATTACTCATAGCTTGTTGTTTGTTTTCCCTCAAAAATTCCTAAATTTACTGTATCCAAGGTGCGTCGTCTACTTTCTGTTTGTTGTCTGGATTATGACAAGATTTTGTTTATGGTTCCCTGAGGTGTTTGAGGATACAGGTCTATGGTAAGGTGCTTAGTCTGTCGGTGTATAGCGGTGACTCAGAGAATCCAGAGGCCGTCTGTTCAACACAAGGGCAGCTTTCAGACGTTTAGACACGAATCCTCTGGGCATCAACAGGAACTCTTTCACTCTCATGTCCACTTGTTTGCTCATTCACTCACTCACACTTAGCAGAAAAATATTGCCTGGGGTTCCCTCCTGCATAATTGTGCTGTACAGTAATGGCCTATTTTGTCAAATGCAAGGGCTCAAGGAGGGATTGCCTTTGTTTTGGAGGGTTTCTCTGGATGACAAAATACTCTGGAACAGTATGCCTCTGAAATCCCCCTGAATAGAAGACAGCTGTCTTTGGCCAGCAATTTTTTTGGCTGTACTCAGTGAGCCAGGGACAACGGCAAAGCTGGGCTTCCTTCCCCTAAAAACCTCCATGCTGCTTTATATTAGTGGAAAAAATAGCCCCTGTAGAAAGAGTTTTGGAACAAACTGCAAACAAACAAAAAAGAGTAAGAAAACAGCGTTCGACACCTGTCTTGACTGAAACAGCTGAGACAGCTGATCATAAAACCAATCTTGAGACGTTGATTTAACCTGCCAATATCCGTGGAATCCCCCCATCTCCTGCTGAGTCATTAGAGCCATATGTGTCTCATTTTCAACTGTAGAAGGGGTTTCCCAGAATCAATGGAAAAAAAAACTATTACCGCCTAATGAATAATCCTACTGGAATGTTGTATTTGGTTCTTTTTGGGGCTTATTTAAATAATTCATTTATCTTGAGATCTATGCTAGTTTGGCATATTTAATAATGAAATATAAGCACCTCTGTATTCATGATGCATTATTATGTTTATGGACTTTTGTAGAGAAGCTCAAAAGAAGTTAGATTTGCACTCTTTGTAGTGAAATTCCCAAGTCTCTCAAACCTGAGCTTAAATCAGTCTCATTTGCATTTAATATCCAGCTCACTGAGGAATTCAGTTATAATCTACAGGGTAAACATGCTGTTCTTTACCTTTGGGTGAACCAGGCATGTTTGAGGAAGCAGTTGAGTTTAGAGATATGATCTCACATTGCCATTTCTATTGTAATGGGCATACGAGGTAGGCGACACTGTAAACTGGGTTACTGACAGACAAATAAAAAACACACACACATTCAGCTGTCATAACAAAGATAAGGAGTTAACAAATTTGTTAGAATGAACAATGACAATATACACTGCTCAAAAAAATAAAGGGAACACTTAAATAACACATCCTAGATCTCAATTAATAAAATATTCCAGTTGAAAATCTTTATTATTACATAGTGGGCCCAGGGCCCAGGGCCCACTGCACCAGCATATGGTCTCACAATGGGTTTGAGGATCTCATCCCAGTACCTAATGGCAGTCAGGGTACCTCTGGCTAGCACATGGAGGTCTGTGCGGCCCTCCATTACTGACCCACTGCCAAACCGGTCATGCTGGAGGATGTTGCAGGCAGCAGATCTTTCTCCACGGCGTCTCCAGACTCGTCTGTCACATGTGCTCAGTGTGAACCTGCTCTCATCCGTGCAGGGCGCCAATGGCGAATCTGCCATTCTTGGTTTTCTCCCTGTACGGTGTTGGGCTGTAAGCACAAGCCCCACTTGTGGACATTGGGCATACCACCTCATACCACCCTCATGGAGTCTGTTTCTGACAGTTTGAGCAGAAACATGGATATTAGTGGCCTGCTGGAGGTCAT
>JAOVVG010000018.1:20793684-20804345 GCA_028566375.1 Leptodoras nelsoni
TGCTAAATGCCATAAATGTGAACATATCGCATATCCATCGGCGTTATATGTGAAGTACCACATATCGCATATCCATCTGCGTTATATGTGAAGTACCACACATAGTATACTTGGTCTGAAAAGTACGCTGTGTCCGCAATCAAAGAAGAAAGAGTGTCCGAGAATTTCCGACAGCCGCAAAAGAAAACCAAACACGATTACAGACTACAACCCGGAGGGGGTCGCAATGGATCCCGGGAAGGTCTCAGCCATCAAGAACTTGGAGGTGCCCAGAACTCCCAAGGAGCTGCGAGGTTTTCTCGGATTTGCCAACTTTCTACCGACGCTTCATTCGTAACTTTAGTAGCGTGGCTAACCCCCTCAAGGATCTGCTTAAAGGTAAGCCCAGGCGCTTGAGGTGGACAACTTCTGCCCAGGAAGCTTTTGAACGACTCAAGAAAGCTTTTACCTCAGCCCCCGTCCTCAAACAGCCAGACTCCGAGCTGCCGTTCATCATTGAAGTCGACTCTTCTGAGGTTGGTGTAGGTGCCATCTTGTCTCAGCATCACAGCCAACCAGCTAAGATGCATCCTGTTGCTTTTTTCTCATTTCGCATTGGCTGGAGGGCGCCAAGCACCCTTTCCTAATTTACACAGACCACAAGAATCTGGAATACTTGAAGGCTGCCAAGAGACTTAACTCTCGTCAGGTCCGGTGGGCGATGTTTTTTGCCCATTTCAACTTCATCATGTCATATCGCCCCGGGTCGAAGAACGGTAAAGCTGACGCTCTATCTAGAATGTTTGATAAGGTCTCTAATAATGTTGTGCAACCCATAATTTCTCCCTCAAAGTTTGTCAACAGGATCACCTGGGATTTGGACCGCATGATTCACACCAGACAGCCCAAGCGACATCCCAGCCAATGTCCTCCTGGCTTGTTGTTTGTTCCCCTGAAGCTTTGCAGTCGCCTCATCGCCTGGGCCCACCAAACGCCTGGAGAACTCTGGAACGCGGAGAACTCTGGAAAAGATGAGTCTGGATGTTAACGATTATGTCTCCTCTTGCTCTGTTTGCGCCAAAGCCAAGGTTCCCAGGACCCTGCCTGCCGGCAAGCTAGTGCCTCTGCCTGTTCCTGAATGTCCCTGGTCACACATCGCGGTCGATTTCCTGACTGATCTACCCCCATCTGAAGGTAAGACGGTAATCCTGGTTATCGTAGATCAGTTCTCTAAATCGATCCGATTTGTGTCCCTGCCTAGCTTGCCCTCCGCCTTTGAGACTGCTGAGATCCTGTTCGATCGCGTTTTCCGCTATTTCGGGATCCCAGAGGATATCGTGAGCGACCATGGACCCCAATTTAAGTCTCGGGTCTGGAACAACTTTCTGAACAAGCTCTGGGTCACGGTGAGCCTCACCTCTGGTTACCACCCACAGGCCAATGGACAGACTGAAAGGTCAAATCAAGAACTGTTGAAGTTTCTGAGGATGTTCTGCCACCGGCATCCTCAGGACTGGGTGAGGTATTTGCCCTGGGTGGAGTACACCCAGAATTCACTGAAACACTCTGCAACTAACCTCACCCCCTTTCAGTGTGTCCTAGGTTACCAGCCTCCACTGTTCCCGTGGGATGCCACCGAAACCGACACGCCAGCCATGGATGCGTGGTTCAAGAAATGCGAGCGTGTATGGACACTCACCAACCAGACCATTGGCAAGGCATTCAAGAAGATGAAGAAATTCGCCGACCGACGTCGGGGTAAAACCCCCTGTGTTTGCCCCGGCGACAAGGTCTGGGTTGCTACTAAAGCTCTTCCTCCCATGTTCGGCAAGAAAAAGCTCGTCCCCCGCTACTTCGGCCTGTTTCCCGTAGTAAGAAGAATCAATGAAGTCACTTATCGCCTTAAGCTCCCCCGTCATTGTAGATTCCATCCCACATTTCAAGTCAGCCAGTTGAAACCGGCCCGGGATGGACCGTTTGCTGATGCCAGGGAGGGAACCCAAGCACCAGACACAGTGGAGGCTGAGGGTGAGGTCACCTTCACGGTCCACGATATCCTCGACTCCAGGCGCAGAAGAGGTCAGATGGAGTATCTTATGGCTTGGGAGGGGTTTAGTGCCGAAGAGAAGAGCTGGGTTGCGGCGAGAGACATCTTAGACCCTTATCTCGGATTTCCACCAGAGACATCCCAAAAAGCCTGCTCCCCGCAGGCCCGGTAGGCCCAGTAAAGGGAAAGATAAAATCGGCTCCCGGAGGTAGCCCATTGGGGGGGGGGGGCTCTGTTACGTCAGCGGCCACTAGGGGCCACCACTCTCCCCCAAATCCAGCTCCCGCAGAGGTCAAAGGGACCTACTTCCGGTGTCACCCACAGGTACCTCGGCCAGATTGTATCTACCTGCGCCCTATCTGGGAGAAGAGCCCTCATTGGCTCTCCCTCTCTTCTGGCTGGGTTTCCCTGTGGGACAATGCTCATTGATATCCAAACAACACTTCAGACGAGATTCCGTCCATTAGAGCTAAGTACCTTTCCGTAGCGTTTATTAACTTAGCTCGTGTGTCTCGTGTGTTGTTCTTTCTAACTCCTTTTGTTCTGTCTGTGTGCAGATTCCAGCCAGAGCGTGGAGCTGGACTTTTCATTACTTTGGAGCACGGACTGAGTTTGCGCTTTGGCAGCACTTTATGTTTGCTTCTTTTGTTTTCTTTGTGCTCACGCTCTGTGCTGCGTTTGACTTTATTGCTTTTGAACATTACTATTAAATCTGCTTTTGCTTCTACATCGCCTCAGTGGAGTACCTCCATACAGCCACCAGTCTGGTCCGTCTTAGCCATGAAACCTCCCACACTAAAATGACAGGTGTTTCAGTTTCATTGTCTAACCCCTGTACATTTCATAAAAGCACTAGACAGGGTGATGTTATTAGGTGGTGTTTTGTTCCTGAAAGAGAAACCTTTGTACAGTGTGCATTGGTCAAAACACTAATATTAAAATATAGTAATAATGTTAAGACCCAGAACAACCACTATACTAAGGTAATATAACATTATCATACTGCTGGTGTGATGAGAGTAACAAGGTCAGGGTGCTATTGTCCCTTCAGTCTGCCAGTCCATCGTAAAAACACAATTAACAGTTCTAGATGAAAAAAAAGAATCAGCTCATAATTTTACTAACTGGCTCTCGGATGCCTGCAAGCACTTGATTTAAAAAAAACCCAGCTCATTAGGACATCCACAGCTGCTGAAGCTTTTTTTGTTGTTAAGGAAATTATATTATGTGTGTCATTCCCTCCACTGCATTAAACAGTGAAAAGCAAAAAAGTATCATCTAGACTAGAGTTTAGCTCCAACACATGTACTGTAGTATAAACTTGACCATTTTCACACAGTATTTCTTTTATAATGCTACATTATCAGTCTAATAATTCTATAATGTGAAATGACATTTTAGAAATGGTAGTATATATGTGTTATGGCATATGGCATTTTTTCCTGCCAGAGCGTGGGTTCCCTTCTACATCTTCCCCCGGACTTCCTGTTTCCCGTTTTTTGCCCAGCACCACGTTTGTCCCTAGCCCTTTTGTTTTCTCCCACACTCTGTTTCGTTAGTTGTTTGTTTATTCCTTTTTTTCTCTTTTTGTCGCCACCTACCTGTTCAAATAAATATACTGCACTTGACTCCGCTCTCCATGTGGGATCATTACAGGTTGATCCGCCATACGATGGAGTCAGCAGAAAGTAAAAGTCTGTATCTAGCCCTCAAAAGCAATACGCTGCAACTGAAGGAGGTCCGAGCCGCCCTTCGGGGATTCACTGGGAGGCGTGATGAGACTTCTCCCACACGTGAATCCCGCACTCGTGGTGCCCTACCTGAGCATTATGGTGGTGACCCAGAAGAGTGCAAGGTATTTCTCCTTCAGTGCGAGTTGTACTTTGCACTCAATGAAGGGCTCACAGACCGACAAAAGGTGGCCATTATGGTCAGTCTTCTCAGCGGTAAAGCGTTGCAGTGGGCCACCGCAACCTGGCAGCACGGCCATCTCCCTGGACAATCTACTACGCACCTGGCCGACCAGCACACTCCACTCGCCTCTCAAGTAGGAGCCCAAGCCCATGATCCTGGGTCCTGTCCGGCTGTCTCTCCAGGAGAAGAGAAGGTGAGCTGTTCTCTGCCTGTGCTTCTACTGCCGGAGTGAAGGCCACACAGTGCGAGGTTGCCCTATCAGGCCTGAACCTATGCCCCGCACCAGAGGTGTATCTAAACCACACACCCCGGTGCACGCGGTGAGTAGTGTGATTCCTCCAGCTCCTACCCAGTTAACATTTCCTGTGCAGATAGACTCTCAGAACCATTGTTTCTTTGTTTCTGCTCTCATTGATTCAGGGGTCGCTACCAGCTTCATCGATCGAGCGACCATTGAGGACCTTCAGATCCCGGTCAGAAGATTAAACACCCCCTATCGTATCAAGGCTGTGGATAGAGCCCCCATCGGAACTGGTCAGGTTACGCATCAGAACCCTACCCATGAAACTTCGGGTTGGTCTCCTACATGAAGAGGAGATCTCTCTCCTAGTCTTAGACTCCTCCACACACCCAGTCATCCTGGGGATCGACTGGATGAAGCTCCATGACCCAGTTATTTCCTGAAAGGAGGGATAGATTTTATGCTGGTCTTCTGCCTGCTTTTCTTCTTGTGTCCAACCGTTCAGTTGCCCCCTGTTTATGACCAGTGTAGAAAGCCTGGAGACAGACACCATCATCATGGTGCCCAAGTGTTATAGTGAACTTATGGCTGTTTTCGATAAGTGAAAAGCTGAAGGCTTGCCTCCCCACCGAAGCTTCGACTGTGCCATTGACCTGCTGCCTGGTTGAGTCCCCCCCTAGGAACAAAATATAGGCTCTCTCTCTTCCAGAAAAAGAGGCCATGAGGGATTATATCCAGGAAACACTGGCAGATGGGTACATCCGACACTCCTCTTCTATTTCTTTGTAGAGAAAAGAAGAGGCAGGCTTTGTCCATGTATCGATTACAGAGGGCTAAATAAAGTATCAGTGAAGTACCACTACCCATTGCCTCTTGTTCCCTCAGCCCTAGTACAGCTTCACCATGCCAAATTTTTAACAAGCTAGATCTTCGTAGTCCATATAATCTTGTCCGAATCCGTGAAGGCGACGAGTGGAAGACTGCCTTCAGCACAACCACAGGTCACTGCCCTATGGATTAGCCTGTGTGCCCAGTGTTTTCCAGAATTCGATAAATGAGGTGTTTTGGGACATGTTGGGGGTCTGCGTGATCGTTTACATCGACAACATCCTTGTGTTCTCACCTGACCTACCCATGCACATTCACCAGGTCCACCAAGTGTTGCAACGTCTCCTGGAGAACCAGCTCTACGTCACATAGAGTTTCTAGGCTATCAAATTGAACCGGACAGAATTTCCATGAACCAGCACAAGGTCGAGGCAGTCACTCAGTGGAGGTGTCCAGCCACGGTCCGAGAACTACGAAGCTTTTTAGGTTTTGAGAGCTTTTATCTGCATTTCATTTGCAATTTTAGCATTATCGCCACTCCCCTCACAAGTTTGGTCAAGGGTGACACCAAAAGATTAAAATGGAATGCCCAAGCTGAACGAGCTTTCTGTGATCTCAAGCAAGCATTCACGTCCGTGCCCATTTTGAGACAGCCAGACCCCGCACTCCCATTCATCGTTGAAGTCGATACATCAATTCAAGGAGTGGGAGCCATTTTATCGCAACGCCAAGGTACACCCGAGAAGCTCCATCCAGTGGCCTTCTTCTCTCGGAAGCTGTCTCCCGCTGAATGTAACTATGATGTGGGAGACAGACAGCTTCTTTCCATCAAGCTCGCTTTCGAGGAGTGGAGGCACTGGTTGGAGGGAGTCAACCATCCAGTCACGGTGTTCACGGACCATAAAAATCTGGAGTACCTTAGGTCAGTTAAAACACTCAACCCATGCCCTGAATCAAGAATGGTAAAGCCGACGCCTTATCGCGACAGTTCGACCCAGAGACCGTGGTCACAGAACCAGAACCCATCTTGCCCGAGACACGATTTATGCATGCCATCACCTGGGACATGGATCAGGAGATTCAAAGTGCACAAAACACCGTGGTGGCCCCAGGTAAACTGTTTGTGCTTGCTGCTCACCGCTGGGCCCTCATCAATTGGGCACATGTCTCACTGGGATCAGGTCACCCAGGGACTCAATGCACCTTGGAGCTACTACAGCCCAAGTATTGGTGGCCCAACATGAGCAAGGAGGTACAAAAGTTTGTTAAATCATGTTCTGTTTGTGCCCAGGCCAAGATGCCACATATCCTTCCCGCTGGGAAACTGTTGCCCTTGCCAGTTCCGGAAAGACCATGGTCCCACCTAGCCCTGGATTTCATCACAGATCTACCACCATCACAAGGTCAGACCGTAATCTTAGTTCTAGTAGACCAAGAGTTTTTCCAAGAGTGTCCGGTTTCTACCATTACCTAGCCTGCCCACAGGTACGTCACGTGGAACGCCCCGCCCACCGACACTCCCAGCATGGACGCCTGGTTTAGAAGGAGTGAGCGGGTTTGGGCACTGACTCATCAGAGTCTCAACAGAGCAGTGGCTCAAATGAAGAGGATGGCAGATAAGCGACGAGGACCCACACCAGAGTATCAACTTGGCGATCTAATCTGGGTGTCCGTCAAGGCCTTTGGGAACCCCATGTCCGCCAAGAAACTCAGCCCCAGGTACATAGGCCCATATCCTGTAGTCAAACGTATTAATGATGTCTCTTACAGACTCCGTCTCACAAGACACAGCAAAGTCCATCCCACGTTCCACATTAGCCAACTGAAGTCCTCCATCCCAGGACCCTTGGCCAGGGAGGAAGGACCCAGTCCTCACCCCGATCAGCAACCTGGTGATCTTACTTAGTAAAAAACTTAGTGATTTTGGATGGTGGCTGGAAGGCCCTGACGGCGACCCAAACGCGATCTCCTGGCTGGTACTGAGGGGTAGGACTGCGTCGTCAGTCTGCAGCTTTCTTCATGCGGGAGACGGTCCTTTCGAGTTGCTGGTGGACTTGGGAACATCCTTGGGCTCACTCCTTCAGAACCAGGAGTCCACGCTGGGGCTCTCCGTCGTCATGGCGTTCCATGGGTAGAGCGGGGGTTGGTGACCTAAAAATACTTCAAAGGGAGTGAGCCCGGTATGCCTCAAAGAGTTCTGGGCATGAGGAGAGATACCAGGACCACTCCAGAGGTTGAAACTGACAGTAAATTCTTAAAAACTTTAACTCTTGATTGACCCGTTCTGCCTGGCCATTACCTTGAGGATGAAAGCTAGGTAAGACTGACTGTTATCCCCAGCTTCTCCATGAACGCTGTCCATACTCGTGATATGAACTGAGGAAAGCAGTCACTCACAATGTCCTTGCGGAGTCCATAGACCCTAAAGATGTGTTGAAAGAGCTATTCCATGGTCTCCATAGCTGTGGGCAGGCCTGGTAACAGGATAAATCAGACCCCTTAGAAAAACGATCAACAACAATTAGTATGGTCGTGAACCCTTGAGATTGAAGCAGGTCAGTAACGAAATCTATGGCCAGATGGCACCAGGGTCTCTCTGGAATCGGCAACATGAATAGTTTTCTCGCAGGTAATGTATGAGGCACCTTAGCTTGAGCACAATCTGGACATGAAGCAACAAAATCCTGTACCTCTTGTGACATGGTGCGCCACCAGTACTTAGCTTGAATGGGTTCCATGGTCCTTCTGGTCCCGGGGTGACCTGCTCCCAGCATGGTATGGGCCCAAGAGATGAGAGAATTACAGAGAGAGGACGGAACAAAGAGTTTACCTGGAGGGCAACTGATGCCTCCCCGTGCGGGCTGAAGTTCACACATTTTCTGATTTTTCCACCTTCTGAGGGTCCGACAGTTGGTCATGTAGCGTGAAGTACACGTGGGTTGCTGGTGTGGGAGCAGCTTCCTTAACCTCCCAATCATGCACAGTGGCAATGATCTCCTCCAGTTCCTGCGTGCCGAGCAAAATGGCCTGCTGCAACTCATATGTGCCTGCTGACTCCATGGTGGCGGATCAACTTGTAAGGATTCCACACTAACGGAGTCAAGTGCAGAGCAGTTTTATTATGTGCAGCAACAAATGTCAAAGAAGCTGGAAGTGCAGATAACATTAAGCAACGTAATCAGTCAATAGTCCAAAATAGTCCAAAGTATCAACGAAAAACACCAGAGCGTGGAGGGGAGAAACAAACATAAAAAGCAAACAAACATATTGAAGATATTCAAAACTGTGGAAGGATGGGCAGGGGCACTCCACGCTCTGGATCTGAAACAAAGAAAACAAAGACAAGAGTGAATGCACATCGTAGTGTGAAATGGGACAAATGTAAATAGAGAACTAGATACAAGAAGCAGAACACAAAAACTTAACCTCACTTAGACGAAGGCTGAGTCTTGTGACAGCGTAGAATTAGGGTAAATTTGTACGTTTATCCACCCTGAGGAGTTAAACTGAGGGTCCTTTATACTCCTTAGGAAGGCTTGATCAAAGATGGCCACCAGCAGGTGCACCTGATTGTGCAATGCCCTGTGGGAAATGCAGTCAGGAAGTGAGTCTCCCACAGGGCAAATCTGGCACCCTCTAGCGGCCATGACATAACAACCACTACACTTTTTGAATGAGATCAATATGTAATAAAAAATGTAACTCCCCACTTCCTGCCTAAAGTTTGAGCCTTTCACAATATAATTTCAAACACAGAAAGTTTCTGTATTCTCAGTAGCCTAAAGAGTTTACAGGATAAAAATCATCCACATTTTGAAAATTCTTGTGTTATCCTACCATTTTACCACCTGACTTCTGAACCTGATAAAGGTGCATGTTTAGGCTTGTATGCCAATAGGTGTAATATTTTCACACAGAATGTTTAAAACAGGCCAAAACAGCGTAATACTTCTAGCCATCAACAATTCATACATTCTCTGGGCCTGCGCTTAACCTTGATGTTCTCTTTAACCCTTGCTGTCTACAGGTTCAGGTTGTCCACCATGGGTGGCATAGTGTTGCTGCCCCATCTCTCTGGAACTCCCTTCCTTCATCTATTCACTCCTGCTCCTCTTTCTCTACCTTCTACACACAGCTTATCTTTGCTTTAAGTACTTCCACTCACCATACACCAACACTCTTGATTAATTAACATTTCTTATTTGTAAAGCACATTGAGGCTCATGAAAAGTGCTATATAAGTCTCACTTATTATAATAATAATAATTATTATTATTATTATTATTATTATTGTTTTGTTATTATCACTGCCAACACTTTTTTGTTGTTGTTTTTTACCATTCATATTCTTTGTCTGATTGTGGGAAGTTGATGTGATCCTGTGCAAAAAAAACACACATCATGCAGACCATTTCCAAGATACATGAACAGAATCTCTAATGACATGTGCATCTTCAACATGCCTGCATCACTGAATAACAATATCGATGAGCCATCAGAGTTTCACCATTTCATGCGTGTGCATTGAACAGAACACCAAACTGATTGCTTTATACAATGTATATGAGCGTCCTGTCTCATTTTAGCACCACAAGAAAAAGCAGCCTGCTAGACCAATCTCTTATTGACTGATTTCTGTTATTGTGCATATCAATCTTCTTTACAAGAAAAAAACCTGCCACAGCTGGTTATAATTACAACCTTCCAAATCTGCAATTGCTATAGCCTCTGAGTGCTAATTGATTCTGACACGCCATTTTGTTCTGCTAAAATCCTCTCTGAATATCAAGTGCACTGTCAGCTTCGGAATTTCAAAGCTGCCGCATACGCTCAGACACCAATGTTTTACACAGTCCAGGCTCTCGTTTTAATGGAAACTTTTTTTGTGCCAAACAAACAAAGTAAACAAGTTACATCCCAGTCTACTCATTTCACAAGACTTTATGACATTTAAAAGGAGATTTAAAACATGGAATGGTTGACACGCCAATATTTTAGAGCCATTTTCATTGACCATGAAAACCTCTTATTAAAAAGCAGTCATAAATTCATGAAAATAAAGCCAGTGATCATCTAAGCTTCATAATATATCCTGTTCAATAATGATGGATGCTTTTAAGATCAGAAATATTCTATTAAGTTTTTGTGGCATGGCTGAGCTTATACATCATTGGGCCTCATTTCTAAAGCTGGATACAACTGGATTTATTCATAAATTCTTCAAAGGGGCATTAACACAAGAAATTCATAATTGTTGAAAAAAAAACATATCTTATTCATGCTCTTTTAAATTTCAATTTATACATATAAACTAATGTAAACCTATCTAGGTCATATTCAATGACATATCCTCATCCTAATTCAGTATATCAGAAACTGGTGACAGAAACTTGTGAAAAGCAAGTTTTATATTACTAGCATTAATTAAACAAAAGAAATGAAAAATAAAGAAATGTAAACCCAGCCAAATATGTCATACAATTATGACATAAGAAATGCCAGTATATACAGGGGTTAGACAATGAAACGCCTGTCATTTTAATGTGGGAAGTTTCATGGCTAAATTGGACCAGCGTGGTGGTCAATCTTCATTAATTGCACATTGCACCAGTAAGAGCAGAGTGTGAAGGTTCAATTAGCAGGGTAAGAGCA
>JAOVVG010000018.1:20820399-20832240 GCA_028566375.1 Leptodoras nelsoni
TGAAGTTGTACATCAAGCAAGAATGGGAAAGAATTCCACCTACAAAGCTTCAACAATTAGTGTTCTCAGTTCCCAAAGGCTTATTGAGTGTTGTTAAAAGGAAAGGTGATACATACAGTATATACACTTATTATTGTACCGCTCTCAAGCCATTTGGTGGACAATTGCCTTCTGCTAGAAGAATTTAATAGAAGAAATTGGGAAGTGGCAAATACTTTGTATAAATATATACACATTTGCTATTTTTGCTATTTGTTACTTTGATTAATGGTTTCCTACATTACCAACATCTACCTTTTGAAAGTGGAACCAATGGGATTTAGCCATTATTTCATCTCTGCCTAAGAACAGTGAAACAGCTGAACTTTAGTCCTCCTTTAAGGAAAAGTAAATTTTCCTTTACACTACAGTAATCCAAGATCATACAGCTTCCTTTCCCATCATGTATTAAAGGGGAGATGCCTTGAAATGGTGGAGGAAAAGCACAAATGGGTGGCAGCAAATGCACTTTCTCTACCTTCAAGAGAATGATCCATATGGCAACATATAGGCTACTAACCTGCCGCTCACCCCCCTCAGCCATGCTTATCCCAGTTTGACAGGGGAATCCTGCTGTAGCTACAGCCTGGTTGCTATGGATTTCTCTCAAAAGCTCTTAGAATAATGGCACATCCCACCTCTGATGTCAGAGCTGTTGATGTGTGAGTGTGTGTGTGAGTGAGCTAGTGAAGGGAGCTGTAGCCTGTTGCTTATGTTCCTCAGATGTGCCACTAGCACCTACTGAACAACACAGACGAAGTGGAGTTGAAGCTCTGTGCAGCAGCTCACACTTCTGCTTCTCTATGCCTTGTGACCTTTATCTTCTGTCATCTGACCTCCATCTTTTTTCAAACATATAAACATGATGAATGCATTCGGCTGCAGACAAACAGGAGCAACCCTGTGGTAAGTGCATTCAAGTCTTGTGTCCATTCTCACTGGGTTTGGTTTCAGTTTCTTTAACTGCAAAAGAAAAGATTGCATGTGTACTTCAGATACAGAGACTTCAGAAGGGGTGGGTGGCAGATTTAAGGTAACAGGTATTTTGTCAGTATTCAGTATTATTTCATGTGCAGTATGTTGGTAAACTGTTGTTGTAATTCAACTGTGTGTACCAACTCCTATTTAAACAAAATTTGAAATTCATAACGTCACCTGAATATGAGGTGAATATGAGCAGACAATTTGAACTGTATTCTGTTAACTGTATTCTCATGTGTAAGTTCTTTCATGTATTATTCTAAATCTATAACTAGTGTCAAAATATAAAGTTTAGCATTTTGTATATGCTTATAATGATATTACACACTGAACCAATGAACACTAATGAATGAACTTATTCTCTTTATGATCTTTATATGTATGCACACTCACAGCCTAGATTAATTAGGAACACATGCATACCTGATTTATACCTATATAGACAGTTTACCCCCATTCTGATCTTAGATGTATGTGTAGTTTATATGTAATATAAACTAAAGCTCTTGATTTTATACATTGTGCTGCTGCCACCTGATTGGCTGATCAGATAATTGCAGAAAAGAGCATGGGTGTTCCTATTTAAATGGCAGGTGAGTGCCTATATAGACTTTTGTAGCATAAAGCGTATGACGCTATTGCACCATATACTTATGCAAGCCATTTTGCACACTGCAAAAAGTGTACAAAAATACCATATGGATGTGATTAATATTAGACATTTGCTGCAGATGGCAGTGTAGATGTTCTTGTATTGCATCACTATGACTCACATTTATGATCAGATTGATTTGATGAAAAGCCTCACATTTATGGTGCTGTGGTTATTTCTGTGAGACAACCTCTTTGATATACAGTTTTTAGAAATAATAAAAATATATATATATATAATACATCATTAGGCACCAAGACCACTTTTGTGAGTGGATATATGACATTATATTTTCCTTTATGTGTCAAAAACCATTAAATTTTACTGTTCTGCTTCAGAGGTGAAGCATCGATAATGTGTAGTCATTAAGAAAAATTGCGCTTGATGAAGAGTATGATTTTCTGTCACACCCGAAAAGATTTCTGCATTTCTGAGATCCATCCGCAGATCAGAGGCAGAGAGTCATGAACTATCTTCAATCATAGTGGCAGAATAATGTTTATTCAGCAGCGGGTAACATAGTTATATACCAGGAACGTCAGACTCCAGTCCTTGAGGGCCACCATGCTGCAGAATTGATTTTTCTCTCCTCATTTAACACATTGCATCCATCAGTTTCAAAAGCCTTTCCTGTGCTGGATTTGGGATTTAGAAGAGGTCAAACATAATTTACTGTATGGAGTATGAGAACCTTTGTTTTATCACAAATATTGCAAATGTTGCAAATGTATTCCTCTTTTGCATATCCATGCCTAGTTTGAATGCTTGCCATTAGTTTTATACAGATGGGATGATATGAAGCTAAGGTCATGTTGTGGACATCATTCTCAACAGAAAGTATCTAAATCTCTCTCCAGGTGGCTGGTAATCATATGGCATAAGTCACTTTTATCTAAATGCACTACATACTTACTTTTTATTGGCAAAGTGTCTGAGAGTGGAGCAGCTTGAAATGTGAATAAATGGAATTGCTCTCTCCCTGGGTGCGAAGGGTTATCAGCCCTGCCTGTCAGTACAAGAGACAGCTTCTGTCAACAAGCTAGTAGCTAAACATTAATCAGAGGAGGTGAAGCACTTTGAGGGGCCTCAGGCTGAACTATTACCCCTAAGTTGGCATAACATAGCAGTAGCTATAATGGCTAGCATATCATGAATTTCAAATATGGAAATAAGCAAGTTGAAAATGAGTTTAGCCGAAATGGTCCTTGTGAACACACACAATGCTCCAAACGCTTCTCTCATTGTTGGTAGCAGTGTTTGAAATAATCAAATTTGAGTGTGTTTAGGGTCTCGGTTGCAGCTCTGTGGATGTTCTTTACTGTGCTGAAGTGGAAGCCTTTCAAACATGTATTTATCTTGGCCTTCTGGTACAAATTCTTTATGGCCGATTGCTTGAGAATCAAAAAAGGCGATGAATGTTGACTTTTATTTTCTCATATGAGCTTTCTTTAGGAGAGGTGATGTTGTTTCTTGCCCAAGCTCGCTTGCATTGTTCCAGTGATGAGGCACTTCAGCAGGATTTCACAAAAAGTAAACAAAGTAAACACAGGAATAATTAAATATGTCATGATTTTCTATCTAGGTATGCTACTAACTTTTAGCCTTTAACTTTTTCTCCATAATATTTTAACCGTTAGTGAAAGATCAGATGAATGACTATCATATTTAAACACATTATAGTTCATGGCAGGCAGTCGTAGATTGTTCCATTAAAACAAACATTGCTGCATGTAGAATAATCACAAGTGTAACTGATAGGCAGATCAACTGGATAGGAAATGTTGCAAACTGGGAAAAAAGAAGGGTCACATTTAAATATTGACTGGGGAAATTATCAACTAATGATAGCTATATTTTAACTGCTGATGAAATTTTGGGGAACACAGAAAAATTTAGAGCAGAAAATAATATTTGGTTAAACAACCTCTTATGTAGAAGAGATAGCATACAGACAACTCCCAGTAAGAGCTTTAGTGAAATGGAGCTGTTTCATTAAAACAACCCGGTTTCTGATGTCAAACTGCCATGCGGAAGAGGACCTGGAGCATTTTCTTTTACCACTATTACCGCTCCAAAGAAGTGTGGGGAAAAAGTAAGTGATATAGGCTTTAACAATACAGACTAATAAGAAAGCTACCCTATATGATATTTTAAAATGGCAAAATGTGTAAAATGACCACTGACCAAAACTTTGTGTTGAGTGAAAATGTCATAAAAAGCATTACAACTGAACTTAAAGAGATGTGAGACTCTATTCATCTTTAAAAGGACTGGTTTTTTTTTAATGGTAAGTTACATTTACATTTGGGAATTTAGCAGATGCCCTTATCCATAGCAACTTACAAAAAGCATTTTTAAGGTGCTTTAAGGTCACCATCAACAAATATACTCTGATACTAGCTCAGATGTCTATTAAGAGTACAATCAGATCTGATTTTTTTTTATTTTTATGAAAAGTATACATCGTTTAGAAATCTGTGGAAAATAAAAGTTTTAAGACGTCGTTTGATGATGGACAGAGATTCGGCTGTAACATACCACAATAATGATAGCTATAATAAGCATGGTAATGGCAATAATGATTATATATTAATTAATAACAGTATTATAATAATAAGTATAATAATAGTTATAATAATAATAACCGTAATGACAATAAGAATAATAATTGAAATGTTTTATCATTTCAATTGTAGTTATTGATGATGTTATATTGGGTTCCCTTCGATTTGTTTTGTAGCTGTTTGAGATACTGACTGTATGGAATTTGGTTGATGAATTGTAATTTTTTTATTGTGAAAATTAATAAAAGAAAAAAAAAGAAAAATATTTAGATGGCTCCTGCAGGCTTGAAAGGGCTGCAAATCCATTACTCCAGCTTTTGGTCAGTATTAGTGTTCACCACTCACACAGTGCTTAACCATTCTTCTGCAGTTTGGAGACCATTTTAATCCATCTTATCAACTAAAAGGCACTCCTGTCTTCTCAAAGGTCACTGACACCATCAGATAATGCTTTGTATTTTTCTGTCCCCTCCCAAACACACATTTGTCTAACCGCATGTCCCCGGTTGCCTTCCAATATCCTAGTATTATATATCCTCCACTACTCCACTGCTTAGATGCATGTTGTGGGCAGCTGATTGTCAGCAGCCACAACATGTTCACAATGCAATTTCCCCCACCACAGACCACCATAATCGCAAATCCTGGAAGTACTTTGACATAATGGAGTGTGTCTACATAGAAAGCACGGGAGCCTGCTGACTTGTTTCTGCTGTCATTCAATGGTGATGGATGATAAATAACTGGATAACATTGTCATGTAATGCATGTGGCTGGTGGGTAAAAAACTTCCTTAGTGCATTCCTTATGTAGTGCATGTTGAGTACAACCCCATGATGTATAGTTGCAAAGCATGAAGGGAAAACAGAGTGAACGAAAGAGACAGAGAGAGAGAGAGAGAGAGAGGGAGAAAGAGAGAGAGAGAGAGAGAGAGAGAGAGAGAGAAAAAAAGAATATAAAGTAAACAAAAACATGTGGAATGTATAAGTTCAACAGTTAACTGAGTAAAAATGGCTTATTAAAATTCCTTTCTAGTGTGTATATATACTAAATAAAAACAGAAAGATTGCTGAAGTGCTAAAGACCACTACACTGGATGCTAGAAGATGATTTTCGGAAGAAAGAAATCAGGAATAAAAAACATGGAGCTGATTGAGTATATTGGCAGAGATGTGTCAAGGGCCATCAAAAGAATAGAATAAGAATAAGAATTTGATTTCAGGTGGTTTCTAACACAACCATTACAAACTAGGGGTAAGGCTCAAATAATACAAACAGAAACCTGTGGAGGAAAAAACTCATACAAAGCATAACACCTTTGAAATAGGGTGGTGGTGGTATGGTTTTTGTTTTTTAATCGGTGATGAATTCTAAAAGGTTAAGAAGCATCTTTACTAATCTGATCTAACTACTACCACAAAGCTCAGTGGATGGCACTTCACTTTGCAGCAGGAAAATGACACAAAGCATGAGCCATTCATGTAATGTTATTTGAAAAACAGAAAGCCTTCACTAGTGAAGAAACACATTAATTTATTGTGTTTATAATAAGATTAGTTAATTAGAAATTCAGAGTGTGGGAAACGTTTTACTGTTTTACTATTTTATAATATTTTATTTTATAATATTTAATTGTATAAATATTTACTGGATATAAACTATATTTAAAATTCCCCTGTCTATCTGAATATATTAATAAAATTATATTACTGTATTTTACATAGCCATGCATTTTAAGTGTCAGTATAAATTAGGTAACCAGAGACACATTCCAATAAACTGGATATAGCTGGGGATGTATAAACAAACACAATGTATACAGTAGCACACAGTGTACATATTCTGAGAGTGATTCATCGAGAAATCAGCCTGAAACAAATGCAGCACAGTGTCAAAGGTTAAGCTCAGTGCAGATACGGAGACAAATACAGCGACTGAGAACATCAACTGCTTCTTTATCTATGGTGGGTCATGATAAGGCCTGGGCATGCAATTATAGCCCTGAAGAGTTTCTTTTTTCAATATATTCAGCGATTTATTAAATCCACCCACAATATCTAAAAAAATGTGTACTTTCCTCTCTGCCTGAGATGGTACAAGTAAAGGTCTTACAATGTGATTTTGGCTACAGGCATCATGCCTGAACATTTTAACATTTTGACATCTGTTGTGTGTACAAAGAATAAACATAAGGCACAATATTGCCCAAGAGATGTTAGTGTGTAGCTTGAGGTACAACTCAAAAATATATCTTCTTGTATATTCATCATGTCAGAGCTCTAGAGGGGCTCTGAAGGACTGAAGCACTTTTCTACAGAGTACAAAGGCACCCGGTAGAATTTTTATTTATTTATTTTTGTTCTGTAGTTTTTCATTTTTGCTGCTGATAAGGTTGTCTTGCTTCTATCTAATATGCAAGGTTATATAGAGCTTAAAATATAACAGTTTCTAGTTTGATTTTTTGTTTGATTGACTGCATCCATATAAACATTCATTAAAGAAACAAGGGTATACATAAACAGTATTCATTCAATTTATTTTATCAGCTGCATTTTGCAGTCCAAGAAATGACCAAAATGAAGAGAAATGAGCCATGAGAGCTAAGAGTCTGAACAACAGCACTTATAGGAAAAGAAAGAGATGTTCTGATGAGCACACATTCCAGCATGCGGAGAAAACAGAACGTCTTCCAGCAAAATCTCCCAGAGGATACGTTCAAGGGGAAAGAGCCTTGGTGAGTGGGAGAGCAGAGTGCAGAAGTCATGGAAAATAAGAAATAAAAGATCCAGGATGTGAACAAAGCAGGGGAGCTGGATAGGTGGGAGGCAACAGCTCAGAGCATGAGATGCGTGGGAAGGGGTGGACCAGGGCTGCCAAGCATTCTCACCAGGAAACAGGAAAACAGTGTCCAAATGGACTGAGTTATAGACTCAAACATGGAACCAGAAACAGCACATTAACACTGAAAATGCTTTGGTTAGGAACATCTAAGTCTAAGAGATGGCAGACAACCTGTTTAAATGTATCAGAAGGTCTAAAAGGATATTGTTTGGTAAAGGCTATGGAAGTAGAGAGCATAGTTGCCTTTACAATTTGAATAAAATAATCCAGACACCTCTGTGGCTATACAATGTAGCGATTTACTATATTTTTTCCATGTTTCCTGATTTGACACATTTTGACCCTTATTAGTACATGCAAAGTTATGCCAACTTATGCCAGTGCATAAGTATGGTATTTTTGCCTTGTGCCAGGTGTTCCCATTTTGGCATTATTTTGATAAGCAGCAGTAAGTGTACTGTAAATGACCTGGAGCATGTTTGAGGATGCAGCAGGAGCCATGAGATGGGCCCGGAGTCCATCTGTGAATGGAACAGCATGAGGTGGGAAGATATGATGGTTGTTTCAAAAAAACATTCTGTGAGTCAAAAGCAATCGCAGAGGATAAGCCCTTGAGCGATTTTGTGATCTCACTGCTGCATAGGAAGATAGGGAGAAAGTGAGAGCCCTTGCATTAGCCATATCTATTCATTGCTTATGCAATTACTGATGCCCTCAAATACCTCCAACAATGCAAGGACAAGGCAAGAAGGACTGTATAATCACACAAACCACAGCCTGTTCTCACTGCTGCAAATGCTACTGCAGCATGAGAATAAATGCAGAGTGGTGTTTCAGGAGCTACTTTCCACAAGTGATTAGGGCTCTGAACATGCCCTCTGATCAGGGGTATTGTCTTTTAGTTCTGTTTCATGGACACACACACACATTTGTCTTGTGAGGACTTTCCATTGACATAAAAATGTCTACAGTAAAATGTGTATAGCTACAATGGAGTGTATTGCTACTGTGCTACTATTAGTTTATCTATTAGTTTAACTTTAGTTTAACTTTATCTATTGCTACTGTGCTACTATTAGTTTACTATTAGTTTAACATGTTATATGCTGCATGTCCTGTTGGTTGTTTAATGGCATTTTTCTCTTTTAATTCAACGCTGTGAATCTGTCTGTTATTGAATCAGTGTTTAGGGACATTTCGTAGAATAACTTGCAACTAACTGCAATATTAAAGTAACTTGACAAGTTGTCAAACTGTAATACCTTATTCAATTTGTTCACCTTCCACAAATGAGTTATTTTTAGTTATCTTAGAGTTAGTCATGATAACAGGCTCAGATTCTACAAAAGAAATCCACATATATGGCCAAGGAATGACCTTGCTGCCTTTTTTTCAGTGGCAGAATAGTTAGAACCTGTTTGAAGATTGTGTAAAGATCCAATAAACCTCTGTTCTCTTGAGTTTTGTGCCTGTGTGTATTAGGGGCTGGCTCACACCGGCAGCTGCCGCCGGAAGTAGCCAGACCACACCCCCTACTGCCGCTGGTGGTCGCGGTTCAACCACACGAACTGCGACTACCAGGCGATCTAGCGGCAATCAGAGGTGACGACGCTTACCTGGCCGGAGTCCTACTTAAGTGGGAGCTCGTGCAGGTTTTCGCCATCACACTCTCTTATTTTCGTGTGAGCTAGCACACGTTAGGGAATCTGGTTCTGGTAGCGTCTTTCAGGGCGTGAGGTAATTTGTTGAGGGACAGCAAACCTGTATTTTAAGTGTGAGCTCTCCTCTCCCCTCTATCTTCCCCTTCGCGGTGCTCACTACTCACTACTCTCCTGTTTCCTGCTCTCCCCCCACCAAAGGAGGGAGCGCCTAATCCTTTCTCTTGTTAGGGAATCTGGTTCTGGTAGCGCTGAAACAAGACAATCAATCTAACAAATACAGGAGCAAAAACAGCAACCTCCTCAACACAATGCTTTTGGCACACAAACATTTCATTTAAAATAAAACATCTACTTAAACTGATTTCTCTTTCTCTTTGCTACCTCTATGTCCTGTTGTTGCAAAAAGGTGAATTGTGAACATCTCTGATATACAGATATAGCCAAGCAATTGAAGAGGCTTTTCAATAAGCCAGTAAGTCAATCATGTGGCAAAGCATAAAATCATGTAGATCTTGGTCAAGTGCTTTATTTAATGTTCACATTCAACATTATAATATGGCAAAAGTATGATGTGACATTGACTGGTTGCTGGTGCCAGACAGGCCTGTTTGAGTGTCTCAGAAGCTACTGGGTGTTCATACACAAAATATCATCTGGTCTATTACAATGTTTAGCTGAGCAATTTCAGTGAGTCTGTGTCCAGACTGAAGCCTCAGATCCCTGTTCTTGATAGACAGGAGTTGAACCCGAAGTGCTTTTGCAGCCCATCCACCTCCACCTCACCATCCCCATGTGCTGTGCATTCTGAGATGCTTGAAAGAATGGTTATTTGAGTGACCATGACCTGTCACCTTTAACCAGTCTGAACATTAAAGACTAGAGACTGTGATAGAAATGTCAGGAGCAGTTTCATCTGCTGAAATCTACCATACTATGTTCAAAGTCACTGAGATCACATTTTTTCCTTTTCTAATGTTTAATATGAGCTTTAACCGAAGTTGTTGACCTGTATATGTATAGTATTTTGCAACATGATTGGCTGATTGGATACTTGTATGAATGTACTGTACAGGTGTTCCTATTAAAACAAAACAGACAGGGGGTGTATATGTGCATATAAACAGTATTGCCTGTGTTTCCCAGACTGGTCCTATATGTGCACCAGATTTTCCACAGTGGCATTCTGTCTGTTGAAAGTGTGTTATAAGCTAGAACGATGCAAAAAGTGAACTGCCTTAAAAGTCAGGTTGGGAAAGGCTACATTACATCTTACTACTGCAATCACTGGTGAGGCACAGTATGATCAGTATGTGTCCATGGCTCTCTCCCATGTAATTGTTCTTCTCTTATAGCATACAATCCTCTGTAGGATGGAAAGGCAGCAGGAAAAGTGAGCAATGGGAGCATGTTGAGGCAGCAGACCCTCCCCAACAGCACAGGGAGCTTAATTTGACAGGCCCGGAAACAAAAGGCCAAATGTAATCATTATCTGGTTCTGACTGACAGTGCAGGTGTCTAATAAGCATCCAGTGGCACATTTTTGCCCTGGCTTTAGTCAGCCAAAGACCCCCATCTTAATCCCTGATTGGAGCATGAACATGGTGTGGTACAGACACTAATTTGTGACTTGTGAAAAAATGGCTTCTTAATCACAGTAATTAACTTAATTAGTTTGGACACAGGCCGAGTTGTTGAGCTGCAGTGGTGTGAAATGCCTTTTTAACCATGATCTGGAATGTATTTGCAAAAGATATGTGCATATATTACAGCCTGTGTCATGAGGACATGTAAACATAAATTAATAATTAGATATAATAATTTTTATAATCAGTTGATTATAAAATCAAAGATTATCATGCAGTACCTCAAATATTTTCTCTTCTTTCTGTCCTTCAAATAAAAATGCATTTAGCTAATGTGCTGCATTCTGAATAGCATAGTGATAATATTTTGTCCAGATATTAATGTATTAGGTAATGTTCAAAGCATGCATGTAGCATTACTAAGGGCTTGACTATTTCAACACTTAACATTTCTTTGTGCAAGAAACTACTTTTTGTGAAGTGATACAAATTGCTGTGTGAGTGAGTGAGTGTGTGTGAGAGTGAAGAATGTTGGAGAATGTTGAAGTTCATCTTCAACCAAGTTATTTTATCGCTCTCTCTCTGAAAGCTCTGCAGTGTACCTGTTTAATCTGTTGTCTTAAAGCAACCAAGCTTTAACAAATATGGTTTATAAAAAAATGCCAAAGACCAAATGAAAACACAAGTATACCCCAGTCTCTCTACTTCAAAGACACTGATTCACAATCCATTCCTTAAAAAGCCAGCAGTGGCCTTGTTGCTGAGCTGAAGGGCAATGGCGCCTATTAGAAAAGTGCTTTTTGGTGCATTATCGAGGAAGCAGTTCCCTACAGCTGAGCACTCAGTATAATACCATTAGCTATTTGTTCCACAAGCTCTTTTGGGTGGGTAATTAGAGTTGCAGTAGTCACATAAGATCGCACTCATTCCTTTATGAAGGAAATGGGAGACTATAGTACTCTGCGGCAAACCTCACGATATCGGAAGTATTTTTAAAGCTTCTATATGTCCTTATACAATATACTGTATATAAGGCTCTGTTATGGAAGGAAGAAAAAAAGAGATTTGAATGTTTATTCATATCTTCAAATTCAAAGCTATTGACATTTTAATAATAAAAAGCACTATGAAATTCAGAGCATTTAAATAAATTACCTAAAAATGCATATGTATTTATTGTTTTGAATTAGCCTCATTGAAATTCAAAGTAGTTTATTTCTAGGTTCACATTTTAAAAATAATAAAGAAGTCAAGCATCAGAAAAGTTTTTTTTTTTATTCAGATTCAATCATTTTCAGATTTCCGTGCAATTTCAGAGAATTTTCAGAAAATAAACCCGTATTATTTGTGTTGCTGATTCTAGTGCTGAGATTCTATCAGACAAACTTATTTATTGCTTCATCTTCTGTAACTACTTCTTACTGGCCAGGGTCTCTCTGGATCTACAGGTCCTTCTAAAAAAATTAGCATATTGTGATAAAGTTCATTCTTTTCCATAATGTAATGATAAAAATTAAACT
>JAOVVG010000018.1:20893027-20905301 GCA_028566375.1 Leptodoras nelsoni
ATAAACACACATACACAGAAACATACACACACATAGACACACAGACATATGCATACATGTACACACACACACACACAGATATGTACAGATATATATATATTTCGCGCACACACATACACACAGACACATGCACATTTACACACACACACACACACACACACACACACACACACACACACACACAGATATACTTTCATATATACACACAGTATTAAGGCTGGCTCCCCCCTGACCTGTAATAGGAATAAGCAGTACAGATAATGAAGGAATGAATGAGTGAGTATACACACACACACACACACACTTATTCACTTGCACACATCCACACACAATTGGACAGTTTCTATGAAGAATACAGCTTCTTGTTCCAATCTCAAAAGGTGAATCCAAATAAAATCACTGTACTGTATTAGTAAAGGCCATATATCAATATTCATAACAAACGTCATAAGACACATACGTATAAACACATACATACACATACACACTCTTTCACATACACATTCACACACACAGACATACACACACATACACTCAAGTGGAAGACACATATTTTGGCCACTGGGGGGCGCTATATAAATACATACACACATACAGACTCATATGTCATCTTGAGGAGGACTCTCGTTGCCGCTGCCGCTTGCGGCTATATTTTTTCTTGTAATTGTAAATTTATCAAAATAAATAAATAAATAAACTTGCTGAGCAGCTCCAACAAAAATAAAGCTTATGAATGTGGATGATGTGTTTGTATACTAATGTGATTTTTTTATGAAGCTCTTTGGTCAGTGAATGTAGATGTTTTTATTCAATTTACTTTTTTTTACATATAGCACTTTTAACAAGGGACATTGTCCCAAAGCAGCTTTACAGAAATATAAATTCCAGATATAACTTTTAAATTTATATAAATGTTAATAAATGTTGCCCCACACTAGGTGAGTGGCCACCACTGTTAACATCATATTTGTTCTGTCTCATGCCGTAGCTCCTGCCCTCTGTGCCAGTGGTGGACGTACAAAGCAGTGAGCTGTGTTACTTCTGCAATCAGCAGCTCTATGTGTTAGAGAGGGGCAGTGCTGAGGGCAAATTCTTCCACCGCAGTTGCTTCACATGCCAGCAATGTGGTATCACACTGCGCCAGGGAGGATACACCTTCCACTCTGACACAGGTCAGCTATTTCCTTAATGTTCTAGGCTTTGTCATTAGTAAAATGCTACATATTACACCTGCTCTCAAGCTATACATATTATAGCTGACTGTGTAGGAATAATGTATTCTGATAAGTTGATTTTTTTGGAATATGTATGCCTATCTGAACTGTTTTGCCTATAATGCATTATATCCTTTATGATTTTTTTTTTACTGTATTTCAATATGTCATTAAAATGCATGCATAAATCCTCACTCCTCTATCCCTCCTCTCTAAGATTGCATGCCAGCATGTTGTATCAGTTTCAGCGGTTTACTCTTTGCTCTGTCCACAGGGAGGTTTTACTGCGAGCAGCATTCAGAGACAAAAGAAGAGAATGAGGAGAAGAGAGAAATGGAGCAATCAAATCAATCTGCTGGTGCAGAGGTATGGAACACATCACAGCTAATTACACAGTGTATTAGTGCTCCCATAATTTTCAATCTACTTTATTAATGTCACCATGTTGATTAATAACATAAATCCGGGTTCTGGGTTTCTGTGAGAGATTTGCTCTGCCAGTGGCACTTTATGAAAGATTGTTTCCTGTAACCCAAGGAATAAGTGAATGCAGGCATGTTATTGCGACACTGCTGGACACATTGTGCTGTGTTGTATTTCTGTATGCTTGGGATGTAATTTGCTGATCATTGTGTAACATAGTGGCTGCAGAGAGAGGGAACAGTATAAAGGAGAGAGAGAGAGAGAGAGTGTGTGTGTGTATGTGTGTATGTGTGTATGTGTGTGTGTATGTGTATGTGTGTGTGTGTGTGTATGTGTGTGTGTGTGTGGAGAAGAGTGCCATAAAATAGACCTATTGAATATAGGGTTGGATTCTAGGTGGTTTATCACAAGATTTTTAGTACTAAAGCAGCATAGTGCTTATTTTACAAAGCATATCTTGTTTATAATATAAATCAGATGAACATAATGTTCCTTTTAGAGATGGCACCAGTTTTTCCTTTCTCTTCCCCCCCCCCCCCCGATTTTTTTCTCACTAATTTAGTCGTCTTCAATTCCCACCCATCAGTGTTTCCCCCCCTTGTCACGACGAACTGCCAGTCCGTGAGGGCGAGACCTTTGCGTGCTTCCTCTGACAGACACGTGACGCCATTTGCCGCCTCTTTTCGAACTGCAGCTCATGCAACCTTTGGGAGCGGTGTAGCGCGCTTGGAAAGACCCCCCTCCCTCCCTGAGAGCACGGCCAATCTTGCTCAGTTTTTCCTTTCTCATACCATTATTGAACCTTGACTATCAGTCAGTGCCAATCAAATATATGTTTTAAGTACTAATCTGATATGTGTGATTTGTAACTGATTCACTTCAAAATTTAGGCTTGTGATATTATCATGTTAAAATTTAATTTACGAAGTAATACACATGAGCATTATAGGGCCTTTCATCTTTTTCAGTCGCCCTGTTGTTTTTGTTATTGATGGGGTTTTTTTTTAGTTCTGTACCATTGAGTCGGTACAAAAAGATTTTATATTTCCAAATGTTACTTTTCCAACAAAAAATTTAACATTACATTTTTGTATGTCTGTTTGTATGTCAGTAACGAAAGCAACACATTACACAATGAACCACTGCTCAGTAAAACTTGCCAGCTGATTACTGTACAGTACGATGCAGAAGACTTAGGCACATGCAAAGACTCACTGTAAAGCAAAGACGCCTTCAAAAACAATGATGTTTCTACATAAAAGAAAACACTATAAAGTGCAGTAAACAGTAATAAACTAAAGGAAGTCAGTATTCGGTGTGTCTTTTTTATAAACAGTGCTCCCAGGTATAATGTGTTACAAAACAGGTACAGTTTTATAAGATAATGAGCTTTTAAGTTGTAATGAGCGCCTTGGAGAATCTGCCACAGCTCTTCTGGAGAATTTGACTGTCACAACTTGCTTCTTTTTCTGCATTCAATACCCCACAGCCTTCATTATGTTATTTGCCTGAAAATTGCTCTATTATGTAATCTGTTGCTTTCGTTACATACAAACATTTTTGTGTAACATTTTACTTTTAGTTGGAAAAATAACATTTGGAAATATAAATTCTTTTTGTACTGACTCAATAATTCAGAACTCAAAAAAACATCAATAATTAAAGTTAGTGCCTAAAACCTTTTGGGTTTTTTCCTCTAACTTTTCAGCCGTTACCGACAAGCATTTTTTGCACTTGTCACTACAGCAATTAACAGTTAGTGGGCATCAGGCAGTTTACACTGTTAACATCTAAATATTTCAATGTGTTCATCTGGTTGGAAAACGAAATATTGGCAAACTGGTATGGTGACAACCTTCTTCTGTATAAGCTCATCCACTGTTCACTGTCTACCAGGAAGAACATCACATGTAGTAGAGCTTGTTTAATTTACAGTAACTTTGCTAGACTGAAACTCTACATTCTAATCTTTCTGTTATATATGTTTTAAACTTGTATATTTGTAGTTTGTAGTGGATGTTATACTTTCACTGTATTGCCAGAAGTATTTACTCACCCATCCAAATCATTGAATTCAGGTGTTCCAAAAACTTCCATGGATTATGGTGTGGGGTTGTTTTTCGGAAGTTGGGCTCGTGAAAGGAACTCTTAATGCTTCAGCATACCAAGAGATTTTGGACAATTTCATGCTCCCAACTTTGTGGGAACAGTTTGGGGATGGCCCCTTCCTGTTCCAACATGACTTCACACCAATGCACAAAGCAAGGTCTATAAAGACACGGATGAGTGAGTTTGATGTGGAAGATCTTGACTGGCCTGCACAGAGTTCTGACCTCAACCCGATAGAACACCTTTGGGATGAATTAGAGAAGGAGACTGTGAACCAGGCACCATCAGTGTCTGACCTCACAAATGTGCTTCTGGAAGAATGGTCACAAATTCCCATAAACACACTCCTAAACCTTGTGGAAAGGCTTCCCAGAAGAGTTGAAACTGTTATAGCTGCAAAAGGTTGACATCATGTTAAAACCTATGGATTAAGAATGGGGTGTTCATATGCGTGTGAAGGCAGGAGAGTGAATATTTTGAAAATATGAAAATATTTATTTTCATTTTGCATAAGGTCACCACCTTTAAAGAAAGGCAACCCAAAACAATCATTCAACAATCATATGTGGTTTACAAATTTTCAGCACAAGGCTATCACTAGTAACAGTGCTCAAACTGCTATATTCATATTTTTTCCTCAATCAATGCAGACTTTTGTGTTGATGCTGACCTTGTACCCATCCTGGACAACAGATATCAGATTAGTCTCATATCTAATCATAATCATTTGCTCTAAGGTGAGATGGTGCTGGTTTAGTCTCCAGGCTTCACAGACAGTGAAATGAGCTCTCCAGTCTGAACAGTTCACTAGTCCACTGTACTACTCACAACACTTATTGTTGCTCAGGATAAGAGTGCATTCTAAAAGGTTTCATGTAAAATATAAATGCATTTTTCTCCATCCATACAGGATCTCAGCAGGACGCAGGGCAGTCACCATGAGCTGAGTGAGGAACAGAGTGGAAAAAATGAAGAGAGTAAAAATGAGCACAAGGAAGAGAGTATGATTCCTCAACTGTGTCGCTCTGTAAAGAGAAAAGGCTCCTATAAAATATCTATAGATCCAGACTGTGAGGAAATGACAGAGCCTGCGGAGCAGCAGGTACCAGGTGGTCCCAAAGACATAGACGATAAGCCTGGTATACTTACAGAACTGGATCCAGTAATCCAGACACAGTCAAAGGACAATGATATCCAAAAAGGTAAGGGGTCTTCTTTTCCTTTCACCACCCCAGTGCCAGCACCACGTGGTTCTCGAGCACCAGTCCCTAAACCCCGCACCATCCACAACATTGTGTCCTCACTCACTGAAACCAAGGAGAGCCGAGATCCAGCACTAGACCTCACTAGTGTGTTAGCCATTCCTGAAAAAGACAAGGAGCCTCAAACTCCTTCCACTCAGACAGAAAATGGCCTAAAAATGGACAGCGAATCCAAACCCAAGCTATCACTTAAGAAGCTGCAGTTGACAGCCGAGGAGAAAACACAGCTAATGGACTTTACCTTCAGCCAGGACTCAGACTCGGAGACACCGGTGTCCTCGTCATCTACTTCCTCCTCCTCCAGGCCACAGGATGGAGGGGGACCAGAGGAGGAGGGTTACTCAAGCGGAGGGGCATCGTGGGGCCACATTCGACAGAAAAAGGTTCGCCGGGGTTTGAGAAGGAAAGAGGAGGTGCAGAGAGAAAGTCAGCTTCAACAGGGAAGAGTCAGATCCAAGTTCTCACCCTGGAACCTATCTTCACCACGGCTGCAGCAACGCTTAAGTGTGCTCCGGATCCATCCAGCAGGTACAGTCATGCTGCAGCTTACTATCATAGCTGAATTAGCACAGTTCAGCTTAGTCAAGGGCTTGGGGTTTTTTTTTTTTTTTTTAGTCTAGTTCCTCTTACGGTTTCGTCCTCTTAACATCTGAGGGAGTTTTTCCTTGCCAATTCTAGGATAACAGTTAGGGACAAAACTATAAGCTATGTCCTAATTTCATGTCTTTGTAAAGCTGCCTTAAGACAATGTCCATTGTTAAAAGCCCTTTAGAAATAAAATTGAATTGAATTAGTAAATTGAAGATATTGTGTATAATCAGGTGAATTTTGTCAATTACTGTGTACCATGCTCTCACCTCCACCACCCATGCTAGAAAATTAGATATAAAGTACTTAAGTTCTTAGGCACCCTGTTGTTTTTAGGAACAACTTTTTGTTATTGATTTTTTTAGTTCTGCATTATTGAGTCTGTACAAAAAGATAACTTTATTTCCAAATGTTACTTTTCCAACAAAAAATAAAATGTTACATAGAAATGTTTGTATGTCAGTAATGAAAGCACCACTACATTACATAAGCTATCACTTTAGAAGTATAGACCCCCAATTATTTTACAGTGCTGACAGAGAAGGGCCATTGTGGTGACCAAGCACTCTCTTGCAGCTGTATATACAGTTTGTTATTTTTGTGTATATCTGTGATCAAATGGTTCCAATATCACTTCGTAAACTCTCCTAACCTTTTCCCTCTCTTATGCAAATGAGTACAAATACTAAAACAAAAGTTAGACTTGATGCAGCTGTTAAGTGACAGACTTAAATTTTCTCCTGCATGCATAGACTTAATTGCTAGTAAATATATACACTATATTGCCAAAAGTATTCACTCATCTGCCTTCACATGTATATGAACTTCAGTAAAATCCCATTCTTAATCCATAGGGTTTAATATGATGTCGACCCTTTGCAGCTACAAGAGCTTCAACACTTCTGGGAAGGCTTTCCACAAGGTTTAGGAGTGTGTTTATGGGAATTTTTTACCATTCTTCCAGAAGTACATTTGTGAGGTCAGATTCAATGCAGATGTTGGATGAGAAGGTCTGGCTCGCAGTCTCCACTCTAATTCATCCCAAATGTGTTCTATCGGGTTGAGGTCAGGACTCTGGGCAGGCCAGTCAAGTTCTTCCACACCAAACTCACTCATCCATGTCTTTATGGTCCTTGTCTACTGGTCTACACAGTCATGTTGGAACAGGAAGGGTCCATCTTCAAACTGTTCCCACAAAGTTGGGAGCATGAACTTGTCCAAAATCTCTTGGTATGCTGAAGCATTAAGAGTTCCTTTCACTGGAACTAAGGTGCCGAACCCAACTCCTGAAAAACAATCCCACACCATAGCTCCCCCCCACCCCACAACCAAACATTACACTTGGCACAATGCAGGCAGACAAGTACCGTTCTCTTGGCAACCACCAAACCCAGACTCGTCCATCAGATTGGACGAGAATACTTGACTGGTAGTTGTACTTAGTAGTGAGGAAATTTCACAACTGGACTTGTTGCATGGGTGACATCCTATCACTGAGCTCTTGAGAGCGACCCATACTTTCACAAATATTTGTAATAGCAGTCTGCACGCCTATGTGCTTGATTTCATACACCTGTGGCCATTGAACACCTGAATTCAAAGATTTGGATGGGTGAGTGAATATATTTGGCAATATTGTGTATATATTTTATTACCAACTGAGCAAAGGAAGCAGTAAATAAGCACAAACTAACTGAAATACATATAGGGGTTGGCCAAATTAAGCATGATGTATCTGAAGTTAAATTTCCAAATTTTGACCCAAAGCTAGGTGTAAAATGGAGAATGTTTAACATTTTGTTACTAAAAAGAATACATTTTGCACTTACAGGCAACATCTTGTAACAGGCTGTAAATGCTGCCACTTTACACATTAATCTAAACATTGTTTGTGATTAGTCTGAAGGCTAATAATAATCATAATTTTCTATGCAACTACCTTTATTACAGAAATCCTAATCTGTGCCACCACTGTTACTATTAAGATAAAGGATTTTGTGGTAAAAAAAAATCAGAAGCCATATATCTGTCCAGGACTGAATTCTGTAGCCTAAATTCAAACATTTTGGTATTTGTTTTACTTCATTACCAGCAGTAAGTCATGTAGATTCAGAGGATGAGGTCGATGGTAATGAAGATGATGATGAAGACAATGAAGAGGATATTACTCTGGAGCGTTGTATGGATGGCCAGGTTAGATACTGGAAAACAATTAGAAAACTTATGATATGTACATACTTATGTTTTTGTTTTCTAAAGTGGAATGATGCACCTGTAAAAAAAAAAGTCAGCTTAATATAAAATATATATTTTTTAAGTTCTTCTGCTTTGTTTGTGACTCAATTTCTTTTGTTCAGGCTGTACCAGTGAACCTGTCTAAGGCTGAAAAACAGGAGCTGATGAAAATGAGGACTCTGGAGAGAAGGGCCAAGATGTGCGAACTTCAGCGCTTACGTAAAGCACAGGTTAGAAATAGCACGTGACATATTGTATGTGACAAGATATGACTCAAAAATACAAATAATGTTAATGGTGATAATCACTAGAAAGTGATTACATACCCTGTTGTTTTTGTGCACTGCTTTGGGACAAGGTCTGGTGTTAAAAGCACTTTAGAAATAAAGTTGAATTGAATTGAATTGGTCACTGTAAGTGGGGTTGAAAAACAGATAATGAAGAGTCAGCCATGTGGACATTAGACAATTTGTGTACGGATTATATGGAAAATGTTCTTTCCACTGCCAGCAATCAGTTCGTGACTTCACAGCTGATATTATTATTACACCATATTACATTATTACTATGCTTTAACCTGACAGTGGAAATGTATGCTTTCCTGTTTTTTAAGGATGATTCAATCGTTTATCACAAATTCTTTAAATGGAAATTCATGATTGATAAGTCAATGTTTCACAAGGCTTGTTACCACCAACAGAGTTTAATTTCAGTGGAAAATGGTGTTTATAAGTTTATTTAGTTAAGCTTCTTAGTTATTGCTATGTTCCTTACCTCTTATAGGTATTGAAATATGTTTTATATATTTAAATGTACGAGGTCTGTCTGGAAAGTAATGAGAATGAAATTCCCACATGGGGATGGTGGTTCAAGGTCAGTTAGTGTGGGATCTTGGATAAACAGTAGGACCCATTTCAGCTGCATTCTAGCCTTTGCAGTACCCAGAGGTTTGTTTTTGTGAAACGCTGCTGAAGTGCCTTGGCACTTGAGCAATGGAAGTGAGTTTGGCGCAATGGTACGCATTCAAATTCTGTGTGAAACAGCTACCATATCACCACTTGATTGTTCATCAAGACAATTTCCTGTACAGAGCGATCACAAGAGATGAATCATGGGTGTTCGTGTACAATCCTGAGACAAAAAGATGAAGTGCTGAATGGCACACGACAACATCACCCAAAGAAAGCTGACATGAGCAGTTATAAATAAAATCACTGTTCATAATCTTTTTGATTCTGAAGGGATAGTTTATAAAGAATTCATATGGTAAATGGAACATTTTAACTTGTAGTTTTAGAGCGTTTGAGGAAGAAGGTTTTGTGTGTGCACTGTCAGATCGCCACTTCATGGATGCTCTATCATGACAACGCACTTCACTTCACTGGCTGTGAGAGAATTTTTGGCTGAAAAAAAGAATTCCAGTCCTTCCACATCCACTCTGTAGCCCTGACTTGGCTCTGTGTAATTTCTTCTTATTCCCCAAGATTAAAACACATCCCCATGTGTAAAGCCCTACAGAACACAGGAATTTAATTCTCATTACTTTCCAGACAGACCTATTTTTCAATTTATTTTTACACTCCTGTTATTATAATATAATAATTGTTTCTGTAAACTGAGATCATATTTGTGCTGCACCAGTATGAAATATCTGGCCTTATACTGTATGTGTGAAAGCATTGCCCTACTTACACCTTCTCACCCCCACATTACAGTGGTCCTCACATTATATGCAGCAAAAACAGACTCTAGTCAAGCAGACTTCTTACTGCTTCTCATTTATACCATGTCATTATACCGAAATGTCAAAACACACCCAGTTAAAAGTGCTAAATTATTTCTATTCAGTCTCACATTGGACTGTTCTGTAATGCTGTATAATAGTCGATCTAATCATCCTCCTGGTATCTGCGGTGTGTGATCTGTAGTCTATCCAGAGGAGGCTGGAGGAGATTGAGGTGACATTTAAAGACCTGGAGGAGAAAGGAGTGGTGCTAGAGAGATCTCTCCGACAGACTGGTATGTCTCTTCATCTTCTAATACATTTATTACCTACACACAGTTCAGCTGCTGAAGAATGCCGGCAGTGATTCTCACCGAGACTTCTGTCTTTAAGGACTTATCAATTCTTTAAATGTTTTCTGAGAAATTGAGGTGTGAAGGTGCTTACATTTTAAAATTGTTTATTTTTTTAATTATATTATATATATTTATGGAATTGTGCTATAAGCCTATGGTACACATTTTCACATAATGTTCACAACAAAAAAAAATCAAAGGCAAACTGAATAAATGATGAAATCAGGCAATTGCAAAATTCATAGAGGTAATTCAATCAAAAAGAATCTTGGGTTAAACTATTAAAATGTGTCTACTGCAATTTGCTGTCATAAAAATATGCCTGTATAATAAATCAGTTCATAATAGAATGGACACTTATATAGGCTAAAACAGCACATGTGCTAGTTGTAATATTGTGATTGATTTTTTACCCAGCAACGTGACTCTTCTGAGGATAAACAATGGTTTCTCACCATTCAGTGAGCTGGGTGACAGTGAGATGGGGGAGAAAAAGTATGTTTTTGGGACTCCAACAGCTTCACAACAGCTTCTGTGTACATTGGCATTGATTTTAGAAGTCTCTGGAAGTGTCATGAAGGATGAACACAATTCTTTCAAAAGATATTTCCTTAAATTGTGTAATGATGGTGATAGAGAGCACTGTCTAACATGTTAGTCCAAAGTCTTTTATAGGTGTTCGGTTGGGTTGAGATCTGGTGACTGTGAAAGCTATAACATATAGTATGATTTAGTCTCATACTCATTAAAATAGTTAGTCATTAACTTAGTTAGTCATTAAAAGGTAGTCTTCATGTGGATATTACAGCCCCTTCCTTTAATTTGTATGTTTGTTGACAAGACCTCTGCTACTCCATCTTGGTATACTGTCCTCATTTACTCAGAGAGGAGTCAGTCAGTCAGTGACTTGGCCAGGTTCATGATAGGCTTCACATCTAAATATCACTTATTTGTGTTAATTGAAGAAGTAATCGATGAACTAAATGATAAATATTTTGTTACATACTGGACTCTATCTCACCTAATCCAAATTAATGTCTGTTCTTCTTCCTAAGGCTCTGATACCTCAACAGGCATGATTGACCAGTGGATTGACCTAGTCCAGCAGAAGAATGCTCTGGTTTCAGAGGAATCTGATCTCATGGTGGCGTAAGTCTGTCCAATGCTTACACAAGCTCTAAACCCTTCTGTTCTAGATATGGTGCAGTCATTTTAAAGTTAATTAATGCAAGTCTTTCAAGACACAGTTTCCCCTCTGTCGTTGCTCCTAGCAACCTTTATTCTAAATGTCTAATGCTTATTTAGATGAATCTGGGGGCTGATATTAATCTGCCATAAGCATACTGTAGATTTAACATATACTATAACACTTCCCTGTTGCACTCCCCTTCCTGAGTCCCACCAAGTAACCCTAATGTGATAACTGTCTCATTTTTGCTGTCCAGATCTCGACAGCTGGAACTAGAGGACAAGCAGAGCATGCTGGAGCTGGAGCTACGTCGCTATATGGAGATAGAAGGTATTGGACCACTTTTTGGTTTTGTACTTTTGCTGTATTCATATTTTTATCCTTAAAAAAGGTTTTCCCTCTAGATTAAAAAAGAACCATAAAATAGACCACTGTGTAGCTCAGTTAGTTATGTCATGTCAAAAGTTTTGACCTGGATCACATCGAAACCACAGAATGCTTAGGCTTTCAGGACCCCACTTGCTCCTTAGTTTCTTTGCATAATTAAACATATTAGTAAATGCCTATTTTATTATGTAATGGTTTAAAATGTGTATGGGTATGGTGTCAATCGATGGTGTCAAAAGTTCAAATAACACACGCACAGCCACACAACCCTGATCAGATGCTAGTAGTAGGTCATTTACCACTTTAACCAGCGCTGTCTCTGTGCTATGGTAAGGCCTAAATCTTGACTGATGGATTTCGTGAATGTAACTGCTGTGCTACAAACTTTTCCAGGATCTTGTAGATAAATGGGAGGTTTGATATTGGCTTATAGTTAGACTGCTGACTGGGGTCAAGGTCAGGTTTTTTTAATCAGGGGTTTGATAACTGCTTGTTTATAAAGTATTTAGGTACATAGTGAATTGCTAAGTGAATAATTAATTATTTTTAGAAGAGGTTCAATTGTTTCTGGTGCTGTCTATTTGAGGAAACTTGTAGGTAAAGGATCTAGTATACAGGTTGATGATTTTGAAGAAGAGATTAGTAAAATTAGTTCAGTCTCTCGAAAGAGAATAAAACTTTCAAATATGATTATATGTCATCTACATGGTTTGTGGGCGGCACGGTGGCGCAGTGGATAGCGCTGTCGCCTCACAGCAAGAAGGACCCGGGTTCGATCCCCGGGTGGG
>JAOVVG010000018.1:20936071-20948181 GCA_028566375.1 Leptodoras nelsoni
AAACCCACACGGACACGGGGAGGACCCAGACCGCCCCACCCGGGGATCGAACCCGGGACCTTCTTGCTGTGAGGCGAGGGTGCTACCCACCGAGCCACCGTGTCGCCCACACCCAGTTCAGTCTCTTGTCATCTCAAGACTAGACAACTGCTGGCCTTCCTACGTGTGCAGTCTTACCCCTGCAACTGATCCACAATACTGCAGCTCAACTTGTGTTCAACCTTCCCAAGTTCAGCCATGTCGCACCTTTCACTGGCTTCCTGTAGCAGCTCGTATCAGATAGAACACTGACTTACAAAGCCAAAATGGTACGATGGTTGAAGCCAGATGTGTGCCCAGAGCCCAGGCCTTTTTCGAGCACTTAATTCAGCATTAAATTTGCATCTCTTAAAGCTCTTACTGCACTTACAGCAGTTCTTGTATGGACTGTGTCTTGTTCTTCACAGGTTGTCTTCTGAGGAGTAGCATCAGGTTATATTACTTGTTTTGCTTTAATTGTTTGTATTTGGTATTGTATGGCTCATTTGTAGCAGAATCATAGCTAAAAGTCCCTTAACCTCAGGTCCAGCACTAGCTTTTGATATTCCACATTAATGATTAAGCACTTTTGTAAAGTCAGTCAGATCTGCTAAATGTAAATTACTAAATGTAAATGACTTTCCTTTACACTCGTTTAGAGTATATATCTGCAAATAAAAGCATCTTGCATACATTCACTACTTAATTCCACATTGCACAGAATAGTCCTCTACATCATTTATCATTAATACTTAGTCCATGTTTGGTTTTTTTTTCTGTATTAAAACTAATTTCTCTAAAATTAGAACAAAAAGTGTGCAGTTAAGCCGTGATCTTGCTATTACTGTTTGTCCTGTGTAGATGATGCGTCCTTAGTTACAATGGTTCCACTTAGAACTGGTTGAAATGTGGGCCAGTGTTTCAAGAATCCTGAATGGACCCGGTTCAAGAACTCATTTGGTGGGAAAAGCGGATTAATAGATTAGAACGTATTTCTTAGAGAAAGAAGTTTCCTTTTCGTCATGGCAACATAAACCAACTATTTACATTCAGTTTGTGGCCAAAAGTATGCAGACACCTGACCATCCCTCGCACATAGGTGGGCCTTCCCCAGACCGTTGCCACAAAGTGAGAAGCACGCAACTCAAATCTGCAAAAATATTTTGTAGGTATAGAATTACTGACTATAGCCTACTCTCCACTGATGAAAAGGTGGATCACTGCTCAGCAGTTATCAGTATAGCTATGACAGACTTTGTACTGTTGGTCACAGACAAAGTCATTGTTGTTGGACTGATGTGCAGCAGTGTGGCTCCTCCAAAATGCTATGACCCATCTCACGAGCTCCAACTATTATTGCAAACTTGCCATTCTCACAGCGGAAACAACTCTAGATGCTTCCATAAATGTCTAGTGCTTTATATACGTGCTGGCGGATGCAACCAATGATTTGCATTGCTTGCTCTGGCTTTTGCACAGGGGAGAAAACATCAACTAACGTGTAATAAGCAATAAGAATATACAGTGCTTAAATTGACTGACAAATTGTACAGAACATAAGACAAGTAATTGTTTGTCAACAAGCTGTATGTGTATAGTATGTCTGCTAAAAGGGACAACGAGTATAGATACAAGGTATGTGTTAATGATAGGCTGAAAGTGCACTGTGTATAGAATACAGTTAATAAATTATGCACCAATTATCAGCATCAGTCTGCCTGATTAGCCATATCGTCACTGTTGGATTAGGGCTGGAACTGAATCTTGAAGGAAGGCACAGCAGTGCTGTATCCTAATACTTGTGTCTGGAGCCTTTCTGATTCAGGCAGTGTTCCTAGATTCCTGTTAAATTTAGAATCCATTGAATAATTGTGCATCCCTGCTGATGACAGATGTTTGTTTGCACTCAAATTATACATTTTCTGTTATGATATGGTTTGCAGATATATCTGAGGTTGGACGTTGTGCAAAAGCAAGCTGTGAGCATACAGCAAGAAGCAGCCCTACTCTCTCAGACGTGGTTATTACGTTGGTGGAAATGGGTAAGTATGACTAGTACATCACATGCTGTGTACAACATGTAGTGCTCTACATAAGTTGTTTAAGGCAGTTATGATATTGCTGAGGTAAAGCACTGGGAACAGGCAAGTCAGTCTGAAGTGAGTGAGTGAGGGAGGGAGTGGTCTGATTGATGACCCTTGATGTAAAAATGACACGTTGTTATGTTCACAGGTTTTAACGTAGACTCACTTCCCTTGTATGCCAAAAGATCACAGAGGATGGTCATAACAGCACGTAAGTATTAAGAATCAACGTTCAGCATCTTCTCAAAGCTACACAACCTATTCACACACTTAATCAAATGAGCTTTTAATAGGAAACTGGAGGACTAGACTATATCCCAAATATTTGCTTGGCTAAGTGTCATTCTTTACACAGCACACCATAAATGAATTAGTTTTGGTTCAAAACAGCCCTTTTAATTACCAGAGTACTAAAGAGCATTCATGGTTTGTATTTGAGGAATATTGAATAGATTGATATATGCTCAGTGCCCAATTTAATGCACATTCATGCAGTTATGTAATCAGCTGATCAGGTAGCCTCAGCACAGTACATAAAATCATGTAGAGCTTCGGTTAATGTTCTCTGTGACTATAACTCTGACCTGGTTGTTTGGGCCAGATGGGCTGGTTTCAGAAAATCTCTTGGGAGTCTAGTGTGAAATACAGAAAACACTGTAGGAGCAAGAGGTCTGTGGGTGGAAAGGCCTTATTGATTAGAAAGGTCAGAGGAAACTGGCCTAGTGAGTAGAAAAAAGCATCTCAGCATGCACAACACATTTAGCTTGGCATGGATGGGCTATACCAGCAGAAGACAACATTGGGTTCCTCTCCTGTCAGCCATGAACAGGAATCAGATTCTGTCATGGGCACAGGATAACTCAAACTGGACGGCTGAAGATTAGAAAACAAAATCAATTAGAGAGATGATGGATCCAGCTGGGACTAAAATCCCTTATATACTCATATATTGACAATAAGTACAATGCCTCAGCTCTCCATGGAGGGAGGGAGAGGATATCCCATATTTACTTCAAGAAACATGACGCCATCTGTCGCCTCTTTTTGAACTGCTGCTCATGCAGTATCTGGGAGTGGTGTACCACACTCAAAGTGCTCCCATCCACTTTCTGTATACATGAGCCCACAGATGCCTGTGATTGGCCCGTGTCGCTCCAATTGACATGGGAGAGCACAGCCAATTTTGCTCTCTGAACTCCAGGCTATGGGCAGCTATAGCGTCACCTGGACTCGAATTAGTGATCTCTGGATGATGGGGTAAACATGGTGCCGTTGCAACACTCATGAGCCCTTTAAGCATTTATTTTAATGCAGCTACCCATGTGTTACAAAGTGACATTAAATAATGAAAATGACATTAAAAGAACACTGAATGTGACCAGACATGCACTTTAAAAAAGTCAGCAGTGAGGTAACGTCCTAACATGCACCCTGATAAAGCTCATAAATAATCTTATAAATTGGGGCCATTGTCATTAAATCTTCCAAACACAGAAACTGATGCAGGTAGCAGACATTAAGGATTATGATTGTGTTCATGACACAGGATTACTATTATGTTGTCATAGGTTTAGGAGCTACTGTAAAAAAATAAATGCCTTGAACTTAAGACCAACACCCAGTAAAAGGTTATTTTTTTAAATTGGCCAGTTAGGAGGTACTTTTGTGTGATCACTACAGCCTCAGAGTGATTGTTGTAATACTGTAATTCTATTACTGCCGTTATTGTTTTTGCTTTGCATCAGCTCCAGTGACGAATTCACCAGTGATTCCCAAGGCTCTTATTACTGGACAGAAGCGAACTCACCCTGCTTACATCCCTAGCCATTTCCCGGAATTCCCAGACCCTCATACATACATCAAGACCCCAGTAAGACATGAGTTTTACATGATGTTTTGATGCATGTCTGAAACACACATTTGATGGGCTGTTAAGCAGGGAGAATTAAAGTGAAATTTAATTTGTCAAATTAAAGTTAGTAAGTGACTTTAAGAGAAGCAACATGATGGTAGCATGTGTTTTTGTTTTTGTGGTGTGCAGACATTTCGTGAGCCTGTATCAGACTACCAGGTGCTAAGGGAGAAGGCAGCGTCCCAGAGACGGGATGTCGAGAGGGCACTCACACGTTTCATGGCAAAGACTGGAGAAACACAGAGCCTCTTTAAAGATGACCTCACTGCTTTTCCATGTAAGGATAGTGTTTAAAAATGATCATGTGGATAACAATCTGCAAGCTGGGTGGCCCTGTGCTTTTGTAAACTCAGCTGTGAGAGTCAAATGTAGTCATAGATTGGAAAAACTTTGCCAAGTGATAATGAACACAGCTCATCAAATCTATAAATCATCAAATCAAATAGCTGTGATTAGTTTACTCATTGTGCTGCATTTTTATTGGCTAGTTTTACTTTCCATTCATTTTTTATGAAATCCATTTTTGTCAGCACAAAATTTTGTCAGCACTAAAGCAAATCATAAGTGTGAAACTATGTTAATTCCTCTGCCTGCTTATATTCAGTGATAGCAGCAAAGCCAAGCTCTATCCCCTACCTGAGCGCGCTCCTGCCTTCTGAGCTGGAGCTGCAGTCCCTGGAGGAGACAGACTCATCTGAGCAGGACGACCAGACCGACACCGAAAACAACACCAACATCATTAGCGTAAGAGAACTGCTTATAACGTCCCTCTTCTCCATCATCACACACAAGCACTGTGGTGTACATTTGTATGATGTATGATGGTTAGTATATCTGCCACTGAATTAATGAGTCTGACATCATCAGTATGTATAGGATTATAGCTTACATGCCAGTTATTTGTATATGAAGGGGTCAACTTTATTTGGATACTCTCTTATTTGTAACATTTCAGCAACTTATTAGATGAGATTCAACAAGTCAGATGTTTCACTGTTCGTAGATGTTTAACAGATTATCTACAGAATATATGTGATGATTCATGACCATTCTGAGAGTATGTGTATCATTTCAACAGTTTGTTAGGTTTAGGCTTAGGGAAAGAATCATTAAATAGTTTATTATAGTTTATTTGTATAAGCCTTGTTGAAAGCTTGGTTGGCATAGGTTGCTATTGAACTGTTACAAATAACTATGTAAACCTGTGTAGGCAGGCTGTAGTGAAATGTTGGCCCTATTCTGTAAGGAAATGCGGTTATACAATTTTGACTGTAGCAATGTGTCCATCTTCCATAATCCAGGATGACACAGGAGCAGATAAGGAGAATGCTGTTCTGCCACCTGGTGGTGGGCCTACTGTGAAGAATAATGATGAAAACATAATTGATAACCCATATCTTCGACCAGTCAAGAAACCTAAAGTGAGGCGGAAAAAATGAACAGCAAAAACATGGACTCAAGTATGCAAAGAACTCGTGTCAGAATGGAAATACTGGTGTGCTTATGGCTGACGGTGTGCCTTTGAACAGAAGGAAACGCATTCCCTGGTGCAGTTTTCCGAGGGCTGTTGGGCTCCACTGCAGTGCGTTTCTTAAAGGTTGGGTATGCATAAACATGTATGATGATGTTTCTTTGTCATGTTTGAATGAATGAAGAAAATAAATTTGCCCCAAACATCTGTACAAGTTTATGGTGAAAAGATTTTTACATTGTATTTAAAGGTGCAGAAACATTCTCAGACCTACAGTGATCACAATTCCAGACATAACTTTGAAAAACTGCAATTTAATTTTTTTGTTGACAAACTGCACAAAGATCTTGAGTTTATTTCTATAATTATATTTTTGTATTTCTATAAGTTTTTATAAGTACATTTTTATAAAATGCACATTCTGTTTTCACATTTATTCTGTTCAAATGTTCTGTCCTGCTTTGTGCATAAAATGATTTCATATAGCCCTGTGTGTGTGTACACAAGAACAGCATACAATATAACAAATACCAGTATCTGATTGAACTATTAAGTATCATGGTGCTTGGATCCTTGATCAGAATTGCACAATACACTGTTCCTGCAAACTCAAGAATAGTACAAGCGTAGGTATGCTACTCTGTTGCGATGTTTCTGGAATTCCTTTTCACATGGGATCTGTGTGCAGTGAAAATCATAGAGTTTGTCAGAAATGTCACCAAGCCCATCATCATCTTTACCTATAGCAGAGATTGGTGTGGTACAATGTTGGAACAATACAGACACAACACAGTTTTTTCTTACCTGCGTGTGAAGTGCCTTTCTCTCCATCATGGGCACTTGGGACCAGTCTGGTGAGCCAAACTTCATTGGCCAAGATACCCTCCGATTGCATGGGGCATCAAGCACATATGCACTGGGTCTGTTTTTTTTAGTTTTTTTTTTTATAATCATCAGAGAGGACAAAGGCACATAATTAATGGTTTAATCATCAGTATACATACAACTTTGTAGTGTAAGTCTAGGCAGCTGGACTTATTATGTATGTAACTGTTATATAGTCCAACCTCTATTATTTCCTATGTGGTCTGAAAACACTAGAACAACCTTCCTTCATCAAAGTGGGATGTCTGCAACACCACTTTATATCTACTTACAGTATCATGACTGCATCTTTACACTATTGCTACAATGTAGAAGATCCATACATAGCCGAATAATATAACGATATAACTGAATAATGACTCCAAATTCTATGTTGAGGCACAATTTGCATAAGCATGAATGTTTAACAGTGTGTATTGTTAATAGTCCAATGATGGTTTGGGCACACAAGAACTGAAATTGGCAGGTATAACTGTTAAAAGAAGCTCACCCAGGGCTGACTGTAGTAGGCTTGGATATAAACCTCGGTTTGGTGGAAGTGATTGATGTTTTTCCAGGACAACACATTTGTGACACACTCCAGTCCTTCTGGTATTTCTGGGGTGATGGAGTGACTGTCTGAGAGAAAAACCTCTACCATTTAATTCTGAAGAAATTAATCCACATCTGTTCAGAGCATCTCCAAACAATTACTACATTCATTGATCAAACACTTGTTTGTAAATTGGCAAATAACCAATAACCAAAACCTACTTGTCATACATTTTGCTAAAATTTCATGATCAACTGAGACTGTTACTAGAGCTCAGAAGCCAGATTGCAGTCATCATAGTACATTTTTGAAGCCTTGTACTGAATTTCTGGAGCTCAAAAATAAGGTTTAACGGAATAAATCGTAATTTCAGATGGAACTCTCAGTGAATAGAGTGCAGAAACAGGAACTCCATGAAGGGCTCGATTTTCTGAAGTCTTGATATCAGTGAGATATACGCTATATGGACAAAAGTATTTGGACACACCTCTCAGTCATTGAATTTCGGTGTTTCATGGAGTTCCATTGCCACAGGTGTATCAAATCAAGCACCTAGTCATGCTGCCAGTCTGTCTTTACAAAGAATGGATCACTATATTTGCTCACTATATTTGAGTATGACACTGTAATAGGATGCCACTCTTGCAACAGGGCAGTTCCTGAAATTTCCCTCCTAGATATTCCACAATCAACTGAGTGGTATTATTGAAACGTGGAAGCATTTCAAGCAACTCAGCCATGAAGTGGCAGACAACGTAAATCAGGGTCACTGAGTGCTAAGGCACATAGTGCATAATAGTCACAGACACTCTGATATCTTGATGCTTCATGGCATGGATTTCCATGGCTGTGCAGCTGCATGAAAGCCTTACATCACCAAGCACAATGCCATGCATTGGATGGAGTTGTGTAAAGCACACTGCCACTGGAGCAGTGGAAACATTTTCTGTGGAGATGTGAATCACGCTTCTCTCTCTGGCAGTCTGATGGATAAGTCTGGGTTTGGTGAATGACAGGAGAATGTTTTCTACCTGACTGCATTGTGCCAACTGTAAATCTTGATGGAGGAGGGATAATGCTATGTGTTTTTCTCAGGGGTCAAGGCCCCTTAGTTCCAGTGAAGGGAATTCTTAAGGCCTCACCATACCAAGACATTTTGGACAATTGCATGCCTCCAACTTTGTGGCAACAGTTTGGGGAAGGCCCTTATCTTTTCCTGCATCACTGTGCCCTTGTTTACAAATCAAGAGTCTGATGTGGAAGAACATGAGTAGTATTTAGAATGGAATGTCATAAAACCTCTTTAAGATATAATGCATGGGTGTCCAAATACTTTTGTCCATATAGTGTAGTATATTACTCCTACTTGTTTTTGCTATATACTGGTATCTTGCAAGCTTTGCCCATTCTTGCTCAGCTCATTACCTGTGATTCTCTCTTTGCCAAAGGCATGACTAAAAGACCTTTGGGCCCAGATATGCAAATCCAATTTGCATCCCTTGTTGCACATCTTTCAATGCTCTGTTTCACTGTGAACTCCAAAAACACCTCACTTACACTGGAGAAGTCAGGATTTGGCTAGCCCCCAAACATCACAGATAAAATGTGGCCTCCACTCAGCGAGAGAAGCTCAAGCTCAAGGTCCATCTGGCCCTTAATTTCTTATTAACGGTTCCCAAACATTGGCAGATATTGGTACGCTCAGAAAGTCAGCGCTATATGCCATTAGAGTCACATGAAGTTGAGCTGCCCTCTTCTGTCTTTCCAAAGGTGGGCTTATGCATAATTATCCCTACATATATCAGTCGGCCGAGCATAAAGAGTTTGCAGCAGATACACTGTAAAGATGGCAAGGGCCAAGTCAACACACTGCAGATTGTGGTCCTGGGACAACCCATTACAAATTATACATATTATACTGTTTTCCTTCTACCACTGATTCATTCAATTTAATTTATAGAATGTTTATAGAACTCACTGTAAAGTATTAATATGTATCAGATAAATAACCAAATACAACCAGTGAAGATGAATAACACTGATGATCTGACTGTGCCAGCAGTTTTTACATACAAGTCTACAAGTGTTTGGGTCCATGTTTTAGGATTCATTTGTACCTGGAAAGAGGGGAGGAAGCGAGGAGCAGTGCGGGCTGCCAAAGCATAGCCTTTCTTACTCTCTGGTCTTCTTTTGAGATTATAAACAATCGTATCCACCTGTTGGAATTAATGAAAGAAAAGAAGACAATATAGTGCATTCAGATCAATATGGATCTTGTTGTTCATTATCTTGAGGAATAAACCAACTTTGTAACCAGTTTGGGATATAGAAGCCTAATTTCAGAGTTACTCAACTCCTTTAGTAGTGTCTATAGCTAGAGCTATAATTAATAAGCTAGATAATCCTGAGCAACATATGGTCAAAAGTATATGGACATTCAATCACTTACACCCATATGTGTTTGTTAAACATCAAATTATAGTCCAACCTCTGGTGTTATAATCCACTCTTCTGGGAAGGCTTTCCACTAGATTTTGCAGTGTGGCTGTGGACTCGTGCTCATTCAGCCACAAGAGCGTTAGTGAGGTCGGTCACTGATGTTGAATGAGGAGGCCTGGGTTACAGTCTGTATTTCAGTTTAAACCAAAGGTGTTCAGTGGGGTTGAGCTCAGGACTGTGTGGCAAACCATAAGCCGCGCTTTGTTGCACATATGGGCCTTTTCATTCTGAAACAGGTTTGGGTACCCCTTAGATCCAGTAAAGGAGACATATGAGTGTGATGGTCAGATGTCCACACACTTCTGGCCATATTTTAACTTTATACTACTCATGATTGGTTCTTGGTACTCAGTCAGGATCTCACATATTATGTTGGGACCTTCAGTGCCTTGCATCAGGAGTCTTCCTGAGGTGTGTCTTACCAGATTTTATATAGTAATCAGATAATAAAAGTGTGGGGACAAGGATGCTATATGGCTGATAGTGTAATTAACATTGCTTAATTGAAGTTTATATTCCTAAACCAATAGAGATGATTGCAGCAGTAAAGATATATTCTATAATTGGTCTCTTGTCTATCAATGATAATAAGGGGACAAATCAGGGATATATATGTGTGTGTGTTTGTGTGTGTGTGTGTTCTAGTGTTATATGTTTGTTACTAACAAGACATAGATTATTGAGTTTTGGACAAAGACAAGGAACTCTTTTATATATACCACATGGTTGTCATAGGAGCCAGGGCCAGGTGTGGGTGAACTGTCCAATGTGCGCTGCTCATTCCCCATGCGATTTGGTACACTGTGAGCTGGACACATCTTTCGCTCCTGGCAGCTCCCAAAGGCCACTGTCATAACTTCTGCTAAATATTTAAAGGCATAAAAATCACTGTACATGTAGCTTATTTGATTAAATTGAGGCTACAGGTTTCCAGTAAACCCAAGCATGAGCACAGCATGCACTCTATACACTGATCAATAACATTATGACAACCTCCTTTTCTCTACACTCATTGTCCATTTTCTCAGTTCCACTTCCCATATAGCTGCACTTTATAGTTCTACAATTACAGTCCACCAGTACAACACACACTAACACACCACCACCACATCAGTGTCACTGCAGTGCTGAGAATGATCCACCGCCCAAATAGTACCTGATCTGTGCTGGTCCTGTGGGGGTCCTGACCATTAGAGAAGTGAGTAAAGGGGTCTAACTAAGTGTGTAGAGAAACATACGGTCTACAGACTGTAATTGTAGAACTACAAAGTGTGTGACTGAGAAAATGTACAATTAGTGTAGAGAAAAGGAGGTGCTCATAGTTATGTATGATCAGTGTATATAATTATTATTAACTGTTAATATACAATGATCAGCCATAACATTAAAACCACCTGCTTAATATTGTGCAGGTCCCCCCCTGTGTGGGTTTGGTCTTGGTCAGAGTCACTCAGATCCTTACAGTTTCCCCTTTTTTCTTGCTTCCAACACATTAACTCACTTACTGCCTAATATATTGTCATGTCAGTCACTGAAACTGAGAGCTTGGTTTACACCAATCGGAGTTATAGCTTTCTCCCAGCATTCATTGCGAAGCACTGTGTTTTTGTATTTACTATGAATGGGAATGGCGTGGGCGTGAGTGTGTGCAGTATTGCGTCGTGTTTAGAGGTTCATTTTCAACGGGGCGTGAGACCCCCACTCTGTGACGTCACACTATCCCACCTCTTGACAGCTGCCATAATGAAAATGAAAGGTATTCCCTTGACTTGTCAGTGGTTTTGATGTTATGTATGATCGGTGTATCTAATCAGATAATCCCAACATTAATCCAGTCTAATATTATTCTAAATCTAAATTCATGCAGATGTACAGATGTACAGGTGGAGAGCGCCAGTAAACGCGATCTCGGTGACTTTGGCCTCGTCTGACAGGAGTAAAACACGCTGTGAACTTTTGCTGTTCTTGCTTATCCACCTCAATGGACATCCACATTTTCTGAAATATTCAAATCTGGCCATCTGATTACCAAAATACAGAAAGAACCTACATATCTGCCAGGGCGCTTCTATAGCGCCTACACATAGCGTTTTGTATCATGCTGAACAGTTCATCGGGGAAATCCAGCACAGCTACCGCTTTGTAATGAAAACCTACAGACACACCCCTGCCCCTTTACGGATAAAAGTGCACACCGCTGAAACACTGATTAACCCTGCGTTTACCTTTGTTGCGTGCCGCCATATACTTCCTGTTTAGCAGTAACGATGGTAACCAGGTGACCACAAACAAACACGTCAGATAACAAGCCGTTAACGTCATACAGGGCCAAAGAAAATGCATTTATTAGGTTCATGCGCAAGGTAAATGCACTATCTATAAAAATGTATGTCCAAAAGACTTGCATGGTATTTTTCTGTTTTAACTGTAAAACACGTGCGCAGGATCATCTGACTGAGAGACGCATGCACTCTGTAGTGGTTTCTAATTGGCCATGACCATGACACTCGTCTCACTGATATATTCACATTTATACAGCAGGCTATATGGCCGTTCACTACACACACCCACAGTCTACGCAGAGTGCACATCAGTCAGTCAGTCATTATCTGTACCGCTTATTCCCAGTTATGGGGTCACGGGGGAGCCGGTGCCCAGCAGGCAACTCTGAGCGCAAGGGCAGGAACCAACCCTAGACAGGGCGCTAAT
>JAOVVG010000018.1:20962285-20973027 GCA_028566375.1 Leptodoras nelsoni
GACTGTGGGAGGAAACTGGAGTACCCAGAGTAAACCCACGCGGACACGGGGAGGACATGCAGACTCCACACAGAAAGTACCCAGACCGCCCCACCCGAGGATCGAACCTGGGACCTTCTTGCTGTGAGGCGACAGTGCTACCCACCAAGCCACCGTGTCGCCAACTTTGTAAATTTATAAAAATAAAAAAATATTACTTGTGTGTTTGAAAGCATTCTTAGTTCACAGCATTTTTTCTCACCTGCCTAAAACTTTTGCACACTACTGTACAGCTTCTAGTGCTGTTTCTGCCATGAGAATGGCAAGTTATCATAATTTTTTCAATGCGGTTTAATAGTTGGAGCTTGTGAGATGGGTCATAGCATTTCGGAGGTAGAAGCAAAGTTTGGACTTTCACATATGAACATTTCAAGAGTGTACCGTGACTACAAGAATTCCGGCAAAACCTCAAACTTATGACAGCAGTGTGGCCGTAAAAAGACTCTGGGTGAATGTGACCATCGTCAGCTGGCAAGAATCGTTTCACGTGAAAGGTGTACAACACTGCCTCAAGTAACATCAGAATTCAATGCTGGGGCCTCAACAAACATTAGCCTGAGGACTGTGCAATGTTCCCTCCAAGATCCTTGGGGGAACTACAATTTATTAAGTGCTGTACCAGTTTTGCTGGCACTTCAGTGTATGCTTCTTTAATGACTTCCCTAGCAATCATACACCTTGCAGCATCATCTGGGTTATAATCTATATCACTACGGCAGCAAAGCGAGACAGCCTTGTGGCAAAGAGTGAAATGCAAAGCTGTTATTCCCAGCAGTGCTTTTGGCTCCTAGTTGACATAAAGCATTGAAGAAAACTCTAAGTCTAAGCATGCCAACAGTATGACAATGTACGACATATCAGACTGCAAAACAATGCTAACCCAAACAGCTGAAAAGATCAGTTCAGCTCACCCGAGGCATCGTGCACTTTTATTCTGACTTATGCACTTGCTTCAGCATCCAGCATGTTCTTCCTAATATGGAGTGAATAGGGAAATGGAGAATTCTGGTAGATGCCAGCACACTGCAGATGTGCAGTGACAAGTAGTGTCTAGTGAACCGGAGCCAAAATAATTTGCCTGAATGCTTCAGAATGCCACATCTCAAGATACAATGTTCTTAAAGCCAAACATTCTGGCAGGTAACTGGACACTTGTCTTGCCACACCCCAAACCACTGACTTCCTCCTAGCTTTTTTTTCACTCCCTCAGTATGGTGCTTGCCCAGAACACACGTTCTGCTATATCTGATTAAAGGAGTTGAAGGAAGTGATATGAGTTGCCAGAAAATATTTCCCCTCCCTTCTCTGATCTGTTCAAACACTACGTGTTTGCTTTGGGCACTAGAATAGGAGGAAGGACAGAGAAGCACACTGAAGGCTTTATCTGCTAGATGGGACTATGTTCAAGGGAGTTTCCTGGGCTCAGAGCATACAGGAGCTTGGTGACAGTTGCTGTTTGCAGGTATCTGGTTGCTTCTGGAGCTTAGCCCCCGTCTTGCTTACTCGCTGTTGGTTGTAGGCTATGTGTTTGTTGTAGCTTGGTGCTCAGTGTGTTATGTAATGTTTATAAAGGATTTAAAGAAACAGTGTTGTTTTTTTTTGTTTTTGTCACTAAGAAGCTAAACAAAGAAACTTAAAGCTTAAACATTATAAAGAGAGTAAGAAAAAACAGTGCTGATTTTGTGTGCAGAGGAAAAAAAATCAGCAGGGCCAGGATGTGGAAAACATAGCAGCTCATTAAGAAGGCAAAGCACTAAACTGAAATAAAACTTAAGTACATTCTGTATTAAGTATACTATATACAGTATCTAAACAGACTAAGTAGCTGATAACATCTATTACCTTAAACTACTCTAAACAAACAGTTCTTACGAGGGATCAAGAAAATAATAGATTGGAATCTACCAAGCTCATTTATCAGATGCTTAATATCTTCTCTGATAGTTTATCTTTCCTACGTTCCCATGTCACCTTAAATCTTCAAACAATTGAAGGCAAACACAAAATCCCAAGAAGAGCACACAAGTGTGCACACGTCATGTGCACGATGAACAACCCTAGCAGATTAATGAAAATTACCAGCTTTCATTCCTATGTATATCAGAGGCCAAAGCCTTTAGTACATCACCCACAGGTTAATTCTCTTCTGTGGCTGGCCTCATCCCTAAGGAATGACGCATTTCCGTTGCCCATGGTGCTACCACATCAAGCCAGCATACCAGGCTGTGGCGTTGACTGCAGCAAAAGCTGCACTGCAGCCCACTGGTGACCACGCAGACACGTGTCCATCCTGCAGACAGAGCTGCATGTGGGACTATGACTTCCTGGAGAAGGGGTGGAGTATTGCTTGGAAGAAAGCATAACTTGGTCAGAACACTAAGACTGCAAGAATGCTTCCAGAAACACCTGTGGCCAAGGTTGAAGGGAAGAAAGAATCTTTCCTTCAAAGTTGAAGATGGATGACAAAGTGATGCTTAAAAGTTGGTAAAAGATTGTCCTAAGAAATCAAGGTGTAAGTGTTCAGTGGCTCAATGCAGTGATCATCCAGCAGAGGAAGAGGGGAGCTGATAAACACCAGAGCAACAGGCACAGATCAGCTACGTCACACTAACTCTCTGTCTCACACACAGCAACGTGACTGGCAGCACAAAAACAATACTGCGTTGCACTTATGCTCTTATCCAACCAGCCATATACAGTAACATCCACATAATCTTGCAAACTTCTTCCTAGCAGTATCACACACAAAATCAGCTATATGGCATATAACATAAACCACATTACATTTTATATCATTAACATCAAATCTAATAATAGATTTTGAAAACAATACAAGTATCATAATTTATTTAGCATAACATTCTGCTGAATTCTTCATTTAACAATTAAACAAAAAGTGTAAATGACAACGTTACCTTGTGGCCAATGAGAGGCAGCCCTGCACTTGTTTGTTTGAGCTTGTCCAATCGAATTCCATCTGCAAAAGCACTTAGGCAAGCTTACTGGTTGAGAGAGCTGTCACTCAGCTGCCTGACGTGGCTGCTTTCAGAGGTCTAGTGCATGTGAACTGGCTGTCAGCCAGGGCACTGTCACCAAGAGAGAAAGGTAAACAATTTCTCTCTCAATCTTTCTTTCTCTCTTCCTGATCTGCTGGCGTGACATTTAGTGCCTTTTCATTTCAGGAGAGAGAGAGAGAGAGACAGAGAGAGAGAGAAAGAGAACTGACAAGAGGAAAACACACACCATGCACCGGAGTCAAAAAAGCAGCAGATATGGCTGAGTCACATGCACTGCTTCCCGTAGCTACGCAAAAACCTGTGCAGTTCAGGGACTTGCTAAGACAATGAGCCGCAGTTAAATTCTGGCGAAACCGCCCCAGTTTACTAGCACATTCTGCACTCCTGTGTGTGCCAGGAGATCGCAAATGGAGCCCTCACAATCTTAGTATATTCACAATCCTGACACTCCCACATTTAACCCATTAGAACATATTCCCATACAACATCCTCATCCATCCTATATATGATCCCCAGTGAAGATAATAATGTCACATGCAGTGTGTATGATTTGCATGGCAAGGCCAAGTGCATTATGAAGTGCTTCTCCCTCAACAGGCTTGGACTGTGACTGGGCTGTGATGAAGTACAGCTCAGCTGTTACTAAGAATACCTATTTTTATATATTTCTCTTATAGTCTACACACCTACAACAGACTTACACACAGTGCTCCATGTGTAAGCACTTGTTCCTCATTGGTCCACATCATGTTGAGACACAGGGTGGTGCAATACTATTTTGTACGTTGTTATCTGTCTTTGTGAAGGACGTCCATCACCTTTCTCCTCGAATATAGGAACCTTCCAGAACAAGAGCTCTGCCTTTAACCCTTCACCTTCCCACCTGCTTGCTAATACGCTTTCGACGCCGCCACACAAACACAAATATATATATATACGTATATATTTAAATATATATATAGCGAGAAGAAAAAGTATGTCAGCTTCCTCAGCAACGGTGTTGGAACCCAGAGCTACGATTCCGAAGTGCGGACTCGGGCGACAGAGGCAGAGAGAGAAAAAGGTGGCTGAGAATGAGGATGGAGAGGAAAAAGAGTAGGATGAGAGGCGAACGAATAGACAGAGGGCTGAGGCTCACTCACGGCCGCTCTTGGGCAGGAGAAAAGCATGCGAATCGGACTCCTGTCCTCCTAGCTGCTGCTTTGCTCTCGATGTGAAAAAGTGACGTAGCAACTAATCCAAAAATCTTACCCTCCCGGTCTCTCTCTCTCTCTCTCTCCTGCTCTCTCTGTCACCCTCCCTCCTTCCACAATCACTCCTCCCTTTCCTGCTCATTCTATTTTCATTGGCTTGTAACAGCAGAATAACTTGCTGTTTTTTTTACTGATACACATCCATACAAATAGATGTCAAAGACTTTGCAAGCAAACAACTGGATATCTGCTGCAAACACTCATGCTCCCACAATGCCTTTCTCCCCTGATCTATGTCTCTTTCTCTCAGTGTTTCTCTCTCTCTCCTGTGCACACAGTGTGACGCAGCATTTAATTCTCCAGGCTTTTCTCCCCTCTCTGTTATGGCTACACAAGAAACTCAACCCAGCATCACGATGGCTCTCAGGCTACAGTGGCAGAAATTAGAAAGTTGAAAAGAGAGAGCTGTCGCTTGTTTACAATTAAACGGACACGACCGTCTCCTTCTCTCCTCTCTTGCTCCCACTTCCTTCCGCTTTCATGTCCTCCTCTTCCCTCTGCCTTGTTTTATTGGGTCTCTGCCCATCTGCCTCCCTCTTTCTCTCTTCTTCCCTCTCTTCCACCAGTACTCCAGTGTCTCATCTTTTTTGTGTGATTACACACTCACGTCTCGGTGAACTGAGATGACTGCGCTTGCCCGATCACCTGACAGCCCACAGCTTTTAAAGGCACATAGCTAAGCTGAGCAACCATTACGTAACAGCTAGGCTGCTCTGTTTATTTTGTTCCCTTTCTTGGGTCACATCCTTGAAGGACAGAGACAATCTGTTAACATCAGACCTGCCATTTGTTGTTAATAATTAACATAAGAGGAGACAGGGAAGGTGGAAATCCCTGCAGTTATGGCATGAATAAAAGTCAGCAACAAATGCTCACTTTAGTAAACAGAGGAATCACACAAGTAACACAAAACTGCACAAATGTCAGTAACAAATTATGCTCTGTAGGCCAATAATAACAATGAAATGTAATGTACTTCCTGTAACTTGAACAAAACATCTTCATTCAAGTATGTGCCTAAACAACAGGAAATAGATGGGTATTATACAGAAAAGGGACATGGGATGTATCAGATTTAAAATTCTGCCACAGGCAGTGAAACAGAAAGCCAGTGAGAGGCAATACCAATGAAGCTCTGCTACCATGGGACATCCTGTGAACTTTTCTTACACTTCCACTTCCTGTTCCAAGACCATGAAAAGGCTTGGCGAATTTTTTTTTTAAAGATTTAAAGATCTACAAAAATATGTACCTATAGTAATTTTCAACAGAACAGCTTAGCGGTTTTCCTGAGTTAATGGTTAAATTAGCAGCACAATGTATAGATGGTGCAATTAGTCAAGAATAAAGAATTAAAGAATACAATGTGTTATTTCATGGTTTTGGTTTGACAGATGATGACATCTGAAAACAAGGCGTAATGAAACCACACAAACCCCTCCAAACTCTGAGGCTGACACCATTTGGCATGACTATATTTCCCATCATGCTACTCTCTGCGACATTATGCTCAGGGAAGAGGCAGGGCTAGCAGAAGCAGGTCAGCAGGGATTGCAAGCAGCAGGCAGTTCACACACCAATAAGCCTCTCATTGACATCAACAAAGTTGAACTACAGCAAGCAACACACCAAGGGCTCATTATCACAATGTGACATCAATGAATTGAGAAATAACTTAAGCCAGCGTTACGGTAAGCACTGCCTCAAGTGTTCTATGGCTCTGATTTATTATTATTACCACTGCAGCTAGTCTTGTTCCTGGTCATATGGTTTCTGTTTTTTTCTTCTTGCCCGTTACACTACACTTTTATAAAAGTGTTCCTCAAGAGAGTGTTTGATAGTTAATAATTGTAGCTTTATAAAATGTTTTCTACATAAAAAGTGTTTAAGAGTGAGATGAAGCTTTCAGGGTTCAATGTGATTTTTTTTTACAGAATTATATATCAGTTTAATTAAACTAGCTAAATATGGAACAGCAAAGAGTGCTTCTTTAACTGTGGAGGAAATTACTCCTAATTGCTAAGTTTTGGAGCTATTCCGCAGATGTTGAGCCGAGGTCAACCATATGCAGTGCTGATGGTGATCACAGGGCCATCACCAGGAGACATCTGGTGCATTTCAATGTTAGGCTTTTAATTAACTTTAAATATTCTCGATCAGCCCAAGGCAGCAAGACAGGGCAGTGAACAGCCCCAAGCTGGTAAAACAAATGCTCTAAAATAAAGGAGAGAATACAAAAAGCCATGAAACACTTGTTTTGATCAGATTTTTTGGTCTAAAAATTCAGAGACTACAGAGCCATTGTGTGCAGCCTTCTGTTCATTTTAGTGGTGAAGGTGTGAAACACTATCAAGTACAATAAATAATACTGTCCTTATTAACCACCCAAAAGCTTCTTTCATAAAAGTGCTGTAGTAATAGTGTTATAAGACAAAATAACTTACAGAAGTAATAACCAAAGGTGCAGCATTTCCTGCATGTCTGCATGAACATCATTTCTCTATCTAGTTACAAGAATATCTAATAAATAAAAAAAAACAGACAGAAGTGCTCCATAGAGGAGAACGGCCGTACACTATCATATTATTTTCTTATGCTTATTTCTAGTCTTACAAATGCAAGAGTAAAAAACACTGCATTACATAAAAACTAACATTTCATTATACGTAATCCTAAAAGGTACGTAAAATGTAATAAATTCAAGCCTAGCCGAAACAACCATGCTTAACCCAGTACCAGAATATGAGATTAACTGCTATAGTGAACATGCCATCCTGCAGCAGATGCCGTGTTGATCCCGAGACATTTCTGGCATGTTTATGAGCAGCAGTGTAATTACACATAAGCAGAATAAAGGTTGGAACTGAAAGAAGTAGCACAAGTTTATGAATTACTTTATGAAAGGTAATGAACAACTGGGCAATGCTGTAATTCTTCTGCGCAGAGGAATTACTGATATGACAGATACCCGAATGGAGAGCCAAGACTGTCTCATTTACTTCCATAACAGACCATACAGACATGAAACAATTTCAAACAATGGAGGCTTGCTTCAATTAGCTTTCATCCCACAAAGCTATTTAGAAACAGGAAATTTACCCTCCATCTGAAATAACAAACATCTGTAATAATGAGGTCACACATGGAACATTATTTCCTCTATTAAGTGCCTTGTCAATAAAACACTTGTTCCATGCATGTTATTTCCCCTTTCCAGTGGCTCATTTCCCACTCAGTGCTGTTTTTTTTTTTGGTGCAGCTTATGGTAGCTAATGAGGCATGTTAACCCAGGTCCTTCCTTTCTGCTATTTCTATACTCGGTCATTCAGCAGGAGGTGACAGGCCAGTTAATTTTAGCTGTGTCATCTCTCCTGTGAGTTGCACTTCCTGCAGCTCAATTCGTCAGCAGTAGAGGAGCCTCTGGGCCTGGTGAAAGAAAGGCAGTTCTTTGCTGCCTCACTAAAGCCCAGGCCACTAATGACGCACATGAACTGGCTCTGCCTCAGCCATTCACAAAAGCTGCTCACCTTAAAATCAAAATGTAAAATTCAACACTGAAGAATTTTATTCCAAATTGTGAGAGTCAGCATTTTAGGCATAAAAAAACACTAAAATTATGAACTCATAAAAATGACATTAAATGGCACAGTAAACAAGTTCATATTGCAAAGTTATTTATATATTTGCAAACTGATGAAATAGCTACACTGGTGCTACAACTATCGATTGCTTCAGTCACCTAGTATTCTACCAGTTATCTGTTCGAATAATTGAGTAATTGGATTAAATAAGTGTTTTATATCATAAGCAATCCAACAATGCACAAACTACTTTTTTTCCTTTTACATTCTACTAGCACATTTAATACCATGTGTGTGTGTGTGTGTGTACGTGCACATGCCTTGGTGTTGTCATAATAAGTAACCAGAAGTATGATGAAGATTTCTCTCCAGGGTTTCACCATGAGACTGCCGCTTTTACGCTTCATTTCAAGCCACAGAATGTCTGACGAACAGATTTCCATTACATTTTACGCTGCATACTGAAGTAAATAATTACAAAATCATTATGGGATGAAAAATGTCATGGCAGCACATGATTACAACAAAACTTTCTCACTGTGTCTCGATTTAGACGATCCTGCATACGATATTGCAGGCTAATTAGTCATAACTGAGTTTATGCTCTTAGTGTTGACTTGCTGTTCTATCTTCTACCTTCTATAAGCCTCTGCACTGTTTTAGTTACTCTTGCTAATGACCTTGTTGTTTAAGTGCAGACGCTATCTGTGTAAGTGCTGAAGCACAGCTGTTGTGTCCTTATAGTATGTGAGCTTTTTGCATAGGCTTGGATGGTATCACGGTATTTCAGTATACTGGGGTACTTAGAAATGCAGACGGTTTGATTTTCAATACCTCCAAAAATACAGATGTGCCTCTTCCTATTAAACTGATACAGAGATGATGTACTGAGGTGTTGTAGTGCACAGCACATGACACTAGAGTTCAGTGTACTGATAAGGTAAGAAAGACAGTTTACCTTGACATAATAAAGGATACGCACATGATGTGACCATAGGCAGAAGTCACTGCTGTTACACCCATTGAGTGGCAGAAAGAGTAACTTATCTGAGTGGCAGCATTAGCATTCAGTTTGAATGCAGCAAAAACAACTGTTTCGAATTTCACTACAGTAGTGAATGCAGTTCATCAACAAGTAATCGATGACATGTTTTTCCCTTCATCATGTCATCTTGCTGTAGCCTGACGCATCACTTTTCAGTCTTTTATATGTTCAGACTGTAACACAGGGTTTAGTGGCCGGTGCTTTCTTTATGTCTTATCTTATGCTTGTTCCTGCATGTCAGCTGTTTTGGCTTTAACTGATAGGGTATTCCAGCTGTACAGGCCAGATGATATTTGGGTTCAGTCGGTGTGCGAGACATGTGCAAGTGTTGCTTTGAACAAGTGTCCATTTTCCACAGGTCAGCTAATTGAGCCTTCACATATTTTGGTCCTGTAAAAGGATGCACTTGTATACTGCGTACTGAGTCTGTGTAAGACTTCAGCGTAACACTGAGATACTGTGGAGAATCCCCCGGTTGCCACCAGGTATTCTGCACCTTTCAACAAGTTGTTATTTCTCTGCTTCCCCAGCAGTGAACTTCCATTTCATCATTTACAGTGCATGACTGTAAACATAGTTGCACTCGAATTAGGTAATTTCTGCTCTATACATCTCCTAGCTAATCAATTAAATATGCCCAAACATGGAGTCAGGAAAACATTGCCAGATATAACTAACGTCTATCACCAGCAGCTTAGCTTTTATGTTTTTTTTTTCTTCTACTGTCATATACCTTATATGAAATGTCAGGACAAAAATACATACTGCTCACGTAGACGTACAATGCATATTTTTTATAATTTAGTTTTGAAATGAAATGTTTGTTTTTTTAGCACATCCTACTATGGTTATTTCTTCATCACTCATCTTTGTACTTATGCACAATCAAACAAAAAGCAGCAGCTCTTTGTACTAAAGTCATGCAATCTGTGTTGTAGAGCTCAATCACAGACATATCCTATAAAAAGAAGCTACGAAACAGAAACATTTATTCGATGACTTTATGGAAATAAATCACATGATTAATTCAAGGAGTTGCATTCGTATCAGCCTTTAAATGTGCATTATGAGAGTGCACTTACCCCGGTGTGCCTGGGAGCACTCTTCACTCCTGATTAACTGTTAAACATGACGTGTCAAAGAATAGAGGAACAACAAGTTTTCATAAGACATGACTGAATGTGGTGCCTTGCTCTATCCTGTTATACATTAATTATTAATGTTACAAATGTATTATTGCCAGAATTATTCCAATAATTTATTAACAGCCTTTTGCTAATAAATATTTAGCTCAGAAGTGTGATGTACAGACATTGCCTAGGGCAACAATGTTCCACTCTTTTGGATACTTTCCTAAGCAACATGAATAGATGTCCAACTTCTTTGAAATATTAACCTTGTGGATTTGATCCAACTGCGATTAGGTCATTACATTAGCATGCATGTCCTTTTTGTACATTCCCACCTGTTTTTCAACAACAGCTCAGAAACTGAAGATAGACAGACCTTGCAGATCAACTGATGTGAAAGTGCAAACGTTGCCATGCCCCTGAAAAAAGGAAGACATTTAATGCAGGAAGACAATTAATGTAATTTATATCAATAAAACTTTTCATTGATTTAGTTTCACAAATATTCTCTCATTATCAGAGGTAATATAAACAGAATTGTTGTATAAAAATACAGAACAAATCCAAACTTTTTTCATATTGTTCATGTAATATTTGCCCCTGTCTCATTCTTCCTGATGTATCTGCAAGACCTCTACTCTAACTTTTTCAATTCAATTGTCTCAAAATTCATTTAT
>JAOVVG010000018.1:20975112-20985367 GCA_028566375.1 Leptodoras nelsoni
GGCCAAGGAAACTTAATGCAACAGATGACAAACACATCAAGCTTATTGCCCTTCAAAATCAGAAGATGTCCAGCAGCACCATCAGCTCAAAACTGGCAGAAACCAGAAACCTGTCTGGAGAAGTCTGACAAGAAGTGGTCTACATGGAAGAGTTCAGCCAAAAAGCCATACCCCGACATGGAAACAAGGCCAAGCAACTCAACTATGCACAAAAACACAGGAACTGGGGTACAGAAAAATGTCAGCTGGTGTTCTGGACTGATGGGTCACAATCTGAAATATTTGGCTGTAGCAGAAGGCAGTTGTTCGCCGAAGGGCTGGACAGCGTTACAATAATGAGTGTCTGCATGGTGGAGGTTCCTTTCATGTTTGGGGCTGCTTTTCTGCAAATGGAGTTGGAGATTTGGTCAGGATTAATGGTGTCCTCAATGCTGAGAAATACAGGCAGATACTTACCCATCATGCAGTACCACCAGGGAGATGTATTTCCACTAGGCTTTCCATTGATATGCTTGGACACAGCACTCTGTGAACAGCCAGCCTCCTTAGCTATGAACTTTTGTGGCTTACCCATGCTTTTAGTTTATATTAGAAGTATTTTTAGTGATATTTATCATGTTAACTGCAATGTACAAGAGGTCAGATTTCCTAATAGGAAGAGAGATAACATTTGACTTGTAGGAGAGGAACCCTGCCTTCCAGCCTCTTTCCTGCTTATGTGTCTAAGGTCAGATATTTGACCTTTTCCTGAGTGCGCAGATAAGGAAATCATGGAATGTCTGCTACACACAGGAAGTTTGTAAGTCTTCTGAGACCAGTGGGACATTTCTGTGAGTTCAGCCAACACAGTTATTCTAATAAAGCTTATAACTGGCAAATTAATTTTACAATAGTGTCTATAAATGCTTTGTGCTATAATATATACATTGTCTCTCTATTTAGAGTTAGTGTATGATTGTTGTTTCTATTTATAGCAATTATAGTTTTATATATAGTATTATAATGACAGATCTGTGCTCTTAGAACATTAATCAAAAATAGAGACGTCAACTTTGGTAGAAATATAGGGTGTCCCAAAAGTCACCATACTTATGGAAAATGGGAAATTGTAGCTAAATGTACTTTTATTTACAAAATATTTGCAGAATGTTCTCTACATGTTGGTATATTACAAATATAAAATAAAATACAGTAGGAAACATAATATGAGTTTGTTCATTTTTCCTGTGTATGGAGACTTTGGGGACGCCCTGCAGATAAACAGGCTGTGTGTGTTTGTGTGTGTTTCCCCCATTCACACATGCTGCTTCAAATCACCTTCCTGAACACCAAATCTTATGATTATCAGTAATTTTAATCAAACAAGTTTGGTTGCCAAAATAGCACAATAACAGTATATTTGTAATTATATGAACATGAGCATTTTTCATCAGCATTTTATCTAGTCATCTTGACATTTTATCTATTCATCTTAAGCTTTTTCTTCTCATGTGAGGTTTGTGAGTCATAAGTTTTATCTATTTTTGCGATGTTGTATTTGATCTATTTTTATTCTTGCCGTGATGAACTTATGGCCTTAGGGTGGTTTTTGTGATGTGCTCTTGATATTAAGTGTGGCAAATTTATGGTATGTGCCAAAGCCTGGGGAGGAAACCCCAAGATCATATGAGCATCCAGTATTTGCTGGGGAGTAATTTTTATCAATGCAAATAGAGGGTTTAATGACTTTTCATTCCAGCTTGCATGTAGCCGTATGTCTTACATATCATTAAAGGACCTTTCTTCTGATTAAATACAGAAAAGAAATTATGGATGTTGCGTAAATCAGTGATGAAAAGATTATGAATGTTTTCCCCACCCAGTTTCTGAGAGTGGAGTGAGGTTAATTCAGATAAAAACACACATGGAAAGCTGATCCTGCTGAAGAGGTCTTACTAGGGTTCATTGCAGAGACAAATCCCTCCACCATGATGTCATCACTCATACTTATATACGCCAGCTGTTTGTACTTAAGAGCCTATAGAGCCTTTCCAGATCTGCAAGCTAGTTGAGGTAATTGCATTTTATTTTATTTAGTTCGTTATATGTTTTTAAGCCTACATGCAAGCAATCGATCTAAAACCATATTGTTTCACATAAATATCTCTAAAATGTTATACAGCCTTAATAAATTACACACACATTTAGTTTCCAAAATTTTATTCATATTCCAAACTTACATCAAAACAGGTTCTTAAAAATGGAAGTACACAGAGCACAAACCCAGAACAGTGGAATGTTAAAGAAACAGAAGGAGGATGAATTAAATAAAAGGACAGAACACTAATAGACATGAATGCCATGCTAATACACTTGGTAGCATTGTGCATGTTGCTATTGGATTCTATGTACACATTAAGCCAACTGCTGGACTCTGCTCTGTTCATCATTTGCCTATGGATGATTGGCAATTAACAATCAGTGATTGCATTAACATAACAGAAAAGTAGGACAGCTTTCAGGATAGACAACTATATCTAAACAACTAGGTAATTCCAAATACCGAGATATTACAAAAGAGCATTATACTGGTTTAGGACAAATATGCCAGTTCCAAGGTCCATTGAAATGGTCACCTTCATCAATCACCTATAAGCCCTGATTGGTTTGCAGGGTTTTGAAGTCTGGCGTGAGTGGTAGTTTGCAGTGATGAAAAGGAGTTTGTAGGAATTGGAAACCAATGAAGTCCAGCAACAAACAGGTGCTGTACGATCACCTTAACTTTCCAAGTCATCACATTGTCACATTGTATTGTGGCAGTATTGTTAACAAGGGCACACAGGCTTATATAAACAAATAATATAGCATCACTCATATTGAAAATTCACACATGACATCTGAAACTTTAGAAATGCAATTCACACATGTGCATAAAGAAAACAAAGATCATTGAATGACCCAAGAAGAAGTGTGCTCTTGGACATAGAGCTGTGTGGAGGGTTAGGGAACTGTGGAGCACCAGGACATGAATAGGCACTAACTCTGATCAAGTCTGTATACACTAAAGAAAGCCAGCAATTAACCATATTGAAGGACACCCATCCAAGGCCAGTATTTAACATCAGCTCAGAGAGCCACAGCACTTGCACTTTTCACATTATAATACTATAGAATATTTTTCATTTTTTCATTACCCAAACAACCAAACTTTATTTTTAAATGCATTATTTTATATAGAAGTTACCAACTAGATATTCTTAAAAGGTTTCATTGAGTGTGGGGAGGCATAAGGGATATAACCAGATAACAAGATAAGAAACTAGGGTGGGTTTCCCAACAACGATGAATCTTTGTGAATAATGAACAACTTTAAGAAGGACGTACATTAAGTTTGAGCTTATATTGTATGTGCTTCCTGGGAGCCTTCATTGTCAGAGATTATAATTAAACAAGTTAATGCTAGGGAAGTAGATCACAGTCATGCCATAAAACTGTGTTTTGTGTAAAAATGTGTCAAGTTACTTATTAATTCACCAACAAGTGAATGTTAGTAAAGAGTTTCAGTAAATGCACATTAATCAAAGAACATGCTTATTAGCATATAGCATTGCATATGTTTTGGGAAACCCTCCCCTGGTCATCATCATCTTAAGAGCCATTTTTTTAGCTGCATTATAATAATTGTCACCACAGTAATCTGTGCATTATGTATTATTTGTTATTAGATAAAGAGAGAAAAAAGGAGCATGTGCATTTGTTTTGTCAGTTCCCTAGTATTGTTTGTAGGCCTGAGATGGTGAACATTGACCCAGAGCCTGCGTAGTTGAGACAGACTCTCACAGCTCAGTGTCAGCTTTGGCAGTAGAGTGACCATTGGTGGCAGTAGGAGCATTTTGGGTCTTCACAGCCTCTAGGGACTCGCCATTCTGGCTTGGCTTCTCTTGGCTCTCAGGTGGGTTCAGAGGAGCTACAGACACCAGAGTGTTGCCCTGGGTATCTACATCAACCATGCATGACTCCTCTGTCTGGGGAAAACACATACCAAGCAGTGGGTAAAGAATCATTTCCTTAATTGCAACATACCCATGAGAAATAAGAATATGTTACAGTAAATGCATTATCAGCACCCATTTAACCTCTATTATATAATACTGTAGCTCTAATAGCTCCATTAATCAGCAAAATGGCAGCTTTGTTTTTTCAGTCACTTTAAGAAATTAAAACTTTTTAAATGAGCTTCATTTCTTGAAAAACTTGTGCCACCAATCTGTAAATAAATGTAAATAAAAAAGGGTAATATTCACTCTGATTATACATTCAGTCTGATATAAAGGTATGTGCTGAGAAAAAGATCTTCTAATATGGTGTCAGATGCTTGCCACTTAATCACAAGCCTAGTAACAGTTCTCCCAGAAAACATCACTTTTACACCAAAATCCACTTGAAAATGGCTTACAGATCAAATCTCTGTGCTCTGATTAAAGTGTGGCAGCATGAACCAGTCAGTGTAGAGACAGGAACGCTGTTTACTGAGACACAGAAAGTCTGAAAATATGATCATAAATGTTTGTTATGGATTATATTATAACATAAATGTATGTTATAGTTTAACCACGCTCTGTGCCTTACGTTTCTGACTCATGCCATTTCCGTTTTTTGTGTACATGTTCGTTTGCTGTGTGGGATCATTACAGTGTGGGATCATTACACTTACAATTTCCCAATTTTAAAATTTAAATCTACAAAGAGGTTGGACTTTATACTGAATATGAGCATAGTGGGAGAAAATACCTGCAGTCTTTTCAGGGACAGGTACTTTAACTGAAACATACTTAATGCAAACCTCTAAATGCAAAATAAAATGCTTTTTACTCATGTGATGTTTATTTACACCATGTAAAGTCATTGTTATGTCAATCTTGAACTTCATTACTTAAATAATATAGTTTTTCTGCCTGCCCTATCAGTTGTGATGCTGTTTATTTTATATCTATGTTCAAAATCTCCAGTTAACCTTTATACCAATTTGTATGGTTTCCACAACCAGTCATTTTAATACAAAGGATGCCTATAGATCCTTCCTGTTCTTCATTTGTAAAGGTTTTGCATTTGCATTAAAATGCATCTGATCCTAATCAAATTCCCATTAATTTATGTACACAGGGGAACCTTTGGGTTCCAAACACAAATGCAGCCCCTAAGCAATTTTTTGATATATAAAATAGCTTGAATTTGCAAGTGTCAGCCCCTGTTGTAGAAAAAGGTCATTCCTTTAATTTCTCTAATTTCAGTCAAAATCATTCCATTTCATATTTGATTACCTTTACTTTAAGCCTTCAACTTTTACAGCTGTTTGGGTTTTGAACTATTCTTTGCCCCCCAGAGACATTGGCAATTGGTGACATTTATCAGTTTCTTTCAATCATTCACTTACCACATAATGAAGATATAAAACACATTAAGACCAGTGAAACACACACCACAATATAAGTGAAAATTGATCCACCACTCTCACTCTAATGACCATTATGACACCACTGAAAAGGCTTTATTTACTGGGGTCAAAAGAAGATTTTTTTTTTGCGTGTGTATGATTGGTACTCACTAGTTTCATGCCATTTGCCTTTGTGCAACAGTGGTTCTTCCATGCATATAGTCCAATCAGGGCAGCAGCAAGAATTAACCCGCTCACCAGTAAGGGCACAAACACAGGTGTTGGTTCAGACTGCCCAGGTGAACTAGAAACAACTCCCTGCTGCACACAAAATAAAAAAATATTAGCTATAGATATTTATGGCAGTTATAAGAATTTACTTACACATTGCTGGTGCTTATATCTGTATATATCACAGAATGCTTTTATGCTGCTGTTAGTATGCCTTCAATGTTAGAGCCTGCAGGACTGTTATTGACACTGAGTGACTTTTATGTTCTCTTTGTAGTTTCTCTAAAATTTATATATGAGGCATAAACACTGGAACCCATCTAGATTCTAGCTATATTGCTTGCCAAGACTTTGGGCTTCATTTATCAAGCTGGATATGAACAGATTTATACATATAATGTTAGTAGGAGCATTTAGACAAGAGATTGTTCTGCATTATTGTGTCAGTACAAATAGATTTTATTTCCAAATGTTAATTTTCCAACAAAAATACCAAATTTACACAAAAATGTTTGTATGTCAGTAATGAAATCAACACATTACAGAACAGACCACTTTTCAGACAAAAAAGGTGCCATCTCTTTCCCAGGTGAGCCACACACTCACCTGGCCATCTACAATGAAAAAAATGTGATACATGAGACCAGGCCACCTTCTTGCACAGTCGTCCAGTTCTGATGCACAGGGGTCAGCATCGGAACTTTGACTGGCCTTTCACTTTCACTTCACTTGTCAGTGGTTTTAATCTAATGGTGTTTGTATGTCTTTCAGAATGTTATTATAAAAGTGACAGTGTGATATTGTACACATTATTACTAAATACCAACAACCATACGATATTCACAAATTGTTTACAATTATTTAATAGACTGATTGATTAAAGTCATTGAACAGATTTTTGGCAGTCTATTGCTGACTGTTTGCAGAGTGTCTACAGTGGAGGATCCAAATAAAGTGGTACTGAATAACCTAATATGCCATAATTAGAAATGCAATGTGTTTAGATTGGCATCAACATGCAATGACACTTCAAATGCACCCTACATTTATGTCTGAAGACATTTTACCAGTATTTAATTATATGGAGTAACTAATTTAATATGTTAAAATAAATGTGGTATAGGAAAGAATATGATCCAGATTTGTATATCAATGGTGACATGCATCTGGGAGCATTTATGAATCACTCCCTTGCTTTGAAGTCACAAGGGTTGGGGATTATAGGGCTAGTGGAGACAGATTATCATTTTCTCTCTTTCTGTCCCACTTTTACTTCTAGGACAGTGATCAAACAAATATGGGCTGGAAAACACTATGCGTATCAAAACACTGCAAAGGTTTCCGAGTTTCACAGCGAATACATTTTTGTCCCATAATCCTTTAGTCACAGGGAAACAAAGCAGACTTCAGTCCAAAACACATTTCCTAACCAGAAAACTATAGTTTGTAAGCATATATGACTTTCCTGGCTTTAATTAGTGCATATTCAAGTCTGGGCAGTACTTGTGTGTGTATATATAAATAACTGTTTTGCTTGTGTCTTATTAAATATTTCTATAAAAATATGTTAGACATGTTTTACTGTCTCAATTTGTGTCCATCACTTCAATAGTACAACAAAATACAGGTGTGTGTCAAACAGTAATGTACAAATAGGTGCTATAGTGAGGTAAGGTGTTTCTAAAATGGACACCATTTTCCCTCATAGTGGTGTTTTGATGTTGGTGGAGAGCCAGAAAGAGACTGAAAGTGTTGGGTTGGGTTGAGATCTGGTGAGTGTGAAGGCCATAGCCTATGTTTAGATACAATTCATACTCATTAAATCATTCAGTGGGCCCTTCTGCCATGAGAATGGGGCAAGGTTATTTTGGAAAAGCTCACTCCTGTTGAGATAGAAATGTTTTGAAATGTTTCAAAACACAGCAGAGAGAAAAAAATTGTATTGACTGTGATTGTATTGTATGCTGTAGTGTAGTTGTAGTGATTGCAGTGACTCTTCCCTCTAAGAATACAAGTGTATCCAAACTGTGTAAAGGCACCTTTAGACTATTCAAATACTTTACTACTTGGTGTGAAGCAGCTTGTGTCCAAACATCGTTGTAATGTGGGTCTGTCTGAAATGTGGTAAAGTATGAAATACAGTAATAGTAATCAGTGCTGTTGTACCAATCAGTACAATTGTACCCATAAAAAGAAAACAGTTATCTTTGCTGTTATTCTCACCCTCTCTACCAATGGGACAATGTATGTTACAGATTCCACATCTTACTCCACAGACCTTCAGTCCACTTCCTGTGCCTTGGTGGTCATAACCCAAGGCCACTGCGAGTGGAAGCACCTGTTCCTTCACTGGCTAAACTGTTGTGTTAAAAGATAATTTAGTGCTGTCTTCAAGTGACAGGCTCTCCATAGTCTGGCCAAATACGCTAAATCAGGCCAAACCGCCTTAGCCCATGCATTAATCTTCCCTAACTGAAACTTCCTTCCCTGGCAATGTGCAAAGATGAAGACAAGGACTATTGCAACTGAAAACAACCCATGCTCAAATCTTCACTCTATACTGTTGGTGATTAAGAGAAGTAACACTCAGTATATTTCAGTAGCATATCATCATTGTCCAAAAAACAAGTATCTCCAGAATTGCAGCTTTAGAGGACATGGCAAAAGAATTCTTTAATTTTAATGTAAATTAATTTAAAAAGATTTTATTCCAAGCCATTTTGCATTATCTCTGTTCCATCGTGAAATGTTCACATGACATTAAGACATTAAGAGATACATGCTTTTTTTGGACAGCGACAATATATGTTTAGCTATGCATGTTCTAATGATTGAATGCAGAGTGTTTTCTATTAGCCTACTGAATTACTGTATTAAAAATAAATCAAAGAAAAAAAACAATCTAATGTATTTATACTCATAATTGTATCAGTTCTACACAATTGTTTTTTTTTTACAATTACTTTGTAATTGTTTATAGCATGCATTAAAGAGTTTTAGATTGTGTTTTCTATACACATTCTTACTGAATGTTACAAAGCAATGACAACCAAAACTCCATCCATAAATATTACATAAGGTTCACCATATCAGCAATATTATTTTTCTTTCTTAAACAATGATACATGCAATTAAACATACAGTGATCAGACATAGAATTATGACCATCTCCTTTTCTCTACACTCATTGTACATTTTCTCAGTTCCACTCACCATATAGCTGCACTTTGATGGTCCACAATTACAGTGTGTAGTCCATCTGTTTCTCTACACACTTTAGTCCCCTTTACTCTGGTTCTCTAATGGTCAGGACCCCCACAGAACCAGCACAGAGCAGGTACTGTTTGGGTGGTGGATCATTCTCAGCACTGCAGTGACACTGATGTGGTGGTGGTGTGTTTTGATGGTGTGTAACAGAGTGAAGAGGACTAACAAAGTATGTAGAGAAACAGATGGACTACAGTCTGTAATTGTAGCTATATGGTAAGTGGAGCTGTTTTTTTTAACACAGATTTTTATCACAGAATTTCCTCTTTCCTACACAGTGTACACAAATCAGCCATAATATTATGACCACCTCCTTTTTTTCTACACTCATTTTGGTTATAAAATTCTGTGTTAAAAAATGTGTAAATTTCAGGGATGTCCAGTAGGCTGAGAAATGATAACCTGGATAAATTACATTACTATAGGTACAGAAAGAGAAATGTAACTTATAAAGGGCAGTAGTAGCTTAGTAGTATTAGTGGCTAAGGCTTTGTGTTGCTGAGCAGAAGGTTGAGGGTTCAATCCCCAGAACCACCAAGCTGCCCCTGTTGGGACCTTAAGCAAGGCCCTCGACCATCCCTGCTCCAGGGGTACTGCATCATGGCCAACCCCACAGAATTTCACTTTGCAGTAATGTACTATATGATCTTCTATATGATTACGACATTGACTTCTCATGATTTTCTTTGTTTAATAAATGTAGTATTTTTTTCCATGTTTTATGGAATATGGGCTAATGCTAATTAGGAATTACTCATACCCACAAGTTGCTCATAAGTTCCTTTTTACACAGTTCCAGTTTAAAAGTTTCTTCTTCTTTTTTCAGGCAGTTTTTGCCTGCCACAGTCACCCCCAGCTTGCACAAAAATGTAAATAATTGATGAATTTCCATAATACATTTTCAGATACATTTGAATTGTATTACTGCCAATGTTAATGTTTGTTCAGTTTCTTCTTAAATTTTTTAATAGTTTGAAGTAATTAGCATGTGACATTTAAATGATTTTGTCATCCCTGTTTTGTACCATCACAGCTCCCATTTGTATGTATCACTGAATGAAACAACTGCTTGCATTTATTCCCAATAGCTTCTACCTATTATAGCTTCTACCTATTATACCAATATAATAGTGTCTATAATGTAAATGTGTCTATAATGTACTGAGGTACTGGAATAGTTATTGATATAATAGGTAGAAGCTATTGGGAATAATTGTCAGTCAGGCAGTCATTATCTGTACCGCTTATTCCCAGTTATGGGGTCACAGGGGAGCCGGTGCCCAGCCGGCAACTCTGAGCGCAAGGGCAGGAACCAACCCTAGACAGGGCCCTAATCCATCGTAG
>JAOVVG010000018.1:20985467-21002984 GCA_028566375.1 Leptodoras nelsoni
CTACCTGCATGTCTTTGGACTGTGGGAGGAAACTGGAGTACCCGGAGGAAACCCACGCGAACACGGGGAGAACATGCTAACTCCACACAGAAATTTCCCAGGTCGCCCCACCCGGGGATCGAACCCGGGTCCTTCTATCCACTGCGCCACCGTGCCGCCCAGGGGAATAAATGTAATTACTTATATTTATATATATAATTACTGCATAGTTAATACTGTACTGAACTCCTACTAACATATTGAAAAATTAACTAGAAGTTCTTAGTAATTAGGAATATGATTATATTGATGATGTACCCCTTGTTGGTTTCTAGTTCCTGACTAGTTACCTATGAGTTGTTAAACGGTATTTTTAAAGTGATTCTCATGCAGTTGGATGGAGATTGCAGTTCAACATTCACTACCTCCTTGTCCATACATGTACCATTCTGACAAAATTGTTGTTCACAGTGTTATACATATTGTTCTTTTATTTATATTTTTTGTTGACTTTTGTTCTTTTAATTAATTTTGAATGAATACACACTTGTGCATGTGAGAATCACTCACCTCTCCTTGAATTGCTTGATTCTCTTGATTTTCTATGTATTTGTCAATGGTGTTTTCGTCACTTTTGTAAGAGCCTGCTTCATTGCTGTTCCCCACAGGCTGTATTGTGGTTGTCTCCATAGTAGCTAGGCTTTTACCAGTTTGTTCATCAATTGTGGCTGCCTGTGATATTGTGGATCCTGGGAGTGTATAAGGGATTGTAATGCTAGGATGATCAGTTTTGGAATAGATAGCTGTAAAAAGATCAAATTAAAGTGGTTATGAATAAATACATTGGGAAGTAAACTATATGATGATTAACAATAAGCAAATGTAATTGTTCATCACAATCCTTCTTTTTAATTGACACTAAAATTGTTAGGGGTCATGCTGTGCTGTGGCTGCAGCAGTGTAGTTTCCTGTCAGAGGAGAACTCCAGCTCCCAGCAGACCCTGGGGCAATTTGGTGCAACGAGAGATGCCTTGGACTGTAAAAATAGCTCCTTGGCCCAGTGCTCTTGTTGCACCTTTCGACCAAAATTCTGGTAACGTAAGCTCTGGCGTGAAGAGAGATCATGGGGTAGGACTTTGGTCTGAGGTAATCTAGTAGGGACCCTTTTATCTCTTCCTCTGCCCCTTAATTCAAGCACTATGCTCTCTGTTGCTCTGGCAGCTTTAATCTTTCAAATGCTACGGTGCCTAATAAACCGATTTCACTTTCTTAGAGGTGAGACCACATGGTAGGTCTTAGAGCTGAGGTAATCTGTAAGGGATTCTGTCCTCTCTCTCTTCCCCTGTGTGTTAATCTAAGCACAAGACTCTCTCTGTTGCTCCGGCAGCTTCATTTTTTTAAACTCTATGGCGTCAATTTCTGTTTATCTATGCGCTTCTCGCGCCTTCTCGGTTTTGCTTAGGAGGCCCGTCCTTTGCTTTTCTGGTTACACTTTAATTCATCCTTTCCTCCAAATATTCATTGACATTCTCCTGTGTTAGAGACCGCAAGTTCGGTGCTTACTTTTGGTAATGGAAGGAAAGAATCCCTTACAGATCACCTCAGCTCTAAGCCCTACCACGTGGTCTCACCTCTATGAAAGTGAAATCGGTTAGACACCGTAGTGTTTGAAAGATTAAAGCTGCCAGAGCAGCAGAGAGCATAGTGCTCAAATTAAGGGGCAGAGAAAGAGATAAAAGGGGCCCTACTAGATTACCTCAGACTAAAGTCCTACCCCGTGATCTCTTCTCTACAAAAGAGAGACTGATTCCTCACGGCAGAGCATTAAGTTACTGGAAAAATGGTCAAAAGGTGCGACGAGAGCACTGGGCCAAGGAGCTCTTTAAATAAGCCAAGGCACCGGTGTCTCTCGCTTTTTGCCCAGGGGTCTGCTGGGAGCTGGAGTTCTCCTCTGACAGGAGAACTACGCTGCCACGGACCTCTAGTGTCAGACCAAGGCAAAGCACAACCCCTAACAAAAATACTATGACTGAATTTGTATGAGTATCTTAAAAGACTTATTTTAAAGTGGAAAACTTGGAAATTGTGTTTACCAGAGTTGTTACCCTTTAGAGTTGGGCTGTATGTGAGGTTTGTGGTATCTGTGGTAACAGCTGGGTCTCCAGAGGTCCCATTGCCATCAGGGATTGGGTCTGTCATAACATCTGTTGGTTGTGGACTTTCTGTGTTTGCAGAGACACTCTGCCACTGGCAAGCTAGATAGAAAATGATTAATATGAAATGCTAAAACAAGCCTGATTTTTCAATAAGAAATGCAAATGCAATACAAAAATCAGAAAGTATAGTGTGATAATCATGTATGCAGATATAACTACGATTTAAACATTGTAGAAATGAGCAGCATTGTGAAATCATGGGATACACAACCTTATTATCTGTTATACATCTAAAAATCATAACATACGAATGTTCCTAAAAATTTATATTCAAATTTACTTTTCAGCTTAAGTTCTGTTTCTCCAGGTAACAAACCCTGACATGTCATTGTCGGTTTAATTTGAAGGTAAAGACATTGGTTAATGCAGATATTAATTATTTAGGTTATTTGGTTTATTATATAAACACATCTATTAAATTAAGTGATAGTTTACTTAGTGTGTTTTTTCAGTTGTGTATTAATGTGTATTTAATTAATTAATAAGTGTGAGAAACTCATACATGAGAAACAGTTTTATTGACTTAGTTCATCTTCCTTAACCTTATAAGTGTCACTTGGTGGACAAGGGATGTCCCACATACATTTGTTCCAAAGATACCAAAATTCAAATTTCTTTTTTTTCATCCCCATATACTGAGCAATTCCTCTTTTTTAGACATTGATATATTATTTGACTTCCTCTTTAATCTCTCAGCAAAGCCTTTTTAATGTAACTCGAAATTTCACAGGAAGGAATGGCACCACATGCAAAACGACTGTAAACAAAGCAGTATGAAGGGCTGTTGTACTTTTAAAATGGCCCCATAGTGTTTCTTTCACAAAGGTGGCATGTTTACTTTGTGGCTGTGGTGATGTTTTTTTGTCAAGGACCCTCAGTAATGGATCAGCTAACATACTCATCATGAACTGGAGAACTCAGCATTAACCTGAAAAAGTCATGACCTTTAGCTTAGCCACCCCTCAACTATGCTCCTTTGGACAAGAGCTTCCCATTCAGCCTAGACAAATTTGAAAAGTGCTCTAACACTGACATTAAATGAAACAGGGATTATGTAGAGGAATAATTTGTCACATTTGTCACACCTATTTCCTATTTGTACATTGTCTTGGTACGTTTTAACTTGAGCATGAATGTAGGAAAGCAGTAATGCTTGTGAGGACTGCATTGGTCTTGGGACATCGTGTTTTTTTTTTGTTTGTTTGTTTTTTTTTACTCACTGCTTTTGGCAACATGAAAAAACTGTAATAAGTCTAATATATTAGAACCATTCCCAGCTATGAAATGAAGATATGAACCTTTTTATATTAAAACAAGCTGCAACGTTAATGTTCTCAATGATGCATATACTGGAATAATGAGGCCTAGATGTTATTAAAAGAAATGCCACAAATGTCATATTTACCCTTATTTGTAGTTTTAATCCAACGTTTATTTATAAAAAAAAAACCCCAAAACCCCAAAACATTTCAATTGTATACATCAATAGATCATGTGCAGTGGCAAAAGCTGTGTAAAAGGAAAAGCCATGCTGCAAGACATTCCTAATGGCATTCCCTGATCCTCAAACTCATTGTCACCTTAGCTTCAGAATGCTCACTAGGACACATGTTGGTTTGCCTTTCTTTTAGTAATATCAGCAAACACACTGCCACACAGAGAGCTTTCCAGTTCTTACATTTTCCATTGAGGGAATCACTTAAGCTTAACGGGTGTAAAACATAAGTAAAAGTGATTTGATAGAAATGGTCATAAAAATTGAAAAGTATTAACCTTGCTGCTCTCTTTATGCTGCACCATTCATTTTGAATTTGCACATGAGCCCATGCAGACTATAGAGAAGATCTTTATTTTAGACTTCATATACTACAATACAATTACCAAAAGATCTTTAATAAACCACAGACCATTCTTCAAGAATGAAGGCAAATAAAATCTGTGTGAACATTTTCAAACAATATGCTCCTTGTATACAATTGTGGGCCTGCTCTGGCCTCAGGTTAAAGATAACTCACGGAAAAATCACACTGTGTCATACTGGCTGGACTGGACCTAATTCCTGCTGTTCCTTACCCAGCACTCTAATGTATGCAATGCCAGAAACTGACAAGTTTATTGAAGCTATAACTTTTAAGAAGAATGCGCACACTCTTGCAAGCCTCTGACAAAAAAGTAAGTGCTTCTGTTACCTCATAACTGCACAGTACACTAGTCACATTCGGAGAACAGTGTAATGCATCAAAGGTCATTAGCAACTCTATATCATGACATCACAAAAAAAAAGACAGATTTGCAAAATGAAAGGGAAAAACTGCATACAGGGTCTTAAGTTTTTGGCTCGCCACAAGCTGCCATAACATTGTGCTTTGGCATAGATTCTGTGAATCTCTGGAACTGTACCGAGAGATGAACATCATTTCTCCCAAAGATCTTGCTCCCCTGTCTAACATGGGTGACTATGAGGGCTATAGGTTCTGATTCACATAATTTCAGAACCGATAATCATCAGATCATTCAGTGAGCACTGATGCACTATGGATGAGGTCAGCGTCATTGTGGAAGAGACCACTCCCATCATGTTTCACCTTAGGACATGTGATGAGTCAGAAAAACTTCATAGTTGCAGTCACCTTTGTGGAGTCAGCAAAATTGTACTCACAGCATAACAGAGGCTTCTGTTTTAACTTTAGTTTGGCACACAAATGTACATATAATAATACTGCTTCTTGGTTATTTGAATGGCTGAAAATAAAATCTAAACCAAAGCCCTCCCAGTTTGGGATCTTTATATTCTCTGGTAAATAAAATAATCATACTTCAATTCAAGACCTGGTCTTTTTTCTCTACTTAACCACACCCTGAGTGTGAATTAGATGCAAATTGGCGAGTTGCTTTAAAATAAGAATGCTTCTCTTGGTTCTCTTAGTCACTTCAAAATATACTAATATATATTTTCTTTCTCTGTATTTAGAAAAAGACATAAGAATAATAATAAACAACAAAAAACACAATTTGACAGAAGTCTGGTTTCACTTGACTACCAACCTGTGCTCTGCAATGTCAACACAAGTTGTTTTAAATAAAGATTAAGTCATTTTACACCATATATCACATAATCAGATCTGCCAATTATGATAAAAATCAGCTACCATGCAGAAGAGATCAGTTTGCAAGTGGAGCTCCCTATAGTGTGCAGTGATCCATGTCCAATGTGTGACATAATGACACAACCCAAAAAGCTTTGCTGTTCTTCAGAAGCCCTGAGAGATGTCACATCTACTACTAAATGTGTTTCCCAGATTGGAAACAGCACAGAGGAGGAGCCAGTGTGATACTGAAAAATATACTCGTTCCACCCATGTTGTTATATATCTATATGTTATAAGACATGAGGAGGTCCCTTGAATGTATTGACACTATTCCCTGGAATTTACAACAGTCACAGAAGAATTTGAAATGATGTCTGATATTATCCAGTGCAAGTAGACAACTGAATGAAGAAAAGTTAATGAATATAACTTTGTACTCTGAAAACTTTATTTGAGCATATAATTTAGCCTTTGATAAACGATGTGATTAAAAAGTCAAAGGGAGTCTTTTGGCTGTAAATTATTACCTAAGAAATGAATGTAGCTCAATCATAAATCTTAAGAAATGTTTATTATGTCAAAAATGAGATGTCTTTAGATACAACAAATGCAAACATGCAAATTCCTCATTTATAACCAGTATGATATTTGGTTACTCGTGAACCCTCTGTACCTGCCAGTCTAGTTTCAGTAGTCTAATTGTGAAAGCCACAAAAACAAATGATCGAGGGCAGAGAGGAATTACAGGACATGGTGAGAGAATCATTTAAGAAGACTAGTCTTGTAATCATCTCTGTGTTTCACTCAGAGAGAACAAAACATGTGGCATCTGGCAGGGAGGGGTTTCTCCACTGCGGCAGATGTGGAGGTCTCCATGGAGCTTTTCTCCTCCTTGTGTACTCTGCACTAAAATCCCCAACTTGGCCTTCAGCCTGAGGCTCACACAGCTGCTCCACCCAGGATCTGAGAAATAACATCAGCTTTCCTCATCCTTGCTGTCAGCCCCTACTTCCAGATGTTTGTGCAGCAGTCCAGCAGTTTCCTTTTGTAACATCAGGAACCACTGGTTTGAAATGCAAGCTCACATAATTCCACAAAGCAAGGTTACATTTATCTACATCTACTTTTTGACGGGAATGTTAGCCACACGTTGTGGAGTAAGAGAACTATTTATCTACCTGGACGGGATAAATGTGAAGGTTTGAATTCTATACTCTTAACTGTTTCTTAACAAAATAAAACCAGACTAAAGGAATTAAATTACCATCGGTCAAGGCATGTTATCTAAGCCCCATGAGAACTCCAACAAGCTATGACATCAATGCTTTTAGGTATGCTCAGACCAGACCATGCCTGAGTGAACTGGGGCACTCCCTATATTCCAATACAAGCCTCTAAATTTAACCACCCCATGCGTTACTTCAAAACCATTACAGAACTCATTCAGTTAATTATATCCACACCCTGAGACATGCAACTCTGAGCATATTAGTTACCACCTACGATGCAACACAGTCTCTGAGTTTGATAAAAATGTAGGTTTGTTTAATACTCATGCTCTCGTTAAAATAATAGTTGTACCTCAAACCCTTCTCTCATGCAGGACCTCCATATATAATCCAGACATGGGCTTGGTCAGAATGCTAGCTACAACCCCCAACACCCCACACCCCACTGATCTTAGCAGCACACACTCATGTGCATAGATAGCTAAAAGTTTGTTTCACTTCAAGCTGAACCTATGCAATAGACATAGCAGACAATTTCAAGACATTTTTTCTTCCACAAAATGAAACTGGAATTGGGGTTTGCACCCTCCCTCATTTTGGCTAACCATAACAAATCCCCTGGGTTCTTTAAAACAGTGCTTACGCAGTCATAAGAAAGGCCTGGTGCTCTCAGAGGCAGGAAAAGGAGGCAGTCTTATGTTTTCCATTAAGGAGCATTAGATCAAACAGCCCCTGTGTTGTTTGTTCAATATTAACTACCTGGGGCAATTACTGCAGGACTTAAATGACCTTTATACATGCCCATTCCTCATGCAAACATGATGCTTGTAAATAGCAGCATTGTTTAGACAGCTCTCTTTATTTACAAGCATGAAGGAGTTATGAGGAATTGTGATGTGTAAAATGTGACGATAAGCTAAGAAAAATAAATCCTTTTGATTAGTATATATTCCTGTGCTTTTAATATTTCTCAGAATTACAAATCATTTGTACATTTGTTGTTACATAACAACATTGCTTGTAATATTCTGGGGAAATACGCAAACACTCGACTCTGCTGCCTTGTGATTTTCCATTGCTAGCAGAGTTGTGTGTATCTCTGGGCTAATTACGCACTAATGTTTTGACTTAGGTCTTTGGATGTGCATGTTGCCAGAGTTTCTCATTCAAAATGAATGTGCAGTGTTGGGAGCAAGCATGTGTTCTGTTAAACGCCTAGCAACTGTAAAACTGCATCACTGCGCCAACAAAAAGGGAACAAAGGATTACGAGAAGAGCAATTACTGAGAGGGAAGAAAAAGTACAGATGCGTGTTTTCTCTTACTACCACATGCTATTGTTTGAAACAAACATCAATTTATCATATGGCCTCTTGCTCTTGATATTAATTGTTCTGTCATTTACGTATTATATATCTGTATTGCCAGTTAAGTAATGTTGTTGAGTATAGGGTCTGGTGCTGTTTGTTTTATTGTATAAAAACACAACTCATTCAGCAATTTCATTCACATCCATTCTATTTCTATTAATATGATTATAACTAACAGTGTCTGGGGTGGCAGAGTGGCACAGTGGGTAGATTTATTTTGTAGATTTTAACAAAATAATACTTCTAATAATAAAAAAGATTTAAAAAAAGTAGTCTTCTTATTATTGAGCTTAAGGTTAGGGTTGTTGTTTGGGTGGGATGGCACGGTGGCTTGGTGGCTAGCACTATCGCCTCAGAGCAAGAAGGCCTTGGGTTCAGTCCCAGGTGGGAGCAGTCTGGGTCCCCCTGTGTAGAGTCTGTATGTCCTCCCCATATCTGCATGGGTTTACTCCCACAGTCCAAAGACATGTACTGTACTTTAGGTGAACTGGAGATACAAAATTGCCCCAACTGTGTTTGAATTTGTGTTGAACTTGTGTACTGTTAAAAAACTTGTGTATAGATGTAACCTTGTTCCTGTCATGAATAGCCACTGATGCTGATATGATGTTAAAAAATACTAATAAACAAACAAACAAATTGGGTTAGGGTTAGTGTTAATTATCCACAGTAATAATTATGTCAATGGAAAGTTCTCATAAGAATAGCAGTACAAACATGTGCATGTGTATACATGGAGCCCAGCATTCTCTCCAGAGTGTGCTTCCACCAGTTAGCTGTTACTCCCTGGATATGCTCAAGATCCTCTACAACCAAACAGGGATTAGTGAAGGTGAGTGAATAAATGAATGAATAATCGTGTGTGTTTTTGTGAGTTCAACTTGCCATCACCTCGCATCAGTAATTTCTCTAATCTTGATTTCTCAGGTCCCTTGAGATAAAACACACCCATAGAGAATGACCTAATGTGCTTCTTTTTACATAACAGTTTCACACAGGATTGTACATGATGTTCAATGTATTTAGCCAGAATGGTCTGAGACTGCTGGAATGAATAGCTAAAGGCCATGAGAAAGTGAATGGCAATATTTGGCTCATATTTATTTTGGCTAGGGACTTGACTGTCTGTCAGAGAGAATGTTCCAGATGTGAGGCAGAGTGATATGGGCTGCATAATGATATCGCCGCACCTCATGTTTTTTTGTACTGAAATTTGCCATTTTATTACAGAAAGGTGACACATTAATGCACATCGACACTTGCAGCCAAGGACTTCCCTTCTGTTTGTGTCAAGATTGTGCGCTTTTGTGTGGCAAAGAAAGCTTTTGAATTTAGCATCTGCTCTCCACTGAAAAACTGAACTATGTTGTTGGGGCTTATAAAAATGTCAGTTAGGTCTAAATGTATATTTTGACAAAGCTAAGCTGGCTAATAAACTTTAGGCAAGATGGGTGCTTGGGCGTGGATTAAGTGCTGTGCTCCTCTGTGTTTCTCCACACTGGCTCAGCGGTTGCCAAGGGTGTTGTGTGTGTAACTGGAGCTCTGGACTGGACATTCTCCACATGTGTTGCAGTAACAACATTAGCAATGGAAACTTCCTTGGCTTGTGTACTTCCTGATCATGCTGGGTATGGATTTGATCTTCAGAAGCCGAACAGTCAAAAGAATAAACAAACCAAAACTAACTATACACCAAATAGACTAACTTATCCAAACAAAACGAAATTACACACACTTTTTTCCCCTTACTACAATTTCTCCATTAACCAACAATTATGAGAAAACATTTTCAAAAGAAATGCCATACTTACCATTATTTACCAAAAAAATATCAATTTACAAACAAGTGTGTGTACTACATACAGTCTGTATGTAATGAAAGAGCAAAAATGAGCAAAGATGAAAACAGGCAGATAATCCCTCACTAACCCAAAACACGGATGAAACAAAGTATGGTTTACATAGGCATGTACTGTAAATTAGTACGGTAAGCCAAATTAAAATGGCAAAATTCTGCCCAACGTCAAATCCAACTATAGTCAGGCTTTTCTTTTTATTGCATTGCTTAAAGTGTAAGAAGAATTTTATCTGTTCAGACATTCTGCATACAGCATTAATATTAGTCCATGTTCTTCTCTCTTCTACCTCTTTTACTCACAGTTAGGAGCTTAGGAGATCTTTTTATACTGCTCAAGGAATAGAATACATTTATTTATTTTATTAGCTAATTCAGCAGTGGATCTGATATCTATTCCTGCCATCTTCTTTTTGATGTACTTTGATGAACCTGCTTGCTGTCCTGACCTTCTGAAAGTACTGTATATGTACTGCAGCACTTAAATAAACCTTGAACCATGCACTGAGTCACTGATTAAAACTCATCTGTAGTAGATACAGTCAAATGTCAGAAAAATATTGCTTTTTCAAAAGTGAGGCTGACAATGAGAAACTTAAACCAGCCAGGCTAATTCAATGATCTTTCCATGTTTCACCCCCAAGCAGATTCCCTCACATTAGTGTCAATTGCACCCCAGTGTCAACAATGTAACACACTGGTGGGAATGAACATATGTGTTAGTTTGTGTTTCAAGGGAGTGCAAGGGAGGGGCAGTTCATGCTTAATGAATTGGTCAACTTTTCAGCCTAGAATTTCATTAGGTGTACTGCTGAGGAATGAACACATTTAGTGCCGTAACGAATTTCTGACCAATATTTAGAAAACACAAAGCACTTAATATGATAATCTGAAGGAGTTTGGAGTGTCATCTGTAAATGACATGGCGTGGACAATCAAAGCCTAACAATGGATGAAAAGCTAGACTGTGTCATATAATTTCCTTTTTATCATAAATATCAAACGTAGGGCAGGGGTGGCTCAATGGTTAAGGTGTTGGGTTACTGAATTGAAGATTGGGGGTTCAAGCACCACCACCACCAAGCTGCCACTGCTGGGCCTCTGAGCAAGGCCCTTAACCCTTAACTGCTCAGTTGTATAAATGAGATAAATGTAAGTCACTCTGGATAAGGGGCTTTGCCAAATGCCGTAAATGTAAATCGTATGTGTGTTCATGCTGCTTCAACCCACTACTGCATTACTGCAACAACCCACTTACTAATGGCAGTGTAGTGGTGTGTTTCCATGAACTTATTGTTGCCAGGTCTACTTTTCTGGTAAAGGCTACCTCATTCTGCCACCAAGCTTTACAGAAATTGTTCCATTGGACTAAGTAAAAAAAAATCTCCTAAAGAAAAACTTGGGCCCTCACATGTAAAGCAGCATCCAAGTCAGACCTCACTCTGCAATTACCAGCAGAACTGCTAGCTATCCTGCTCTCACCTTCACTAAGCATGGGCATGGTAGGAGAGGCTAGGAGTTACCCTATGCACCACAGAGTATGCTACTAAATCCTGTGTCACTTTCAGATATTTTAATCCAGTGAGCTATCAGACATGCAGTCACATGTTCTGTTAGAAAACATACCCACAACCTCATCCATCAGAGTGACTGCGGAGATAAACACTCATTTCCTTTGGATGAGCATAAAGTAAGCACAGAAACGACTGCATCCTGTGTGCAGTAACAACAATGACAGAAGAAGTTTTCTTTTTCAAATGGCTTGCCAATAAAAGAAGAAGATGGCTGCCTACTCTCTTTTATATCATATTCATCAAACCACTACACCAGCGCACACACACATACACACACCTTTTTCTACACACACGCCTGCCTGGCTCCACCCAGTCTGTGAGTAGGATAAACTCCATAAATATGTTCAATGGCAAGTTTCCACTCTGAGCCGGCCCTCTTTGTTTCTTCCCGCTCCTTTTTTTAAAACCAGCCTACACCTACTTACATATTTACATGCTACATTACATTCTCCTTAACAAATCTGCCTTAGACTATAGAACTATTAGAACTATGTAACGTTACAGACCATCCTAGTGAGATGAAATCATTGTCTTACAAGTTCTTTAAAATTAAAATAGCAATCCCGACCAACTCCACTCTCCTAAACATTTATTGTTTAACATGAATAAATTACATGGGTATAAAACTAACACAGAACAAGCTCAAATTAAAACTTTAGGAAACAAAAGAAAATGCCTTAATAAGAAACAGCTGAAAAGAATTAACATGTGGCAATAAAAAAAAAAGGTAAAATAATTTCTCTGAGATTGCGTTTACTTACTGTGGAAGAGCAGAACATGAAAGACTAAGGTTAGAGCCATCCTTCTCCACAGCTCATTCATTCTCCTCATGGCCATCCTCTTTGTGAGCATGCTGCACATGCTGAGTGTGTAAGAGAGCGTGTGTTCGAGAGCTGGTGGTGGGCTCTGGGGTTTCCTGTGACTGAATATGTTCTGTGCAGGATAAAGCATGGCTTGTGTTCGGGTGGTTTTATATGGCCCCACCACTATTGCTCCCCCTCTCTCTTGCGCTCTCTCTTTGTCCACACCCACTTTCTCACTGGCTTGTGTAAGTTCTCCCCTGTCCCCCGCTCTGTAAACAAACCCAGACCACCACCTCATTTTGTGAGGTTTTGGAGTAAAGAAACAAAAGAGGTACATGGCTGTAAGTGTATGTGGTGTATGCAGTATGTGCAGTATTTTCTCCTCCAAGCTGCTCTTTTTGAGTGTTTTGCTTGAATCGTTATGCCATCATTACACCATTATACGCTCATTTACACCATACCTTCTCAAAATCTGTATGCATCTTAAACTAAAAAAAAACCCCAAAAGAAAATATAACTTCTCTATCCATGATGGTTCTTTTATACTTCATATCATCTCTCTTTCCTGTTTGTTTATTCCATGTTAATAGATGGATGTAATCAAAGCGCAACAGCTGAATCATATTGTGTGCAGCATGCAGCAGAGAGGTTTGTACAGATCCATACTGCACTGCAATGCATTTTAATAATAAAAAAACTTTTATTTTCATCCTCAACACTCTAACACAAGAATGCACACATGCAACATGTGTATTCCAATTAATCACCATAAAACTCCTGTTTGTTTCCCCCAACACAGGACAGTGATTTTTCACACAATGCAGTGTGTTTGTGTGTGTGTGTGTCAGGCTAGAGAGCATCTGGAAACAGGGTTGTGCTTTATGTTTTCTTGGGGACCACTCACAAAATGGCTTGTTAAACAGTTTGGCCAGATGGGAGCCCAGAGTGGAGCGCACGAGTCTCCCACGATACTCATTTTCTTTCTTCATTTGTTTAATGAAGGACAACAATCGGATCCTCTTACCCAAGAGGAGGCCAGCTTGTAAGTTCAAACTGACACTTGCACAGATCTCAATAACACTCACTTATTTGCATACTTACTGGTTGTCCATCACATCCATTCCTACGACTTCAGTGGGTTCTATATAATCAAATCCCCACATCAGGAAAAGTGATGTCAGGCAAAATCTTACAAAATGTTTAAGAGCCTTCATAGTAGGCTTCAGCTGATCAAAGCTATTTTTTATTTTCTCATGCTTTTCCAACAATTCTCAAAATGTTCCCACATGACATGCTTAAGGTTCAAGCTTGAGTCACAAGGCTTGCCATTACTTTCACAGAATAAGCAGATGCTTTGGGCTTGTTTAAAAAAACAACAACAAAAAAACAGGTCTGAATAGGCTTAATATAAGGCATTAAAAAAAAGCAATAGAAACCAATGATGCCATCTTTAGCTTTTAGAACCAAATGATTTCTTTTCATTAATTGTTATGTCTACTATAAAGAAAAAACCTGAAATCTGTCAGAACACTGAGGAGGAGTGATATATTGCTGAATCAAGAAACTAAATGCTAGTTTTATGGCATGTCACTACATGTACAGTAGGAACAGTGTAGTTTTTCTGTCTTATCTGGATTACAGTATCATGTGTGTGATGAAGGTCCTCATATAGTAAAAGTTCCTGATATCATTCTCAGTAGGTACTGGGGCACAGAGAGATGGCTACTCGAGTTAAGGACTTGAGTTGAGCTTATGTCGCACACACAGTGACCTGAGATCTGACTTGACACTCATTTTCAGAATACTTGAGATTTGACTCAGACTCAAGATTTGGGACACATGAGCAGCCTTTTTTATTTTATTATCTTTTTTGGTTTATTAGATTAAGGAATTGGCTGAGCTGAATGTTATTCCCTCTCTGATTATTATGTAACTTTACTCATGTGCACAGCCACAGATGACACAACCATAAGAGACTTGAGACTTGACTGTGTGATATGAACTCCAGTGAAACTGTTTTAGGGCTGGATGCATGAGCAACCTTCTTGTCCATGATTTGTAAAATGCCTGCAGGCACCACATCGCACACAGACATTCACACAAAATGTATAATTTGTCATTTGGTAATAGCAGCCTTTAGATCTGGAAAGATTTTGTCCTGTTTGGGGAAAAAAAGCAAAAGGGAAATGCCCTATTGCTCGATAATCTCTTATTTGAGGCCTGTTTAATTATGTTAATTGATGTTATTTATATGCATCATACACATGCACACACATAATTGCATATTACTATACTTGCATAATACTATACTATACCTATTCAACAAATACAATTTTTAATTAAAAAAAAAGAAAAAAACTCTCTTCCACAGGTCTGCATACTGTGTAGAATTTTGATTTTGATGCATGCACACACATGGTTTTAATTACCACTGAAAAAGAATATCTTTTTTTCCAGAGGGCAATTCAGTGATTATGGTTCTTTTCAGGGAAAAATTTATGTGGTCTATTATATACTGTAGTATATGACTATTTCAGAAAATGTGTGTTTTATCCCCTTTTGTGTAAGAATGGACTGAAATTTCTCCAAACTCCAGCAAGGAAGAGAAGGGCGGGGCAGACACATGGAGGTTTGTTAGTAGCACTCCCAGTAAACTTCAGCATTACATGTTTGATCTGAGAACAGGAATGTGCTGTTTGTAGCAGGAAAAAGCCCTGAAGCTGCATTAGCGAGAATGAAATAGGTATATGAGAGCGTAATTGATCTCTGAACTTTTAGCGAACGTGGGATTTCAGCTTTTGCTTGGGGTTGAGTACTATGAAATCTGCAGTACTCTGTGTACACGTTTCTATTGGCAACTTAAAACCATACTGTATAAAGGCTCTTTAATATAGTCAACAATAATGAATAGCAAATGCTCACTTGTAAATCTTTAATAGGCTGTTACAGACCACACACATGAACAATGAGTGAAACATTGTTATTTTGCCAGCACTCTAAACAGCAGCACAAACTTATACCCTGGGCTGGGAATACACCCAGGATGGAACACTAATCCTTTAAAGGGCGCCATACACACTTATTACCACTTATCATGTTTTTGGGGCAGTGAGAAGAAACCAGAGAACCAAAAGGAACCCACATGGACACTGGGAGAATAGGAGAAACTCTGAAAAGCTGAGGTGACTCTGGAGATGTGAGGTGGCAGCACTATGCACTGTGCCACCATGCTGCCGGTGTCACATGCATCTAAGATTTAAAAATCTGGATAGACTGGAGCAGGCTATAAATGTATGACATGACACCATGGAATGTAATTAGAATCGCACCATTCCACAGTGATTGAATGTCAATAACTGAAACATCCACATAACCCCTCTAGAGTATCCAGAGCTACAGTAGATTCTCCAAGATGCTCAGGAAAACATAGCAACTAATTTCCTCATAAAATTGCACGAATTGAACTTTTCAAATCTTAACCAAATCTGAAAATGCCGAACAGATTTCAACTGATTTTTAATCTTTTAATTGTAAGAATGCACACACTAGAGGAAGGAAGCATGAGCACATTTGGCGATTCAGTAAGCAATGTCAGAGTGGGGATCACACAGAAACTTGCAAGATCAAACATGCTTTTTTTTTTACTACATCTAGTTGGTGATGCTTCCCAGTTCCCAGCCAACTCTTATTGGCTGTTGCCATTGTTCCTTTCAAGACTACAGGATTTTCAATCGTTGCTCCTTTCACACTACAGGAGTTGAAGTCGTAAATATAGAGCATGTTTTATATTTACAAATCGAAATTGGGGAGGCTCTGGTCCATTCAGCCGCAATAAGATTATGTCTGTAAACCCCTCACGCTAATAATTGGTTTAGATCAGCCTCAAATCAGGTTACACCCCTGTTGAGAGGAGCAAATCAGCCCCAAAATCGGCCCGATAATGCTCTAGTGTGGAGCTTAAGACACTTTTACAAAGTACTATAACTGCATCCTCAGAACACTGATCCTCTGCTACAATACCCAAATGCTCCAGCCCCTACTGACCTGAAAGCAGAGATTAAACCCTTCACTGAACTGTGTACACTTTATCCCTAAGCAAGGCTCCACTTCACCTGTCAATCCCTTACACAAAATAGATGCATCAAGACTTTTCTCTGTGGTGGAAAGGACTTTCCCTGGCTTCAAATGAAGACTCAAGACTAAAGTCTGCACAATCCACCTTAATAAATAAAACCTCAATTTTCCACTATTTTGTGGATAAATTCTCTCCAACAAGTTTTTTGCTTGTAACTTGTAGCTTACAACATGGCCTAAAGTCCTTTGTACCCTATGAGGGTTTCATGTTCAACAGAAACTGCAAAACACTTTGTATAACGACACTAATGCACTAATGAATACTGCAGAGTTGAGTAAGGCATTACAAGGAGGAATGCCAGTAAATGGCCATGGCTGGAGAACTGATTAAAGTTTGGAGGTGTAATTGAAGGAAAAAATATGCAGCACATAGTCATTAGAGTTTGGCTACGGTTCATTTTAAATTATTGTCATGCAAACCCATGTCAGGAAAACATGCCAGGAAGCTTCTCATTCTAAACATGTAACCCACCCTAAATGCCACCCCGCCTGGTTCCGACTATTCGTCATCTGTGTATGCTTTAAAAAGCCTCAGTTTCCTCAGTTATTCATCCTAATCACAGAACAATAGGCCTCTTCACCAAAACAGTTATAAGATGAACCTGGGGAAACCGCCCCCCCCCGTGGAGCTCCCCTGAGAACTATAGTCGTTCCAGGGCCTTTTCCGGTGTGCATTCGTATTGGAAGAAGGAACATTAAAGTGATGTAAGCCACACGGCGGTTGGTGATTCGACGTAACTTCAGAGCGACAGACCACAATATCAATAATTAATGATGGCGTGATCAGAGCTGTGTGCATGTTGACTGAGATAAGAACTGCATAAGAACTATGAAAAAGTCCCTCTAGTGAGAAACGGCTATAGCCACCCATCATGCTTTCTCTTGTGATGTGTGTAAAATAAAATCAATCAGCTCAAATTATTCTGCAAAACCCATCAAAGAAGGAAAAGAATAATCAAATGCAAGAGAATGGAGCAGGGTGTACTGTTTGGGAATTTGATTATATTGGGTAAGAAACATGCTCCTGGCACAGTAATCTTAAGCATGGTTGATTCTTTTGTGTATGAAGCCTGTGTTTTGGTGCTGTGGAGCTATTTGATTTTCTTTTACTTTCTCTTAGTCTTAAAATCGGTTTTATGCTCTTTATGGTGATGCATATAATTTTTGAATGAATTCTGTACTGACGCGATAAGTACAGGGGTTAGACAATGAAACTGAAACACCTGTCATTTTAGTGTGGGAGGTTTCATGGCTAAATTGGACCAGCCT